>OZ020244.1:3130965-3469077 GCA_963971285.1 Astropecten irregularis | reverse complement strand
TGTGCGTGTAGGTCAGTGCAGGTAATCGGTTCGTACGTTCAAGTGATAACATAGTCGTGAACCAAGACTATATCCTGTTCCGTCTTGTGCCTTGCCATGCTGTGCCATACAATGCTGTTCTGTGCCGTCTTGTGCCTTGCTATGCTGTGCCATACAATGCTGTCCTGTGCTGTCTCGTGCCTTGCCAATTTGCCATGCTATGCCACACCATGCCATCCTGTGCTGACAGCATTGGTTGGCACAGCATAGCAAGGCAGAAGATGGCACAGGAAAGCATTGAGTGGCACAGCATGACAAGGCACAAGACAGCACAGGACGGCATTGTGTGGCACAGCATGGCAAGGTACAAGACGGCACAGGATATAGTCTTGGTTCAAGACTATGTAATCACTTGTACGTAAGAAACCAATTAACAGCACTGACCTGCACGCAAGTACGTACATGTACAAAAAGCCCTCTCTGAAACATAGTCTTTGGCCCCTGTATTCCCCCGAAAACGAGGGGAAACACAATGCGCATGCGTTACTTTTGAATCAGGTGCAGCCTAATAAACATACACGTACATGTCTGTGCATGCAGGCCAGTGCAGGTAATCATACATATTCAACAGTGTGTCATGGAGATGACGTAGCGCGCTACATAACGAGGTGCTCACCCAACTCACGGCCTTTACAGGATTCCCAAGAGTATGTTTCAGAGAGGGCTTTATGTACATGTACGTACGTGCGTGCAGGTCAGTGCAGGTAATCGGTTCGTACGTTCGAGTGATAACATAGTCGTGAACCAAGACAATGTCCTGTGCCGTCTTGTGCCTTGCCATGCTGTGCCATACAATGCCGTCCTGTGCCGTCTTGAGCCTTGCCATGCTGTGCTACACAATGCCGTTCTGTGTTTCTATGTTATTACTCGATTGTACGAACCGATTACCTGCACTGACCTGTACGCACGTACGTACATGTACGTAAAGCATTCTTTGAAACATAGTCTTGGGAATCCTGTAAAGGCCGTGAGTTGGGTGCGCACCTCGTTATGTAGCGCGCTACGTCATCTCCATGACACACTGTTGAATATGTATGATTACCTGCACTGGCCTGCATGCACGGACATGTACGTGAATGTCAATAGGCTGCACCTGATTCAAAAGTAACGCATGCGCATTGTGTTTCCCCTCGTTTTCGGGGGAATACAGGGGCCAAAGACTATGTTTTAGAGAGGGCTTTACGTACATGTACGTATGTACGTGCAGATCAGTGCTGTTAATCGGTTCGTACGTTCGAGTGATAACATAGTCATGAACCAAGACTATATCCTGTGCCGTCTTGTGCAAGTTGCCATGCTGTGCCAAACAATGCTGTCATGTGCCATCTTGTGCCTTGCCATGCTGTGCCACACAATACTGTCATGTGCCATCATGTGCCTTGCCATGCTGTGCCATACAATGTTGTCCTGTGCCGTCTTGTGCCTAGCCACGTCTTGTTTGGCACAGCATGGCAAGACACAAGATGACACAGGACAGCATTGAATGGCACAGCATGGCAAGGCACAAGACAGCACAGGATGGCATTGTATGGCACTGGTCTTGAATCTTGATTCTTGTGTCTTGAATCTTGAGTCTTGCATCCAGAATCTTAAATCTTGAGTCTTGAGTCTTGAGTCTTGAATCTTGAATCTTGAATCTTGAGTCTTGAGTCTTGAATCTTGAATCTTGAATTTTGAGTCTTGAATCTTGAATCTTGAATCTTGAGTCTTGAATCTTGAGTCTTGAATCTTGAATCTTGAATCTTGAATCTTGAATCTTGAATCTTGAATCTTGAATCTTGAATCTTGAGTCTTGAATCTTGAATCCACTGACTTTTTTTTTATCTTTCAGTGGAGTTTAAAACTCCCTTTATTTCACTCATATTGTTACATTCACATTATACCACTTACTTTTCACATTTTATTCATTTAGTGTATTCAATTACAACTCAAGAAAAGATCTTTGATTTTTGACAGCTTGCACCATAACACCAAACCTGATCCGTCCTTATAATAATCTTCATCCTAATCTTTCCCAAAACCTTATCCTAATCCTAACTCAATTCTAAGATTTAATCAAGTTAAAATCCATTTTATCTGTAAGTGGAATATTGTGAAAATGGGTGTCAGTATTTGCTTGTGAGTAATTTTTGAGGTTTTCCGAGTTCTTAAGTCGTTGTAGAGAAACTCTGAAGTTGAAGATGCGGGGCTGTTCCTTCAAAATGGGGATTTCATAGTTCTCCTTGAGCTTGTGATGTTGTATTCTGAAGCGAAAATGAAGAGCTTTTGAGTGCTTGAATTGTGGCATCCTGTACTGTGTTCTGTGGTCCTTACTCCATGGTCCACCTGAAGTTGGTCATCAATGTGTTATCACAAGGTGGACTGACTGGCACACCTCCAGGGCATCCATTTGTGGTCACAGCTCAGTGGCATCAAAAGCAGCATCCACTGTCTTCACGGGGATAATTTCATACAATGTTTTATAATTTTTATGAGACTCTTTGCTTCTTTTTTTGCACCGCGCTTACAGGCTGCGCTTTTCCTAGTTTTGAAATCACTCACTTTTTGTCTCCCCCTTGCATCACTCACTTTCACTCTCATCAAAACACCAATCACACTTACTTTAAAGGTATAGTACAAAATTTGAAATATTGTTGGTTTGTTTGTTTCTTTGCTTAATTTTTGAAAGAGAGCATTCACGCTCAGTCATTTTGTTTTCAAAATGCGTATCACAGCACCAGCCTGGGAATATTTCATGCAAATCTGTGTTTATGTTACATTTTATTTTAGTGACTGAAATTTAAATCAGCTGATGCATTTTTGAGGTTATTGACGATTTATTTAGTTTTGTGGATGATGACATTCCAGATCAAGAAACTGCGAGAAAGATTAATGTCAAGTTTAAAACATTAATCTTTCTGCAGAAACATTGTGCACAGTAACTTGGCACATTTTGGTGTTTGTTCCAATCCTGTACTATACCTTTCACTTACTTAATTTAACTTAACTTACATTACTTACTTCACTACATTACTTACTCAACTACATTACCTTACTTAAAGTACTTTTAAGTAAGTAATGTAAGTTAAAACTTAAGCTACTTACTTAACTACACCACCTGCCTTAACTTACATTACTTACTTTTAAGTAAGTAATGTAAGTTAAAACTTAAGCTACTCACTTAACTACACCACCTTACTTAACTTACATAACTTACTTTTAAGTAAGTAATGTAAGTTAAAACTTAAGCTACTCACTTAACTACACCACCTTACTTAACTTACATTACTTACTTTTAATAAGTAAGTAACGTAAGTTAAAACTTAAGCTACTTACTTAACTACACCACCTTACTTAACTTACATTACTTACTTTTAAGTAAGTAACGTAAGTTAAAACTTAACCTACACCACCTTACTTAACTTACATTACTTACTTTTAAGTAAGTAACGTAAGTTAAAACTTAAGCTACTTACTTAACTACACCACCTTACTTATAAACTTACATTACTTACTTTTAAGTAAGTAATGTAAGTTAAAACTTAAGTTACTTACTTAACTACACCACCTTACTTAACTTACATTACTTACTTTCAAGTAAGTAATGTAAGTTAAAACTTTAGCTACTTTATAACTACAACACCTTACTTAACTTACATTACTTACTTTTAAGTAAGTAATGTAAGTTAAAAGGTACGTTACTTACTTAACTACACCACCTTACTTAACTTACATTACTTACTTTTAAGTAAGTAATGTAAGTTATTGGACCCTTACTTAACTTACATTACTTACTTTAAAGTAAGTAACGTAAGTTAAAACTTAAGCTACTTACTTAACTACACCACCTTACTTAACTTACATTACTTACTTTTAAGTAAGTAATGTAAGTTAAAACTTGAGCTACTTACTTAACTACACCACCTTACTTAACTTACATTACTTACTTTTAAGTAAGTAACGTAAGTTAAAACTTAAGCTACTTACTTAACTACATCACCTTACTTAACTAACATAACTTACTTTTAAGTAAGTAATATAAGTTCAAACTTAAGTTACTTACTTAACTACACCACCTTACTTATAAACTTACATTACTTACTTTTAAGTAAGTAATGTAAGTTAAAACTTAAGTTACTTACTTAACTACACCACCTTACTTACCTTACATTACTTACTTTTAAGTAAGTAATGTAAGTTAAAACTTAAGTTACTTACTTAACTACATCACCTTACTTAACTTACATTACTTACTTTCAAGTAAGTAATGTAAGTTAAAACTTTAGCTACTTTATAACTACAACACCTTACTTAACTTACATTACTTACTTTTAAGTAAGTAATGTAAGTTAAAAGGTACGTAACTTACTTAACTACACCACCTTACTTAACTTACATTACTTACTTTTAAGTAAGTAATGTAAGTTCAAACTTAAGCTACTTACTTAACTACACCACCTTACTTAACTTACATTACATTACTTACTTTTAAGTAAGTAATGTAAATAATTGGACCCTTATAGTTGGACCCTAGTTATGCCACTGCTTATCTTACTTAATCACAGTCATACAACACTCTCACTATCACGCTCTGTCAACGACATACATCACCGTCAGATTCTCATTTTGATTTTTAAGTTAATTTGCTGCGCCTGCTACGATTCAAAAGCTAAGAGTTGTGGATAGCTTCAAGTATCCTTTCTTTTTTTTCAAATTTTTATTGATCATAAAAAGAGATCCTTGATAATTGTTTGGCATACATCTATTAATTCACTGTTCATGTCGATAATGGAGAAAACTGGCGTCATCTTCGTGTAAGTTCTTGATATCGGGAAAGATGATCTGATGATGTGGTGTCACTTTTCAGGAGAAGACTGATGCTGAATGAAGAGATGGAGACTCCCGTTTATGAGATAAAATAAGGAATGAGTCATTGCTCAGAGTTATCATCTTCAAGTGTCATCCTTGTTGATCTCATGATGGTATCAAAGCTGTGCCCTAATTTGCGTTATATTTGCTGTGATTCAAATGTTATGTTTAAATTAATGACCATTAGGCAATTATTTAAAAGTTCCTGTAATTATTCCCCAATCACCCCTTTCAAAGTTTTCTAAACTGTCTTTCTCAACCTGCCCAAAAGAGGGTGCGTGGTTGTTTAGATGTGGCTGAGGGATCATGGTGCAATTTTACAAACTCTTCATGAACAAACCTTCTGGGTATTGACTTCTTATTCCAACCTGCCCAAAAGAGGGTGCGTGGTTGTACAGGAATGATAGACAGATCGTAACACTTAATGCATAATTTGACAAACCCTTATTAAACATAATTGTTCATTCAAAAACAAAAATAATGCAGAATTTTAACCGAAATTATCTGTTCTGGAAAAAAGATCAAATTCCTATCTCAACCTGCCCAAAAGAGGGTGTGTGGTTGTTCATGTGTCACTTGAAATATGATCTTGTTGCATTTACGGTAATAATGAACACACATTTGACATAAATATTCATTCATAATCCATTGATCTTAAATATTTCTATTTAAACCTGGTCAAAGAGAGAATGCAAGTAAAAGCATTATCAACAAATCATAATTCATCTGATAAACTCCGCGATCAAACTTTTTGTGGAAAATGCAAATTCATGCATACACATTTTGAAAGTAAACAAAAAACACAGATCACATGGCCACAGGTTGTGTTCTCACTTCAACCCACCCAAAAGAGGGTTAGTGGTTGTACGAGTATATCGACTGATCTTGCTGCACTTTGACACTAATGGATTAAGCTTTTTAAGTAAATTTTTATTCATATATTTACAACACACACGTTTTTATACAGAAGTAAAAAATAGTAAAACGGTAACAATAGGGACCTTTGGCATCCTAACCACCCTCACCCCCCCCCCAAAAAAAATAAAATAAAAAAACCTAATCCTAAATGATGCCTTAAATTGTTTTAAATTTTTAGCAAAAGTTTATCTGCAAGTTGAAAGAAATGAGTGTCAATATTTTGGTGTTTGTAATTGTAATTTGCAAAGTTCATTCGTTCTCTCCTTTGAAGCTGTTCTCCTTGAAGATGTATTGTAGAATTGTTCCTTTAAATCCTGGATTCGACACAAATTTTCATGGAGCTAGTAATCCTTTGCTCTGAAGCAAAAAGTGAAGACTGAGCATGGAGCTTTTGATATCTTGTTGATTTGAATCATCAAGTGGATTTGCTGGCACAAATGTAGAAATTCAATCTGCAGTGTCTACTTGATAATGATAATTATCTATGATGATAATTTCCTGCAGTGCTTGAAGTTAAACTGTTGTATAAACTGTTTCATGCGCAACTAGATTAGCACGCCATTGGCAGTCTGTGCTTGCTTGTGCTTCACATCACTTATTCTCACATGAGTATACCAATCACACTGCAAAAAACCCTAGATTTACCTCTAAGGTAATTACTTAAATACTTACTGGTAAGTGGTTAACTCAGTGGCATAACTAGCTGCAGATGGGGGGGGGGGTCACTGTATGTCAGTGCACCCCTGTGCCTCCCTCCCCAATTTGGAATCTCATATTTTTGAAGTATTGCTTGTTTGATGGTCTCTTTATTGTCTCTCATGCCCCTTTAAAAAAATGGCAGAAAAGAAAATGACCCCAGCTAACTTACACCACAGGTTTAACCACTTACTATCAACTTACAACGTACTAGTTTACACACACTCAAAAACTCAATTAATTTCACTCATCTATGCTGACAAGCACAAACTTGCACTGCCAACTGCCCTGCCTATCGCTCGCAAAAGCATATGCGCATTATGTCATCCATCATAAGCTGATTTCTATTACTTAATTTGTTTCATTTTAAATATATTTCTTTTCCATCGATGATGCGTGTCAATTTTGTAGAGGTGAGCATCCTTCCTAAATGGTAAAATTACAACGTTTTGTCCTTGAGAATCATCGGTATTTTCCTGGCAAATCCAAGAGCGTTGAGAAGGTTCATTCCAAGGAGGAGAAAACAGCATCTTGTTTAAAATTCTTGATATCATTTGGAGATGTCTTGAAGATTTTTCACATTGAAGGAGATTGAGTCACTTGCTGAAAGTTCAGTCCTTTTCAGGTTCAGGGTGGTGTTCAAACTGGGCCCTAATTGTGCAATATTTGCTCTGTTTCATATATTATGTCTGTGTTAATGATTAGACAAATTTATCCTAAACTGAAAAACTGAAAACTTCCCCCAAAACCACGCCCTTCACCTTTGACCTTAGAGTGTCAAGATATAATGTGAAATTTAGTTAGAAAACAATAACACCTTAACCTGCCCAAAAGAGGGCGCGTGGTTGACAGATCATGTCCCTTTTGACAAATTTCAGATGAACAATGCTCTTTTTTGAAATTCTTTATCATAATATACAAGATCTCATTCAATTTGTTTTGAACCAACCCAAAACAGGGCGAGTGGTTGGTCTAGGGACAGATCATGGTGCTTTTTGATAAATAATTTGGATGAAAAAAATGTTTATGTAAATG
Source organism: Astropecten irregularis (assembly GCA_963971285.1). Classification (NCBI taxonomy): domain Eukaryota; kingdom Metazoa; phylum Echinodermata; class Asteroidea; order Paxillosida; family Astropectinidae; genus Astropecten; species Astropecten irregularis. The sequence continues at coordinate 3,461,541 of OZ020244.1, read as the reverse complement.
CTTCAATCATTTAGCCCGGAATTGATTTTTCTTTTCAACCTGCCCAAAAGAGGGTACATGGTTGTGCAAAAATAGTTGACTCATTCACCTGCCTTCAAAGTCTTAAACTTTTATCCATATTCTTTTTTATACTTTTTATACAGTATAATGTGTTAATTTATTCCACATGAGACACATAATGGTACACAAATGTTCCACAAAAACAAAATTTTTTTAATTGCAAAGTAAGTACACAAATAACACCACTCCATCTGGAAAATCTCCTTTTTTTAATCATTGGGAAACTGAAGTCACTTAAGTCCAGGCCTCTCAAACTTCCAAAATTATGTATTTTCTCAACCAGCCCAAAAGAGGGCGCATGGTTGTACAGCGTCCTGAGGGATCACGTGGCCTTCGAAAACAATTTAAGAATTGTTGTATTTTAACAAGAATCACAAGTGTTCTTTTTCCAACCGACCCAAATGAGGGTGCATGGTTGTGCAGGTGTGTCTGTATTTGACAACAATTTTTTAGCAAGAATCAGAAGTGTTCTTATTTCAACCGGCCCAAATGAGGGTGCATGGTTGTCCATGGTTGAATTTCATGGCATTACAGGAATTGTAATTATGGTAAAGCAGTCGGCACCCCTAAACCTTTCTCCTAACCCTACACTTAAGCCTCATCCCTGACCTTAACCTTAATCCTTTAGGTTTTTAGTTCAAATTTACATGTAAGTGGTATATTATGGAAATGCTGAAGTATTTTGTCTGTTGCCATTTTGATCTAGTAGAAGTTCAAAGTTCAATCCTCAAGTTTGGCAAATCAAGTTCATATTCTTGATGTAGATGATTTAGTGATCTTGACTGTTCCTTGACGATGAATAACTGCAGAGCTATTAACTTTAACCTTTGTTGGTTCGTGGTCCATGATCTGCAGGTGTTAATGTAGGCACAAGTGGACTTTGTAGTCTGCTTCATCACTGGTGCAAGTGCTTCCTCGTTGGAGACGGTGCATGTACACCCCCACATACCCCACTTTATGTAGTTTGTTTTTTAGTTTAAATTGCGCGCATCTCGCAGGCAGCGCAGGTCACAATCTCACAAATATCACACATTAGCATATCACTTTCCCATGTTACCTTACCTCCAACTTGACAACCTGATGAATTGACAGACCACATAATAGACCACCTTTACTGCAACCTGCCTAAATAACACTCTCATTCCAAAAGCTTGCCAACTGCTGCTGCAATTTGTTTCTTATATTTCAAATTTTTATTAATATTTCTATACCCCAATTTCAATTTTTTTTTTAATTAAACTAAAAGTTGCGCATACCCAAACTAATTCCCGAGATATCAAGTGGATTCCAATCTCCAATCTAAATGATAGAACTGAAGAAGAAATCCGTTAGTACATGTATGGTACAGAGCACCAGAAACTTTGAAGTATTCACACATCTTATGTACTTCATGTTCATTGTGCGATGGAGAATGTTCTTGTAGGAATTGCAGATCTCCTATCCTCATGGAGTAGGATTTGAAGAGATGGAGAAAGGATTTGTGACAATTTCACAATGAAGGAGAGTAAATCCGCTGCTGTGAAAATGTTGTTTCCTGCAGTCAGTCTGAAGATCCACCATCATGCTGGAAATAATGTCCTCTTTCTCAGACAATCCCGTTTCCTCACTGGGGCTACTACATCCTCATCGATGATCACACACCCTAACTGCCCGCCCCTCCCCCCAAGTTCCTTATTTTCATGCACTTGCAATTCACGGGTATCAGCAATTTTGCTTGTTATACACATCACTCAACATCAATACACTCCATGTTCATTACCCTCTTAACTGACCACCAACTCTCATGACAACCAACTTGTTTGACCATTCAATTGTTTTTATCATCAACCTTTCCTGTATTGACCACCTAAATTAATTGACCACCAATTTTTGACCAGAGGTAAACCGTAAGATTACCGTCCAATTAATTGAACATTCAATTAATTGACCCCTTTGATATCTTGACCACTTATTTAGTTTTATTCATAACATAATTATTAACTTAACAGTAATTGTAACTTCACTCTCCATACTATATTAAGTAAGTAGTTAATTAATTTTGAAAATACTATTTTACTTAACTTACTCTTACTTACAAAATACAGGATGTGAACTTCACCATGGCAACAGGGGTACTGTCTCATACCCCACTAGCTGCCCCACAACCCTGGTCATTGTCCTGTTACCCCTTGAATTCCCCATTTGACTTTTCAGTTTCTTTGTCAGAATTGCCCCTTAAATAGGGAACTTGAGCTGCCTTGCCTTTCAGTAAATTTATGAAGTTCACACCCCATATTATATAAAATACTTACACAATTAACTACTTACTTAATATAGATTGCTTGTATTCATCTCATTGCACACACACTCATTCCAAATTACACTGCTTGATACAGCGCTTTGCATTGCTTAAAATGCACGCTTTATCTCTGCCCCCTTTGCCTGCACCTTTTAAAATTCCGTTCAAGAAAATATTTTAGTAAACAAATGTCGTATCTTGGAAGTTAGTGCCAACTGCAGAGCTTTTCAACATAAAGCTTGAACTGTAGACTCCATAGTGTAGAAAAGATGTAGACTTTTGCATCCTTTCTGGTAACAAAATGATGAATCCAATTTCCTTGCACAAATTGTAGATTTTGTGTCCTCAGCAATGAAGGTAGTTTGTAGAACTGGGAACAAGTTGTCAGAAGTTCACTGAAGAGAGTAGGCCTTAAAGTTCACTGTTCAAAGTTATTATCTTCAGCCAAGTCTCTCAGTCTTTATTGCCGTAGTTGATTTGTGTCCAAAGAGAGCCCTAAGTATGTATTTTGCAGTGTTTAATAATTGTTGGGCTTGTGTAAAATAATGTGGTTTAAATATGGTTATTTTTTAAGAATAATATTTAGTGAAAACCTAAAGCATTTTAATAAATGCTCACTAGCCTAGCTGATGGATTCAGAAGTTTCAACTCCCTCATGAATGCCTATTCATTCCAGAATTATTGTTTAACTATCCCAAAAGCTTTGCCTTTCATGACTTGACCCCATGACCCAATAACAAGGTGCCGACTGCATTCCTAATAGTACACAATTCATAAATAATTCTTGACATAATTGGACGCGCGCGTGGGCACTTGCCTGTCTTTATTGTTACCACACACTATTAATAGCCTGCCACGCGTGACCTATACCATGACCTGTTCACTTACAGTGTTTGTTTACACTGACCTGATACAGGTGCAAATTAACGCACAGCTTCTCAAATAAGGAATCTGATTGGAAGTGTTTTTACACAACTTCAACAGTACAAATTTTTCAGCGACACACAAAATTCAACCGTAATCTTTTACAGACTTCAAGAAAGGAAACAAGACGCATACAATTACTTGATAGTTAAACTTAAAATACACATTTTGGGGGGTTTTCTAATGGTTTGTTCATAACAGAAGTCTTTGTTAATTGTTCACAAAGCAACCAGTTTCTGGAAGAGAATTAATTATATCCTACTGTCATTTTCCCCATATCAGCAAACTAAATTTGGTGTGGAAATGGCAAGGTTTTTGTGAAAGCGGAACAGTGCCACTAAAATGTGAAAAAGTGGCCGAGACTTTTTAAGTTATGTGCTAAAATTCATGACACTTTTGATGTTTCGGCAAGAAGACGTTTTCATGGTTTTGCTCAGTTTTATAGAAATTAATTTTGGGATGGCGAAAAAAAGAAGAAAAACTCTTAGGTGCACGGTGCTTTTTTGTGAATACTACCGGTCAAAAAAATGTGAAGTTCGCTTACCTTATTCCTCAGCAATTTTAAGACTTACCCCTACCGCCAGCACCGGCGGTAAAGTTATGAACTCTTGGCGGAACTCCCGTTTCGCGGACGGTTCACTGGTGTTCCTCGGCACTCGGCACTCGCCGGTCGGTAGCGGTGTCGCTGGTCATGCTGGTGGAATTCGCGGTGAAGTTCGGCGTTCCATTTCAGTGAGTTTCGCTGACAGTTATTCTCCGTCATGTTCCTCGGCAACCGCTGGTCGGTAGCGGGTCGCTGGTGGAATATTCGTGATGAAATTCGGCGTTCCAATTGTGTTCCTTGGCAGTGCAGTTCGGGCTCCTGAGAAAGTTTTCCAGTCAGCTCGCGTAGCACACTGGAGCTATACACCAGACCGGGATATGAAAAACTTCGTCCGTGACACTGGCCCGTCAGGCGAGGGGTAAAATTATGCCAAGTTACCGGTAAAACTAAGCGTCCTCGCCCAGAAAGTTTCAGGAACAGTCTTCGCACAAAGCCGTGGTGGCTAGAGCAATTTCCACCTGCATTAAATGTTTGCAAATAGAGGAATTTCACTGCTGAAGCGGAGAGAAAAGTTGCAACTTCACACTTCTCGACTGAATCCCGGCGGCGTAATGAGAAAGCGGTGATGCGACTTCAAAGACGAATGCCGCTAAAACAAGTTCAGCGGCACACTTCAAAGCCCCTCCACTTATTTTATATTCATACGCTTCTTTTCTGCGTCATTTCCCCTCGTTTTTATTTTGTTGTTATTTTAAACATCATAAATCTGCAAATAATTTACCATTGGAAATTATTCCTTTCAATTGATTGTTTTTACAAATACACATGTAGGCTTAAATTATTATATATCATTTATTTTAAAAAATAGGCTGAAACCTCGCAATAATCATTCGCCGAATTCTGAGGTCCTATTTTTTCTATAAGTGCACAAAATTGCAGACGATAATGAAAGGAATGTGGCCTGACCCTGATGCTGCTTTGCCATTGGTTAATCAACTTGAGGTAAAACAACAACATGGGCCAATGTCATGAGCTGCTAAGCATAACATTTGCTTAAGCATGAAAAGTCAGTCTTGATCAAACAGGTTTCCCAACTAAATTTTCAAAGGATGTTTAATGGTTTTGACTTGTATTCAGCCGTTGTTCGCTGAGCATAACATTTACAAGGAATTTTGGCTGACATAATGATTTTGTTCACCAATGTTTTTTGGTGCTTAAGCAAATTTTGGTGCTTAAGCAGCTCTATGAAATTGGACCATGGCCAGTCAGTCAGGATAGCTACCGGTAAACGCAATTCCATATGAACCGCTAGATATGGCTGATTTTCTACACGCAAAGGATATAGGATATTATATCAGCAATACTGAGGTACTCCAGTGCCTTTGCTTGGCGGTCTATGCAGTTTATGGGAAAGGGGCTGGGTAGAAAATCTACCGTTTTTGTCACATTCAACCCTTTGGACTTTCATTACAAAAATTTGCACTTTTTATAAAACCATAAACAAACAATCCTACACCCAAGAAACATTGAAACACCCAACCATCCAACTAATCAGCAAAAAGCATAATTAAAGGTAATATCATACTTTGGTTTTTATCAAAGAAATGCAGATTCATGGGCAAAAATATCAAGGAAGATACAGTAACAGTCATGTGTGAAAATTTCAGTCCCATACAGTGCCCCCTTTTTGAGAAAACAATGAAAGCCACCGATCAAGGTATTTAAAATTTTCTTTTCACTTTTATTTCTGATGTAAAGAAGATCAAAATTGTTTGTGATAATTGTTTTCACTCTTTTCTGGATAAATACACCATATAAGGCAGAACAATTTTAACAGTAAATTAAGAGAAATCAGGCAAAATAATTGTATTTGCTGATAAGTTGAAAACATATTTTTATTGTCAAACTTTTTCCAACTGTGTCAATTACAAATTTTATTATGAAGCCAACAAAAAAATAACTTAATTGTTTAAACAATATTGATTAAGCACAAATATTATTTGACTCTTGTAATTTCTTATGTACATGATAATACAGCTATGAATTGAATTGGAAAAACCTGTTAGCCGTCATATAAACTTGAAAGGCCCAATGTATTTAAAGCTGAATTACAATCATCCATTAAGTCTTTTGTGGTCTTAACAAAATATATTTTTGCACATTAGGCCTACACTGAGGAGGCATCCAAACATAAGCCAGAACCTGGCCCACAAACCAAAATAATTTCTCATCATTTCATCAAATTAAGCAAAAGAAACTCCCTCAAAAATGATTCAAACTATTACAAACAGCTTTTACATCTTTTTATGGTAGAAAACCAAATATTGGCTACATGGTTGATCACATTACCATTTCCATGGAAGATACATTATACAGTCAATTAAAAATTTATGTTTCTTTCAGGGCCTCTCTTAGGGCAGAGTTATTCTCAGCTAAATTAAAAAAGGACTTCCTGTTGTACGTGTTTCTTTTATAGCTCGATTCACATCAGACAAAGTGACAGTACTTTAGATACATATAAAAAATAAATAAATAAATAAATTACCATCAACTGAAAAATACTGACCGTAGATTTTAAGTCATTGAAAGGTGAGCAAAGAAACATTGAAAGGAGCGGGATTTGAACAAGCGACCCCTGGAATACTGTACTCAGTGTACTGGCACTCTTACCAAGCTATCCAGCCCTGTGGTGTCCCTTATACGGTAGTCAATTACGGTATCTTTGTTCGTTTGGCTGTCAAAAGCCATGAAACCTATAAGGGACACCACGAACAAAGGGCAGGGTAGCTTAGTTAATAAGAGTGCCGGTATTCCGGAGGACGCTGGTTCGAATCCTGTTCCAGTAAATTTTTCTTTATTCACTTTCCAATGACTTACAATTCACCAGTCAGACTCCCTCGTGGTTATTTCAAAATTACAATTAAAGTGCAATGGCAACAAAAACTTGAACCAAAAGATGGTTGCTAAACTCTACCTGTAGCAGTTTTGGTATTTTCAAATGATATCAACAGCTGATATTCAGATTTATGCACTCTCTCGGTCTAAAGGCCAAGGGCCAATTTCATAGAGCTGCTTAAGCACCACAATTTGCATAAGCACCCAAAACCCTAGTAAGTAAAATCAGTATGTCAGCCAAAACTCCTTTTGAATGTCCAGCAAAGAATGGCCGGATACAAGTTAAAAGCAGTAAACATCACATGAACATTTGGTTGGTAATCCTGTTTAATCAAGGAAGACTTTTTATGCTTAAGCAGCTCTATGAAATTGGCCCCTAGCAATGCATCAATGCATCAACGTAAAACCACCAGCTCCAATTCAACGGCTGCTCTATGACCAGCTTGTAGGCTGGGAGCATCTCCTCTACAGAATACATCAAATTGGCAATCTCATCCGGATCCGATGCATTTACCATGGCAACCAGGTCATCACTAGGCGCATCTGAAAGATACATAAGGATACTGGCTTTTGTTTTTGTTTTCAATAGAAGTGACAAGCTTTTTTTTTAAAAGGGGAGCTAAAAATGTGATTCTTGATGCAACCAGTATTATTATTGATAAGCCGCATGACTTGTTCTCAGTGTGTCTGATTATGATCTGCCACTTCAATGGAATGCCACCGTAACAAACACCCCTATACCAAACATTTGGCTATACAGTGGAACGCCACTTTAACGAACACCGCTATACCGAACATTTGGCTATACAGTGGAACGCCACTTTAACGAACACCGCTATACCGAACATTTGGCTATACAGTGGAACGCCACTTTAACGAACACCGCTATACCGAACATTTGGCTATACAGTGGAACGCCACTTTAACGAACACCGCTATACCGAACATTTGGCTATACACTGGAACGCCACTATAACGAACACCGCTATACCAAACATTTGGCTATACAGTGGAACGCCACTTTAACGAACACCGCTATACCGAACATTTGGCTATACAGTGGAACGCCACTTTAACGAACACCGCTATACCGAACATTTGGCTATACACTGGAACGCCACTTTAACGAACAACGCTATACCGAACATTTGGCTATACAGTGGAACGCCACTTTAACGAACACCGCTATACCGAACATTTGGCTATACAGTGGAACGCCACTTTAACGAACACCGCTATACCAAACATTTGGCTATACAGTGGAACGCCACTATAACGAACACCGCTATACCGAACATTTGGCTATACAGTGGAACGCCACTTTAACGAACACCGCTATACCGAACATTTGGCTATACAGTGGAACGCCACTTTAACGAACACCGCTATACCGAACATTTGGCTATACAGTGGAACGCCACTTTAACGAACACCGCTATACCGAACATTTGGCTATACAGTGGAACGCCACTTTAACGAACACCGCTATACCGAACATTTGGCTATACAGTGGAACGCCACTTTAACGAACACCGCTATACCGAACATTTGGCTATACAGTGGAACGCCACTTTAACGAACACCGCTATACCGAACATTTGGCTATACACTGGAACGCCACTTTAACGAACACCGCTATACCGAACATTTGGCTATACAGTGGAACGCCACTTTAACGAACACCGCTATACCGAACATTTGGCTATACAGTGGAACGCCACTTTAACGAACACCGCTATACCAAACATTTGGCTATACAGTGGAACGCCACTATAACGAACACCGCTATACCGAACATTTGGCTATACAGTGGAACGCCACTTTAACGAACACCGCTATACCGAACATTTGGCTATACAGTGGAACGCCACTTTAACGAACACCGCTATACCGAACATTTGGCTATACAGTGGAACGCCACTTTAACGAACACCGCTATACCGAACATTTGGCTATACAGTGGAACGCCACTTTAACGAACACCGCTATACCGAACATTTGGCTATACAGTGGAACGCCACTTTAACGAACACCGCTATACCGAACATTTGGCTATACAGTGGAACGCCACTTTAACGAACACCGCTATACCGAACATTTGGCTATACAGTGGAACGCCACTTTAACGAACACCGCTATACCGAACATTTGGCTATACAGTGGAACGCCACTTTAACGAACACCGCTATACCGAACATTTGGCTATACAGTGGAACGCCACTTTAACGAACACCGCTATACGGAACATTTGGCTATACAGTGGAACGCTACTTTAACGAACACCGCTATACCGAACATTTGGCTATACTGAACATCATCCTTGTCTGATGTCTCCCAAATTTTGTGTACAATACATACCGAATATGTTTCTATAAAATCACTATAACGAATGACCACTATAACGGATAATATCTGTGCATCCCGCCATGTTCGTTATAGCGGCTTTCCACTGTATAATGTCCACTCACATTTCTAAGATGCACTTTTTGTTCATATAGTGGAACGCCACTATAGAGAACACCGCTATACTGAACATTTTGTTACATGTATATAATTGAACATCATCCTTGGCTCCCAATTTTTGTGTACAATATATAGGGAGGCCTGCTGAACATTGTTCACAATAATGAACGACCACTATATCAAACAATCTCTGTGCATCCAGGCGTGTTCGTTATAGTGGCGTTCCACTGTATTTGCAATAAAATGCTTGGAGTTAGGAGGGCCTGACGCATTTCGATCTGAGCAGGATCTTTATTGAAGGCTGGTTTTTATAAATTCCAGGTCATTATTTTGGCTTATGAGCAGTTTGCAGCAGTTTATTACTTGCATACTTGCAATATAACAATAATTTGGGAGGCTAATCATCCTTATTGGCAGCTGGGGTGCTGAAATGCGAAGGATGCAACTTCAACGTGATCGAGTAGCAGGCTTTCATGGGCACCCTTGGCTGCCAGCCACATCAACTCATATATAATCACGGAGTACAGCCTGAGATCGAAAGTGTTTGATTTTCGTGGAGGGAGGAAAACCGGATCACCTGGAGAAAAATCCTCGTAGCATAGGACAGAACCAACACACAACTCAACTCACATATGACCCATGCCGGATTCAAAACCGGGCCACATTGGTGAGAGGCGAGTGCCTAACGCACTTGCCACCTATGCCCCCCAATACATCAGTAATCAGCATACTTTAATACCAAAACCTTATTGGGATTTCACAAGACATACATTAAAGTTTAAAAACAAATTGCATTGATTTGACATTTTCCAATTGGTACAGTGCATTTCTCACTGAAGCTCATGAGAAACAGGAAAACCTCAGTAAATGCACGTGCAGACTTTGTCACTGAATCAAATTGGCAATATGGTTATTATGTGGAGGACAGGTTTTTTCCCAAAGTCAAGTGGAAATGAGTTACAAGCCAGGCAAGAATTATATTGACCACCAGAGAACGGAATGATGAGCAATACTTACTTTCATAGACCTCTCCAGTCGGTTCATTTTTGTTACATGTTGGCGGCTTGTTGCTAACGTCCAGAGAAACGATGGTCTACCTTCAGCTTCTGTTCCATGCAGGGCTGCCTCGGACGATGGCATTGACTGCCAAGGGGTAGACGCCTTGCTTGTCCCAGTCCAGGTTGTTTGAGTTGACCGTTATGACCCCTGACTGGATGTCAATGCAGAAATGCGATATGCTTTTGTCTTCAAAGAAGTACCAATGCCAGAAGTGACCGGGTTTGGGGACTTGGGGTCGTCATCATCAGTTGCTGATTGCAGTACAGGCGCTATGGAAAGAATGGAAAATATGTAATTATAATAACAATGCGGCCTTTTCATACAGTTTTAATGAATGCAATGGTGGGAAAGTGATGTCGTAACTGACGAGTTCCCACAGCAGCCTGGCCTTTTTGCAAAGGCGCCTAAGAACAGTTGCAAACTTACTTGCAAGAGTCGCTCATCACTGTACATCTTCTCCTCTATGATGATCAAGCTGTGCTTGGACGATGGGGTGAATTCAAGGGCGTTATCATTGTCGCCTGACAGCCCGATCTGGACTATGTTGGCTGCTCAGCGATCGCCGTCCGATGCCATGCACGTGAAGAAGTAGATGCTCCGTCCCTCGTTGGCCAACTCGGCATTTTCCTGAGTTCTTATCTCCCCCGTCTAAGTTCATTTCAAAAACAAATCAAAAATAAGAACGATTTGAGGCTTTGCATGGTGACAGTTGGTATGTGGATCAGTTTGCGGAAACACCGTGTAAGAATTGTTCGTACTTTTGCATTTCTATTTCATTTGCACTTCTCGTAAGGTCTCTCATAAGGAGAACCTTTATACGAGAAGTGCGAACGAAATAGAAGTGCGAAAGTACCAACGATTCTACTTTCGCACTTCTATTTCGTGTGCACTCCTCGTAAGTTCTCACGTAAGGAGACATTACGAGAAGTGCGTATCCAAACAAATTTGTTTGCACTTCTCATAAGGTCTCCTTAGTATAGTGTATGCAGGACAATGCCTAATGTGAGATTTATCGTAATAACGAAGACTACAGTATGTCAATGATATCATGCAAAAATGCTTCTAACATAATAACTGCAATATTCAGAATGCAGAAATTCTTAACACCAAGGGCTTTTTCCAAACCTCGGCTCCGGCTCAGGTGCTGGCTCTGGCTCCTTTTCATGAATCCATTCTAAAATGACGGTTATCAAAATAGAGGCTTTTGGCTACGGATTTTGAAGTACATATAGACTATCTGCTTTGGAAAAGAAAATAGAGCTTCAGCAGCTTCAATGAAAACCGACAGCCAACATTTTCATTGAAAAGTGAACAAAGAAAAATTGACTGGAGCGGGATTCCAAACGACGACCTCCTGAATACCGTACAGACGCTCTACCAACTGAGCCATCCAGCCCTATGTTGGTGGTGACCCCAATAGTCAATTATCTTTGTTCGTTTGGCAGTCAGAAGCCATGAAACCACGCACACACCCACCGGTCAATTTTTTCTTTGTTCACTTTTCAATGACATTAAAAATTCAGTCAGTTTCCCTTGTGGTTATTTGATGATTAGCCAACATTTTCAGCATATAAGCGGAAGCCTGAGCCAGAGCCGGGGTTTGGAAAAGGCTCCAAATTGACAGCATTATACATGACTTCCCCTTTCTTGTGCCTTATCATAGTGTCTAGTCTACGTACCTTGTTTCAGTCCAAACAGCTCCAAGCATACGTGTAGGCTGGTATGTAATGCCATCTCATGAACGGTCAATTGCTGAATCCTCAATAAGAGTTGGCTCAGGAATCATCTACTGTGTTTATGGACAAAACAATAGCAATCAGGACAAGCAGTTCATTCAAACAGTGCACTTGCAATATTTGCCAAAAATGGACATTAATCTCCAACTCTTACAGGTAATTTCATACGCTGGCTAGCGGTCAACTTGACATTCATTACGGCATAAACTTTACTCCGGGCCGTCGCACCCAGAGCGGATGCAAATGGACAGTTCATCCATTTAATTGACGTAATATTGCACGGGTGAACTCTTCATTGCTCATTCAGCGTCAGAGGTCTTGCTTTGGCGAAGTGGCAGGACAACAAAGACTCAAGCCTGGGACAACTGACCATTTCCGCAGTCTCGAGTATTGATTACGACGCCAAGTGAGTTTTGTCACTTTTTCAGATAAATCATACTTTGGTAAGTTTGGCTATTTGTCAAAGAAATACAGATTCATGAACAAATATATCAAGAAAGATACAGTAACAGTCACCAGTGACATTCCCAGTCCCATATGGTGCACACTTTATGAGAAAACATTGGTTTTACTCTTTTCTGGATAAGCATTTCAGGCAGAAGAATGTTAACGGTTTGTTTCTACAATCACCATCTGGCCACTGTATGGGACTGGGAAATTCACAGATGACTGTTACCAAGGTTACCGTAATACCGTATACATCTTAATATTTTTGCCCAAGAAATCTGCTAAATTTTCTTTGACAAAAAGCAAAGTATGAAATTACCTGAAATAAATAATTTTTCTTTCTTTTTAAATCATGATTTTTATCAACCCTGATCCTGGGCCATGAAGAACGACAACACGCACGCAACGGAAAGTTATAATGGCGCACATGTAAGCAATAAACTGCCAGGTCGCTGAGCGAGATTGTGACTCAATTTTCAAAACTCCCGAAACTAGGAAAAATCAGAAGTAAGAAGTAAGAAGTAAGTAAGATGGGTTGCTTAGTTGTTGAAAGTAGGCCTAATTTTTGAATTGTAAAAAAAACGAAGAAAAAAAGGGGACGTAGGCCTATAACGGTATCTGAACTGAGGCCTAATGAAATAAAAAAAAATTCAGAAAGAGTAGGCCTAACTTCAGTAACTGAACCGAAATACGTTGTTGGTGTTCCTCTTGAGTAGGCCTATGTGCTTTTAGGTGGACTCAGTTCAGGTATCCCCCATCAAATAATTTCAAAGCTCTTCAAGTTAATAAGTCAGCCGTACGTGTGGTGCTTAGCTAGGCCTAGTACTACTTTTTACTACCGTCAGACCAATACTGCCTCCAATGACATGAACAATGTTTAATGTTTACGTCTTGGCCTACGCCCACCAAGTCCAGCTTCCAAGTTAGTTTAAACTAACTTAAAGCTTACCTAGCGACCTACCTCTCGAACTAGAAAGCTCCCGGACAGACCTTCTGCTTCTAGAAACTTTTACGTCTTTTCTGTAGCCTTAAGTAAATAGAAAACTGATTGTAACAACTCTTTCGAGATTGACATCTGTTCCCATTTTGACGTTAGCGCCATCTTGTTTAGTGAGTGTTTTTGATATCAGCCAATTGGTGGCGCTATTTGACATTCACAGGAATAAACTTTTGGTCACCGCCCACCAAAAGTTTCCGATGTCAGAACTTTAGACGTAGTTTTCTTTCCTGGTACTTTTGGAAAGTTTTTGGACTCCAGGTAAGCAATATTACATTCTATAAATACTTTAACTACACCTGTAAGTGGAAACTGAGCAAAACAGGAAGAAATCACCTCGCTTCGCCACTTCCCAAAGAGATATTTTTTATGTCCACAATGAAATCTTTTCAATACTGTACGTGAACTTCACGCTTCAATTCAGTCCATAACCAAAATTGCTTTTTTGTTATGTATTTAAAGGTAGTATCATACTTTGGTTTTTATCAAGGAAATACAAATTGATGGGCAAAATTATCAAAGAAGATACAGCATCAGTCATCTGTGACAATTTCAGTCCCAAACGGTGCCCACTTTTTGAGGCAACAGTGAAAAACAGCAACAGTATTTCTGAAGTCTTTTTTCTTTTATTTTTGATCTATTCATATTGGATTTTCGGTCGTTGTTTTACTAAAGTAATTTCTGGATAAAGACACCATTTCAGGCAGAAGAAAAAAGGTTCCTACCACCACCATCTCCATAGCCTGCTGTGAAAATTGGTCTCTTACGTTAAACGGAAGTATGATACTACCTTTAAGGCTGGGAAGTGCAATTAACTAACCCTTTACTGCAGTTCACCACAATGGTGTTTACTAGTGCATACCTTTTCATGCAATAGGCTACTGAAACCTTACAGTTACAGTGCAAATACCTTTGCATTGTTAGAGATTGCGAACCTGTTAGTTACTTTGTGGCAATTATAGCCCACGTAGGCCTACGCCACACCTGGATTTTGGGCAGACGTTTAGACCGAATTCGGCCTTACCTGTGTTTTTAAGGCAAGGTAGGATGTCTTCTTTGTTTTTAAATGCATCATCCATAGGCCTGTGTAGGCCTACTTAATTAATGTATTTACTACACAACAAGCTCGTGTGTGCTCGTCACTCACTTACTTTGAGAAAAAGTTTACGAGGGATTAGTGTATAGGCCTAGGCCCTAACTGGGTATAACTTAGCTGTAATAGTGTTGTAATTCCACAACGACATTATTAGAACGTGATGTTATGTCCAAAGGATAGGGGCCTATACAATGCAATTGTGCGAGTATTTCGATGTTTTGGTATACTGCACGTCTGTGATTTAAAAAGTGATGAGGTGGAAGTGCGGATTTTACAAAGCTAATTAACGCAATTACTCAATGTCCAGTATCACTGACATAGGTCTACACATCACCACAGTGTAGGCCTACATGTAGCTCAGGCTTTTGTAAAATTCAAAAATAAAAGAGAAAAGACTTAAGAAATACTGTGGCTATTTTTAACTGTTTTCTCAAAAAGTGGGCATGATGGGAATGAAATTTCACAGATGACTGTTATTGTATCTGTCTTGATATTTTTGCCCATGAATCTGTATTTCTTTGACAAAAACCAAAGTACATGTATGATATTACCTTGCGTTCTTTAATCTTTGATACTTAAATGGATATGCCTACGTACAGATTTGAGTTAAAGGGATTGCATACGTTTGGTAATTTGAGCCTACTGTTTGTTTCAAACCAATAAAATTGAATATATATACCATAAAACTAACCTGTGAAAGTTTCAATTCAAAAGGTGGTAGCGTTTTTGAGATTTTGGCGACAAACTAGAGCGGTTATTTCACGCCAGAGAACAGTTAGTCAATAGCTGAGAAGCGTTACGGCCATAACGCTTCTCAGATTCATAATTTTTGGAGATAAAAAGTGACATATTTTTCCATAACCGCGGTACTTCGAATTGAACGTTTCTCAATATGCATTATACTATGCAAAGCAGCTGTACAATTCTCACCAAGTAAGTTTTTATTGCCATAAATTTTCAGAGTCATTACCAAACGTATGCAATGCCTTTAAAATCTATTGCACAGAATGACCCATAGGCCTAATGAGAGAAGCGCCTTGCGGTGCAGTTTGCGCTGATAATTTTTTTCACAAAATCCCATAGGTCGAGATTCAGATCATTTCAATTTCTTGACTGCAAAGACGTAGCAGAGCCCCACCAGCGTTCATATGCTAATATAGCCTAAGTCACATGGCTGGTACCTGCAAATTATTTAATTGTCAGTCTGTGAAATATCCATCGGTCTGTGTTTGTGACTTGAATTATTCACTGCGAGGTCTTAGCATGGAGGAAAGAAGACACAGGTCTGATGAGTAGGCCCAAAATATCAAGGAGGAATTTGAAGAATCAAGTTAATAATAATACGGTCACCGTATAAACTCAAAGTTTATATCTCTAATCGTGTTGCAGCGCTATTGAATACACACTGTCTCTGATTGTGACAAGATCTTTGGTAAAGGCAAGTACTTTCCGTTTTGTTGCTGTTTTTATCGACCCTTATTTCTTTCGTCTTATTTTTGTGTCGTGGGAAACAACTGTACGGGTGCCATGGGAGCAACACAAGGGACGAGATCCGATACAAATTAACTCGGTTCCAAATAATTTATTACTCAAGATCTCACGATCACATTACGATTTTGGGGAACTTAAAGGTATAGTGCAGGATTGGTAACATACCCTAAATTAGGGTATGTTACCAATCTAATAAAAATGTTCACAGATTTAACTTTCAAGATAATTTATGAAGATGGTGCTGGTAGAAACATACCGTGAAACTATTTCCGACTGAAATGGTGTATTTATTCAGAAAAGAGTAAAACAAAGACCGAAAATAGTTTTGATCTCGGGGTAAGATCAAAACAATTTTTTATGTTTTATAAGACAAACTGAGTCGGGTTTTCGCTATTTTCTCGTCTAATTGAGCTCAAATCTTTTACAGGTTTATTATTTGATGTACATGTTTGATCAGACAAAGTGTAAGTGCTGTTCTGTGACCTTTACCAATCATGTATTATACTTTAAATGCAGCATTAATTTGTACCGTATGCGCGTTGTTTGCTGTTCCTAATTACATCAACAACGCTAGCTTTACAGAAACATGGCCGAAGTAGTAGTAATAATAAGGATAGTACATGCATATACATGTATTACAATGTTACGTAATTCAATGGACGATGTTTCACAACAATGCATAGGCAGTTTCACCGAGCTAGTCTTTTCAATGAAAACTGAAGAATGTTTCGCAAGTATGAAGTCAAGTGGTTTAATTCATTACAAAAAATGCAGGTATATAATTACTTATACCATGCTGCATTTTAAACGGTTTGTTCATTAATTTTTCGGTTTTGAAACAATTACATAAAAGCTAAACAAAAACCAAAAGAATAAAATGATTGATTTTATAGGAGCCGGCTTTAATTAGTTGGACTGAAATAATTCCGAATGTGAGTGGCTTCTGACTGCCACAATTAACAAAGATAATTAACGATTAAGGGCACCACCAACATAGGGCTGGATAGCTCAGTTGGTAAGAGCGCTGAGTCCGGAGATCGCTGGTTCGAATCCTATTCAAGTTAATTTTTGTTTTGTTCAAAGAAAACATTCTTATAACATTATCAAGCAATAGGCTGTAGACATAGGCCTAATCCGCTGCAGTTTGGGATTGTTGTTACGGGAGTTATTAGTTGGTTTCATTTCCGAAACCAAACAGAAAAGTTCACAGATTTACCTGTATATAGGCTAACCTACAGGGTATAAAGATGGTGATGGTAAAAACATACCGTTAACAATTTTCCGCGTGAAATTGTGTATTTATCAAGAAATTAGTAAGAGCAACGACCGAAAATATTTTTGATCGTTAAAAGATCAAATGTAATGGTGAAAAGATAATTCCGCGGGCGTTACCGTAAGCCGGTAAGTCTGTACCGTATGGGACTGATATTTTCATTTTGACTGTAATTGTATCTTCCGTGATATTTTTTGCCAATATATCTGCATTTCTTTGACAAAAACAAGTATGATATTACCTTTGAAGTGACTGAACTCACTTGGCGTCGTAATCAATACATGAGACCGCGGAGATGGTCAGTTGTCCCAGCCCTGAGTCTTTGGTTGTCCTGCCACATCGCCAAAGCAAGACTTCTGACGCTGAATGAGCAATGAAGAGTTCATCCGTGTAATAATTACGTCCATTAAATGGATGGATTGTCCATTGGCGTCCGTTCTGGGTGCGATGGCTTGAAGGGAAGCTCCCACCGTAATGAATGTCAAGTTGACCGTTAGCCAGCGTCACGTCAGGTGCCAAGGCCGAACGTGCTGAGAAAGGTTGATCGCTGCCAAATAACGTTCGGCCCCTCGGGCAAGTGATTCTCGGACATTTCGTGTGGTCCATCTCAGCAGTTTAAGACAACCAACCGTTATAGATGGTGTCTCGAGCTGTAAAACAAAATTAATATAAAACGTTCTTAAAGTTTGAAAAACGTATATAGGGACAGAGCCTATTGGTTATGGAGTAAGTTGTCAAACCTCATCGTAACTTATGGTGGTGTGTGCGTGGCTTCATGGCTTCTGACTGCCAAACGAGCAAAGATAATTGACTATTTGGGACACCGCCAACGTAGGGATGGATAGCTCAGTTGGTAGAGCGCCTGTAAGGTATTCAGGAGGCTGCCTGTTCTAATCTCGTTCCAGTCAATTTTTCTTTGTTCACATTTCAATGATCATCGTAACTTACTTTCAATCGTAGGACGATGTTTGGTGCATTGCAACCCTACGTAGGATAGGCCCCCCTACGATGGGTTATCATCCTTCGTAACTCGAGTTAGGATCGATCGTATATTTAGGGCTTCGTGAAATTGACACCAGGAATAGGAAAATGACCACATTCCGCCCGAACACACTTACACGGTTGTGGCCATGTATACAGTTGTCCAGGGGACAAATTAACACGGTTGTGGCCATGTACAGTTTTTTTTTTGTCCGGGCACATTTACACGGTTTGGGCCATATACAGTTGTCCGAGGAAACATTTACACGGTTGTGGCCATGCAAAGTGAAGGACACATTTACTTGGTTAAGTCTGTCCGGGCGGACACATTATTCGCTCACCATCAATATAAAAAATATTATTGGTGGTTTGTTTTATTGGACAAGCTATTTTTGTGGTAAGCAATTTTTTTTGTGCTAAGCAGCTCTATGGCCCCAGCTCCGTCAGGACTTTGAACCATGTTGTTTTTACTTCTTCGTTCTTCGATCCCTGTAGGCCTATAGATAGATAGATATGACTCACTGTGTATTGCCGGTTATAACGACATGGGTTCAGTGTCAATTCCCAGATCAGTGATATGACTCCGTTAGACAGGTAAACTAAGTAGGTACTTTGTGAAAACCAATGGGTCGTCTGCTCTTTGAATAAAAACTAAGCCCTGTTTACCAATTCGACAAGTCCTTGCATAATTCATTTTTTGTTTTACCTTGCTTTCTATTTCAGACTGTCATAAACTATTATGGGCAAATTTCACGGCGCTGCTTAGCACGAACATTTGCTAAGCATGACATTTCTGTCTTAAAAAAAACACCCAGGGTTAACAACCAAATGTCCACGTGTTGTGTATCGCTTGTGATTGTTCTTTGGCTGTTGTTCGCTGACCATGATATCAAATATAATTTGTAACGGTGGTTTGTTTTATTGGGTAAGACATTTTTGTGCTAAGCAAATTTGTGTGCTTAGCAGCTCCATGAAATTGGTCCATGGTGATGACCAATTCCACTTTGTCGCGTGGTTCCCTTTATTGGCATGCATTTCTTGTATTCCTTTTATTATCTTGTTGTTTAAAATTGTCCTTGTTTTTATTGCCTGTGTTAAATCGTCCGTGTAGACAACTAGACTGGATACTGTCTAATATTATTCAACACATAAAAACCAGCCATTATGATTACAACTCGTGTCATTTGCGTCATTTATGCAGAATTTGAGACAAAGGTGCCTCCATTAGGAGCTTGTACGTGTTATGGTGGCTCCCAAAGGACATCACGCATCCAAAATATCTTCTTTCATTTACCGTGCTCGGCAGTCCCACGTCGTAAATTAAGAACGCCATTTTGGGGCTGTAATAGCACACCGTAAAGGCAAAGCAATTCGCGATGTGCATGGATACTTTAACAGCGAGATATAAGACGAGATAACAGGCAAACTGTGTAGGCACTAAGCCCCTGCTTTGTACAGTATGTCCATTGAGCATGACGGTAGCCTCGAAGAGGCAAGGCGTCTTTCAACTTACTCAATAAATTCGAACCTCGTAATAAGAGGTCACTTGTTAGGACTTTGGAGGTTAACCTCGCTATAACAGGAACCTTGTTTTATCAGAAAAATGAGAACAGTAGAGAATCAAGGACCCTTTCCCAAACCTCGGCTCCGGCTCAGGCTCCGGCTCCAGCACTGTCATCCATATGCTGAAAATATAGGTTGTGGGTTTTTCATTGAAGCTGAAGCTCTGTTTTCCTTTTCAAACCAGAGAACCTACCTCCGAACCGCAGCCAAAAGCCTCTTTTTTGATCCCCGTTATTTTAAAATTGACTCACGAAATGGAGCCGGAGCCGGAGCCTGAGCCAGAGCCGAGGTTTGGAAAAGGGCCCTTTGGTACGGCCATATTTTCTTGTTATGAGCAGAATGTTGTATGAATAGTTCTAATTAAGTTATTATTACCAGGTTCCACTGTAAATGGTCAGGATAAAACTAAACTGACTGAATTATAACTCATTGAAAGGTGATTAATTTTTCTTTTTTCACCTTTCAATGATAATAACCGAGGATGGGACCTTAGGGAGACTTACCCATAGGGTCGTGCACAAACTTTACTCACCCATTTCTATAACTTCCTCCAAACCAATGAAGTTGAAATAGACATATGTTCATATTGAGAGCAGTATCTGTCTTCTGTTAAAATATGGACACTAAATATATGTCTTTAAAATGTATCTGATACCTTATAGGGAGACATCGAAAAGTCTCCTTAATTCCCGATGTTTCCCAAATACATGTATTCACTTTTATATGCTAACGTGTAGGCTCCCTAATACCCCCATTTGTAATTATATTCATTATAACTATCCTACGTGCATCCCAACATGGCGGACAGACAGAGGAATGGCATTTTTTTGCGTTTTTATACTGTTTTATAGCTGCCATCAAAATAGGTCAGAACGAGCAACGGGCACAGCTTGAAGAAACCTTCGTCTAACAGATTGCTTCTTGTTTGCTGTCAATTTTTAATCACGTGGCCATGAATCCGTTTGTTTGTCTTTCATTCCTCCAACACGTTTGAGAAGCCAAACGTATATTAAATACGTGACATGCGTGTATATTGAATTTGGTTCAGTCGGAGCCGTCGCGCTATTTGCTGTGTCTAAAGCAGAGTGTACACTGTCAACAATTTCAAATGCTTAAAGTTAGGAGGGCCTGACGCGTTTCGATCCTAACAGGATCTTTCTCAGTTTGCCTTTGAAAAAGATCCTGTTAGGATCAAAACACGTCAGGCCCTCCTAACTTTAAGCATTTGATATATTTCAGATCATTTTGGCTGATGAGCAGTTTGCAGCAGTTTATTACTTGTATTGTCAACAATTTCGGTAACATCTTCGGTAATAACATGTTGCCCAGTCAGGGAAGCACATGCACCTGGGCAACACGACTTTGGGCCCTGTGTACACTAGCAACATTTGGCCAACATGTTGCCGAGATGTTGCTGCGACATGTTACCCAACTCGTTTTCCTCTGTGTACACTGACAACATTTTCAGCAACAAGGTACCTCGGCAACATGCTAACGAGATTGTTACCGAAAATGTTAACAGTGTACATTCTGCTTAATGCGTTTTCTACTGGACAACAATAGAAGAGCTACTTTTAAAAGCCTACCTTATACCAGCAAAATCAACGGCCGAGTTTGTCTCAAGGATCATGAATAGGCGTGGCCTGTAAAACGTAGCCATTATAGCTCTCCATTGACAACGCTAGACGGATCGTGTTTGTACAAATGTCTCAGTGAGTGACCAAAGACAATTATAGTGAAAATGCTGGTATGTGTTTTATATGCGAAGGCCCCTCGTTAAGTGGGCTGGCGTGTCGTACTCAAGGTCTTGTGGTAAATCTACAGATTGTGGGTTCGAGTCCAGCCATGGGCTAGTGGTGCTTGCATCCTTGGGCAAGATGCGATGCTTTGCCACAATATTGCTCCTCTTCACCCATGTGTAAATGGGTACATGCGAAGGTAGAGATGGATTAGTGGTTTGATTAGTCCCTGCGCGCTTATAGCCAGAGCTGTTTACTCCCCAGGGAGTTGAGATGGTTTCAGGAATGTAATAAAAGCAAAGTACAAAATGTGCTTAAGCCTAGAAAGTCTTCCTTGATCAAACATGAAATCGATATGATGTTTTCAATGTTTGATTATGCCTTATGCTGAACTGCCCAAAAGACTATTTTCGTCAGCTGTAAACATCTGTTTTGATGTTTACACCTTCTCCACTTTCACTCATGAAATATGGAAACAACATCAATATAGTTGACACGCCGTGCAATGAGAAGTTTCCTAAACCCCGGGGGAATTGACACATCAGTGGCTCTCCTGACCGTTCAAGATGCCGTTGAAAAGCTACCCTATCCCCGCCAGGCTTATTCAGCTTCCCCGCTAAAACCAACATCTTGACCTATTCTAATGACACATATTAATATACATCCCTTCTTCGAAACCGACACTGTTGCCCGGGACTCAGCATCAGAAGTATCCTTTGCATGTGTAACAGTAGACCGAATGGGATTTTCTATAACGTTCTTGAGATATCTTTTCGTCTCACATTTTGTGTATCTGAAACGGTTAAAAGGTTTTAATTTCACCTTTTTTCTTAGCAGACTTCGTTTTCTGTATGCATGTGCTTAAAGGGCGGCTGCGGTGCTTTTTTCAGTCAGGTTATTTTATTGCCTTCATACAGTGAATATACTGACAAATAATGAATGGCAAGTCTTATTTTGGTTTCAAACCAGCATTTGGTTTTCCTTCGAATGGCTTTGTAAAACGGGGGATTTTCACGCATACTCATGTATAGGGAACCAACAGCCAAAATATACTGAAAAAAAAAAAGAAATAAAGAGGCAAACTTGACCTACAGAAATGGTTTGGTAAAAAAATTACACCACCAGTTGAGTGAAAGGAACATATTTGGCAAAATAAAACCATTGAGGAGGAAAAGGTCTGTCAGAAAACCTATAAAACAACTGCAACTGTTTGTGCACAAATCAATTGGGTTACTGCTCTCAGTTCTCCAGATGACATCACAGTTTTGCTCATGAATATGGAAATGCTAATTAGCATACAAACCAAAAAACCTGTTTTTAACACTGAATCAGTGTGAGAAAGCGGGTAAAATTACAATCCCCATGTACAGTTTTTTGACTGGCACATGTTCAAGCCATAATATTCCCATTGCAGAGACCCTTTAAGTGAATTACTTTCATCTTTATTCAATAAAACTCGGGCGTAATACTTATACAGTATAATGCATGTGGGATTTTGTTTATTTCGACAACCATTTCTATTT
Organism: Astropecten irregularis; assembly: GCA_963971285.1. NCBI lineage: Eukaryota > Metazoa > Echinodermata > Asteroidea > Paxillosida > Astropectinidae > Astropecten > Astropecten irregularis. Next base: position 3,438,472 of record OZ020244.1, on the reverse strand, counting down.
GTTCGAATGCATACACATGTATTCCCATGTCGCACTGGGCCTGACCTTATGCTGAATGTCATGAAATTGATCCCTTTTCAACACTCAATGCGATGTCAAATACATTATTTTCTCTGGCGCGTATTAAAGGTACTATCATAATTTGGTAGCATACCGAAACAGAAATGTTCACAGATTTACCTATAACTTACAGGGTATAAAGTTGGTAATGGTAGAAAGATACCGTTAAAATCTTCCTGCCCGAAATACTTCATTTATCCAGAAAAAAGTAAAACCAATAACCAAAAACAAATCTGACCTTTTAAAGGTAAGAAATGACGGTGAAAAGACTTAAGAAATACTGTGGGCGCTTTTCACTGTTTTCTCAAAAAGTGGGCATCGTATGGGACTGAAAATTTCACAGATGGCTGTTATTGTATTTCCCTTGATATATTTGCCCATGAATCTGTATTTCTTTGACAAATTAACAAAGTATGATATTAACTTTAAACGGTCAGTTTCATTATAAATATTCAATGGATTCTAAATGGTAAACCCTCGTGACAGTGGGTGTTACGTTATAACGCCTTGACCACAAAAAAAGCTATAAAAATGCTTAGTTTTCCTGTAGATGAATTCATTTTAAGATGGGATATGTGCAAATCTCAATTTTGTATATCGCCGCTCGGCCTTAAGTAGTCTGATCACGAAGTGACCTGCATGATTGCACGTATCCTCCGCACTCTGCACGATCACTTCATTAATCAATGCTAGTTTGTTGATACGTACGTGTACATTCGGCCTAATTACCGGCATGCATTATTCACTTAAAGCTGAAAAAAAAGTTCAATATACAAAACCAAATTGAGCAGCTTCACGATACGCTTAAACGCAGAAACGTCACCTGGGGCCAATTTCATGGAGCTGCTTAAGCACACAATTTGCTTAGCATGAAAAGTTTTCCTTAAACAGGATTAGCAACCAAACTTTCATGTGATGTTTATTGCTTTTGAGTTGTATTCGGCCATTGTTTGCTGAGCATAACATTCACAAGGAGTAATACCTATAACCGAGGATGGGACCTTAGGGAGACTTTCCCATAGGGTCGTGCACAAACTTTACTTACCTATTTCTAAACATCCTCCAAACCAATAAACTTGAAATTGACATATGTTCATATTGAGAGCATTCTCTGTCTTCTATTAAAATATGGACAACAAAAATGAAGAGTATCTTATATTTCAATGTCTTCCAAATGTTCACTTTCAGACGCTAACGTGTCTCCCTAATACCCAATTTCTCCATGCTCTTTGCAAAAATACATTATTAATTTTATCGCGGAAGCTTCAGGAAGTTTCAGGAAGTCAATAATCCTCCATAATTTCTCCGAAAATTTATTTTGCAATTGAACTTCGACTGCCCTCCCCCCACACACGTGCCCCTCCCACCTCCCCCATGACACCTGTTGACTTGTCTAAATGTCAGGTTCATTTTATTCGCCGAGGTATTGCGTGCAATCGATCTGAAGGCCACAATAGTCCCTTGTTTGATTTTACTTAAAAACACACCGGTAATAGACGATGCATGTCAATATTTAATCATCATTACACCAAACTATCATGTTTCCAAATTGAGTTTTCTTCAATTATGCAATAAAACATGCACATAATAATAATTATAATAATAATCAGTTCTTCGAACGCATAATACCATTACATAGTCTCTATGCGTATATACATAATTATTGTGGAATTTGACAAAAATATTTCAATTAACTTACTAATCACCCATTAAAAAGGTGAGTTTTCAGCATGGATTTAAATTGACCAAAGTCTTTGGTGTGTCTTATATTATCAGGGAGCTTATTCCATAAAGTTGGTGCCACTTTTTCAAAAGCCCTATCACCAAAAGTCTTGGATTTCACACGTATTTCATAGAGAAGGTTTTTTGATTGTGAGCGTAAGTTTCGACCAGGTTGATAAGGCTTACTGAGTTCACTTAGATAAGAGGGGGCAATTCCATTAAGACATTTAAACACAAGTGTAATTACTTTAAACTTAGGAAACTGAATGGATTAATTTAGTTCATTGAAAGGTGAACACAGAAAATTGATACTTATACCGTGCCGGTGTAAAGGTTAAATCTGCCCCCCCCCCCTCTAAATGCGTCCGGGGATAGAAGGCACAGGTAAAAATGTTCCCGGACAACTGTACATGGCCACAACCGTGTAAATATGTCCAGGCGGAATGTGGTAATTTTTCTATAGATCAGCGCGGACATCCGAGTACTTTCATTCTCATAAGTTGTACAGCCATGTAAATGTGCCCCAGGACAACTGTACATAGTCACAACCGTCCCGAACACTTTTAAAAGGGGGGCAGATTTAACCTTTACACCGACGGACTATCAACAGAGTACGTCCCCACTAATCCCGCGCCAATCAATTGTATTTGTTCACCTTTCGATGACTTTAGCTTTACTTAATTGAATCCTTAAAGACGGTAGATAATTGGTTTATAATTACAAAAACAATGTTGTCCATGTTAATGAGTGTACACAAGCATATGATACACACTGTAGACATAATAAGGGAAAAAAACGTTCACATAATGCAGGATAGCATTACGTGGACTCATATACGCCCACTTAAGTTTTTCATGGAAAAAGGAGATTTTTTCTCCAAAAGATGAAATGTTCATTGTGGTTTTATTCAGCTTAAATTGAAGTTTATCATTTAAGGGATAGTAGTCCAAATTTTATCGTGCCAAAATGGGTACAGTTCAAATACCAATGGTTTAAAGTTGTCCATTTGGTCAGTACATGAAAACAAAGGAAAGTCCACATAAGGTATGTAAAACAAGACTGTGTTGGAGAGGGGGGCTGGTTGTGGGTGAAAGCTTACCGTTTGTGTCCGCCGAATTTTCTTAAAAAAACATTCCTCTCTCAAATGCATCCATTATCCATTAAACGCTATGTGAGTATTTTCCCATGACATGCCAGCTGATATCGACTGTACAAATTTACATAGGTTTTGAATGTGCACAAAGTTACTTCAAAGGTATAATACATGGTTGGTAAAGATCACACAACAGCTTTCACACTTTGTCTGATCCAGCATGTACATAAAATAATATTAAGCCTGTGAAAATTTGAGCTCAATCGGACATCTGAGTCACGAGAAAACAGCGAAAACCCGACTCAATTTTCCTTATAAAACATAAAGAATGGTTTTGATCTTACCCCGAGATCAAAACTGTTTTTGGTCTTTGATTTAGTAATTTCTATAATACAGCATTTCAGGCGAAACACATTTTAACGGTATGTTTCTACCAGCACCATCTTCATACCCTGAAAGTTATAGGTTAATCTGGTATAGGTAAGACCACACACTCTTACAGATATACATGGTGTCACCGCAAACCCATACCTTATTTTGAAATACTATGCGCTGTTCTCTCGAAAACGTGGGCACCGATTTCCGTGAAATTCAGCAGGGTTAGAAATTATAATGATATTGGTTTCACAGTTCGATTTCGGTAAACTAGATGAATGGAAAACAAACTTTCTCTTCTAAAAATGCAACATGAATAGTCGTAGGCCTACGCCACCAAAATCAATCTGTGCATGCGAAACCCACGCAATATTGAATCATGTGTTTGGCAATTATGAACGTATGGTCGAGGCCTCCCACGTGGAGAAATAATTATTTTAAGCCATGCAATCGTAGCATATGTTTTTCGTGACTTTGTCTACTCATGCAACACATTAAATCCTTATACTTATTAATAAACAACAGTCGAAATACACTGCAGGCCCGTCAGGACCACGTGATTTCATGCAAATAAGTGGATGACACGTGACTGCATATTCAACCAATCAAATAACGCATATTTACGTGCTACTGCAACACTGCACATGGGCATAAGGGCCTATTACTACTACATATAGGTGAAAATTCTGTGCACCTCTCAACGGAAGAGTTCAGCTAGAATCGATCTGGAATCACACTGCGCCGTATACACGAAGCAAGGTTACAGGCGGTGGGTTCTCGCTATACCCTGACTGATGAACAGTCCGTTTTGTTTTCCCAACAGAAGCGAGCTATCGACTGACTTAAGGTCCTGGTGATTGCTGCTTCTGTAAGCGTTTAACTGTCTACCTTATAACGAGAGATTGCATCTGCCGTACAGTTCTGATGTTTGTACCGCTGCAGAGCTGCCTCATCGGCGGCGTTCTCTTGGGTCTTCTGTCCCTATGCGAAGGTAAGATATCAGGATACATATCACAGTAATACTGATAACTTAGAGGAATAATGTGTATTTGATTACCTTCGGGAGTATGGTAGGAATTGGTATTTGTATAGGTCATGGGATGAGCTCCGTAGATTTTAGGATTATTTCTTTCTAGGAGATACAGCTTATGGCTTCTCATCAGTGTTACGATTTCACGAAGCGCTACGATCGATCGTAACTCGAGCTACGAAGGATAACCCACCGTATCATACAATCATGCACAGTGCAATGCAATGCAAGTCCTACGATTGATGGTAAGTTACGATGAGTTTGGAACATCAGTCGCATTAAAGACAGCGTTTAGGATTTGCAATTAGGCCTCCAAAAGATTATTGAATTTGAGACAGAAAATGGACTTAACAGTTCGTAAACAGTGCAAACAGTCACCATGGGAAATCTTGGTTCATCAGATGCTGGGTTTTCAAGGAAAGCAAGATTTAGTGTATTTTGAAAAGATCGTTCGTCCGAACGATTCAGTAGCATTTCGAAAGCGTGGTGTAACCGTGAAGGATTCGGGGGGGGGGGCACAATTATTTCGGCTGCATTTCTGCTATCCAGATGAACAAAGAGTAAAAAAGGTACATGAAACAACGTCTGTAATAAAGTTTAAGACCTTCACTTCTGTTTAAGTACAAAATTCAGCCAAAACGCACATCTTTGCAAATACAAAATATGCACCATTTAATAGCTATACCTTCCCGTAATACGTGTGAGCAAAATTGCATGTAATGGACCCAATACTAGATCAAAAAGTCAATGTAAAATGCATCACAATAACAATAGTTATAGACATAAAACAAATGATCGCTGTTATACTACTCACGGAAGCTGATGTTGCTATTTTGGATATAAACGGATATAAGAACGGATGCTAGCACACACAAACAAACGGACATCTGCCGTAAAGGTACTATCATACTTTGGTAGCATACCGAAACAGAGATCTTCACAAATTTACTTATAACTTACAGGGTATAGAGATGGCGATGATACAAACATACCATTAACATTTTTCTGCCTGAAATGCTGTATTTATCCAGAAAAGAGTAAAACCAATGATCTTTTAAAGATAAACAATAAAAAAGAACAGATTTAAGAAATACTGTGGCCGTTTTTAACTGTTTTCCCAAGAAGTGGGCACCGTATGGGACTGCAATTTTCACAGATGACTGGTACTGTATCTTCCTTGATATTTGTGTCCATGATGAATCTGTATTTCTTTGACAAAAACAAAGTATGATACTACCTTTAACCAGGGCCTACTGTATCCAAATAGGTCACCGGATAGTTTAGACTGTTTACAACAGTGAAATTTACCCATTAAGCATTTTCATTTTTATCATAAACCCTTAGTACCATAATTGTTCATTCAAAATGATGCCTGTTATTATTATGTACGTATAGTAGCATTTCTTCATGGATACATTGCTTACTTACTTTGAACACTCCACATGCTGTTCTAACCGTTAGACCAACATACATATGTACATTTGCTCTCTTATGATTTATACGACCCAGGCAAAATATTCGTTTGTTCCCTTTTTAGATTTCTTAGTTTACACAACACAAAAACAAAAATTTTAAAAGTCACTCGATATGAATGGTTCATTTTCTACTGGAGAGCATCGCATTGAAATCATACAGTGGTCGGCATAGTGACTTATATACATAATTATAATTATGCACCTACACAGGCAGACAATGCAAATACTGATATACAGATGTACACACATAGACAGATGCTCCACACGAAAACAAACAAACAAACAAACAAACAAACAAACACCCCAACACCCCTAGAGAACACGTACCACGAACTATCAAACAAACAAACCAAACAAACCAATGAAACAGACGAACGTGCAAACACCACAGCACCACAAAAAACATACAACATCAAACAGGTTGTCAAATGAAACCAATGTAGGCCAATTGTATAATTATGTATGAACCAGATGATTGCACGTGTGAAAAACCCATCTTTACCAGGGACGGACCCAGTATGTGTTTTTCTTTTGCTAATGCATCACACCGATGTTGTTTTAAGGCAACTTCCGCTGGCTTGACCCGGTTCCCAGGTTGTTCCATATCTTACATCCGGTCAGGATGTCAAATTAGACATGTACTTTGGTTTTTTATATGCGTGTAAGACTCTTGAGTGTACCACTGTAAGCATTTAGCATCATCAGCTAGTTTGTTATATTATTAATACTTATTATCTATTTCCCGACCAAAATCATTTAATATTCATGATTAACTGCGGTATCCGCCGAGATATTGGATTCGATTCACCCCGCTGACCACAGCTAGCTCGATGGCCTATAGCGGTATGGCATGTGCACTAGTAAGCAGGAGGTCGTGGGTTTGAATCCCACCTGAGCCAGCATGTGATTTTTTCACGTGCACTCACAAGCACTGAGTATGCAGTGCTAATCCACGTCGGTGAAGGGAAAGCCTAATTTGCATAGTTTGTTATAATTGATTTATAATTCTCAATCGGTAGAAAAGTTCATCAGACGAAAATGTCAATTCATACACGGCCATTATACTTGATGTGCATATTTCTGTTACATTTGAAGAATAACACATGGGGCCAATTTCATAGATCTGCTTAAAGCATACAATTTGCTTAAGCATGAAAAGTCTTCCTTGATCAAACAGGATTACCAATCAATTTTTCATATGATATTTACTGCTTTCGGCCATTGTTTGCTGAGCATAACAAGTTTTTTAGTGCTTATATAAGCAGCTCAATGAAATTGGCTCATAGTTGGTTAGAAAAAAAATAAAGTAAACAAATATGGGGTTCACAAGTAGTTTTTGTTTGAGTGATATCAAAGCTAGTTTAATATTTCATGTGAACTTCTGTGTTCTCCCTTTTCTCGTGACTTGGACGAACATTTTAATTGGACCAACGTGCGAGTGCTGTACTGCGATCTCTACCAATCATGTGTATACAAAAATCCGTTTTATTAAAGCCGTATCCTCTTTGAGTGATCCCCCATGTACCATTCTCAGGTTGCAGCATTGCTGCGCGTAGCGGTGAAATGATCAATGGGACATGGCGGTGTGTGCGTGGTTTCATGGCTTCTGACTTCCCAACGAACAAAGATAATTGATTATTGGGGTCACCACCAACGTAGGGCTGGATGGCTCAGTTGGTAGAGCGCCCGGTACGGTATTCATGAGGTCGCCGGTTCGAATCCCGCTCCAGTTAACTTTTCTTTGTTAACTTTTCAATGCCGTTCTATTCTTATTATCGGGTTCTTTGCATTAGCATTTAACAGTTCCGAACTGATGAACTTAAGTTCGCCACCCTCTCAATTATGACGCACGTCGAGTCAGTTATTTATAATGATATTAGGTAGCGATCTGTCTCCTATTATAGGTAGTAATCCCATGTACTAATTAAATGATGGTTCGTATTCAAGCAGATAGTAATGTGCGTAAACCATCCCACCTGGGTTTGAATCTGTGCCGTGCTTTACACGTGTTCTGTTAGCACAAAAATGTTTTGCTCAATAAAACAAATCACCATTAAAAATTCCATTTGATATTCATGGTTAGCGAACAACAACCAAAGAACAATCACAAGTGATACGACAACACATGGACATTTGATTGTTAACCCTGTTTTTATTAAGACAAAAATGTCATGCTTAGCAAATTTTTGTACTAAGCAGCTCTATGAAATTGGCTCCTGGTGTTTTGAGCGATGAGCTTCTTTCAGGGAGGGATTTCGTGCAGGTTTTACGGGTATTATTGAGAGGGCAAGCGACCTTTCCAGAAAGCATGCTGTTGACTTTATCACAGCTTGTCACCTCATATAGATTCATATAGATCTTGTCGTCTGAAAGGTTAACATATCCAATCCATCATATTACACAATAGCTGCACGCGTGCAAATCCCTAGATTACAATCTAATAAAACTTCATTGAAATCGTGGGGAGAGTGAAGATTTTTTCCCCATTTTAGAAACCTCCCAAAGGCCTAAAAGCCTTAAAGGCTAAAAACTCGCGTGTCATTTTTTGCACGAACATGTGTTAGTGGTGATATTTGATTTTTGTTTATACTAGCCTTTGACAGATGTAGGTTGTGTGTGCTTAATGACACGAAGTGCCCTAAATGCACGGCTGCAATATGTATAAATTAAGACTCCTCCACGCGTTGCATGTTTTTTCCTGCACTGATTACATTATATGACCACTGCGTATCTTCATTTTAAGGTAATATCATACTTTGGTTTTTGTCCTAGAAATGCAGATTCATTGGGAAAAATGTTAAGAAAGATACAGTAACAGTCATTTGTGAAATTTCCAGTCCCATACGGTTCCCACTTTTTGATAAAACAGTGAAAAACAGCCGCAGTATTTCTTAAGTCTTTTCTCTTTTATTTTTGATCTTTTAAAAGATCAAAAGATATTTGGTCGTTGTTTGACTAATTTCTGGATGAATACATCATTTCAGACGGATCAATTTTAACGGTATGTTTCTTGCAGCACCATCTTTATATCCTGAGAGTTAGGGGGCCTATAGGTAAATCTGTGAACATTTCTGTTTTGGTTTCTTACCAAAGTATGATACTACCTTTAAAGGCTGACCGGCCAAAATCCTTGTACCATACACCCCCATAATTATCATTATTTGCCCACCAGTGTTGATATAATATGCTGCATTACCAGGACGACGACTTGCTAGCTTTGTCAATTTGTCTTCTGCTTGCGGAAACAGGATTGATTTTAGAGGCCACTATGTTTTTTCACTGAGTAAAATACTCTACTTTTGGTAGTGATTTTTACTTTATATTTGTTTTTGACATGGCTGTGTATGCATTTGTGACACTGACGAAGCGAGTGGCACATATAGTTGAAAGATGTGCTTTTATCAGAGACCTTATTTTCCTGACCTAAAAGCTTTTCTAAATATAGTTTGTTAATTTCATAATGTTATCTTTCACTCGTCGGCACTTGATCATTTGGCTGTTCGAAGTTTTGGAGTATGAAGTATGAGAGGTTGACGAAAGCAGTTTGTAAAGTCTTACTGGGGAGCATAAAGGATTTGCAAGTCCTCCAAAAAACAATTATTGAGTTTGAGACAGAAAATGGACTCAACCGTTCATAAACAGTGCAAACAGTCACCATGTGAAATCTTGGTTCATCAGATGCTGGGTTTTTCAAGGAAATCAAGATTTAGTGTCTTTTCCAAAGATCGTTCGTCCGAACGATTTTTGGAACAAACATAAAGGACACCCTCACTTGAGTTGTTTTAGTTATCCCCTGTCACTTAAGATATGAAGATTGTGCTGGTAGAAACATACCGTTAAAATATTTCCGCCTGAATCGGTGCATCCATCCAAAAATCAGTAAAACAAAGACCGAAAACAGTTTTGATCTCGGAGTAAGATCAAAACCATTCTTTATGTTTTATTCGAAAAATTCAGTCGGGTTTTTGCTATTTTCTCATGACTCAGATGTCCGATTGAGCTCAAATTTTCACAGGTTTATCATTTCATGTATATGCTGGATTAGACAAAGTGTGAGTGCTGTTCTGTGACCTTTACTTAAGAAATACTGTGGCCGTTTTTCACAATTTTCTCAAAAAGTGGGCACCGTATGGGGCTGAAATTTGCACAGATGAAAGTTATTGAATCTTCCTTGGTATTGTTTTGCCCATGAATGTATTTCTTTGAAAAAACAAAACAAAGTATGATATTACCTTTAAGACCAACACTGCATCACCATACACTGCAAATCACCAACGATTCATCTTTCCTGTGTATACAATTTATCAACATTTTGTTCTCGTCGCCTTTGGTGGCAAACTCATTAGGTTGGATATCACTGCATATTATGAACAACCCACTCACCACTCCATCAGTAGAGTCATTTATAACTAAAACAAAACAGAATCCCAATTACTCTGTTGTAATAAATCGTGTGTGTTCTTAAAACCGTGAGTGGATCATCGTGTCAAAAATCGTTCCTTATTAATAAACCTGTACGTCTTTTGCGTTTCAGTGCACAGGTTTATTTACACGTGTGTTGTAATTCAGGGCGTGTGATAATCATGTATGATTGGTTATGGACCCAATGATTTACTTGGTGTGCAATGGGCGGATTGTGTAAGTAATCAAGCAGGTCATATTCATGGTTTAACACGGCTTGGTGTGAAAGGGCTCTTGCCACTTGCCACGGCATTCTGTAAAGATTACAGCATTTTTACAGGAGGCTCGTTTATACGGTTCGTTGGTATGATTTATGGTTTTAAATCATATTGGTTTTCCACGCTGCCTTAGGGCAAATCTAATACAAGATAATATCTTTACAAATCGATCAACTTCTCTATATTATAGAGAAGTCGTAAATACTTAATATGGTGATCTTAAAGATCTGAAACAACTCATGATTATACTTCCCACATGTATATACATGTACATATATCATATTTAAAGATCGTAACTTTTTAATAACACAAGCAGGTGTTTCTCACAATATTTTATTGGTGGCAATTTCACATAAACGTTAAGAAATGTTTGGTAAGAATTAAGAACAATTTAGAAATTTCAGCCTTGGTTCAGATTGTTTTTTTTTTTCCTTTATACATTTTTTGGCTTTACCCTCAAAATTACCTTTAAGGCTGCTTTACATGAACAGTATAGGCTTGAATGTTTGTTAAGATTTAAATGTATTCATCATACTTCGGTAGCATACCAAAACAGAAATCTTCACAGATTTACGTATAACTGACAGGGTATGATGATGGTGATGGTAGAAACATACCGTTAACAATTCTCTGCCTGAAATGCTGTATTTATGCAGAAAAGAGTTCAACCAAACACCCCAAAAACCAGTTTTGATATCGGGGTGAGATGAAAACTCCTGTAAATACATTTTGAAAGACAGTGAGCGTTTTCACTGTTTTCTCAAAAAGTGGGCACCGTATGGGACTGGAAATTTCACAGATGAATGTTACTGTATCTTTCTTGATATGCAGGACCAGGATTCTGCATTTCATTGACAATAAACTTAAGTATGATACTACCTTTAAGGCCTCTGACGATTTTGAATGCATGACAGGACGATCTGAACACGAAACACCGTGGAAAGAATGCTTCAATAACGAATTACTTCGTTTTATATTACAATGCCCTTAATAAAAAAAACATTCAGTGTAATCGAGCCTCGTGTCACAGTGAATGCTTCGATCCTGCTGAAATTGGCCGGGAAAACCTATAAACACTTGCCAATTTGGGGTGAAAAAGTCAAAATATATTCTAGAATGTAAATATATTCCCCTTCGTTCAACGTAATGTTTGTCACTGCGTATCATTTTCTCATTTGTGTAATCGAAATGGTGCCCTGCTTTCTTATTTCGGTACTATGCTCAGTATACTGGCAGCATTTTCTCGCCGAAATTGCGAATTCTACCTTTGCAACACTTTCAAAAGGACTGTGTAGTAGTTGTATGTAGATGGTAATTGAAGATGGTGTACATCCGTACCAGACATACGGTCTTTCGCTTGAGTATTGAAATTGGTGCATCTTGCACATGTAATTGCTCTCTGTGGCAAGCCTCCACGAACAAATTTAGAATTGTGTTTTCATCGTTTATTGAGTAAAAATGGCTCATAGTCGTCTCGATGTCGGATAGGGTTTTGTTACGAGTGAAAATGAACTAGAAACGCGATCTTGAGCATCTATGATGCTCACGGCCATTTATATGCTGAAAATACACGTTGTGGCTTTTCGTTGAAGTTGAAGCTCTGTTTTCTTGCTCAAAATAGAGAATCTACTTCCAAACCGTAGCCAAAAGCCTCTATTTTGATACCCGTTATTCTTAGAATGGATTCACGAAATGGAGCCGGAGCCTGAGCCGGAGCAGATGTTTGAAAATGGCCTAATATTCTTCTGGAAACCTGAGATAATTCAAGGGATGTGATTTCCTGTGATTTGTAAATTATAGAAATGATGCATAAGAACAGTTGAAAGTTCACCCTATATAGGTCAATTCATGGTAATGCTGAATTAAATATATTGACAGACAAATACTGCTATTTAGGTTTAAAGCATACAAAAACAAAATCAAAATTTAAACACATAATATAATGAAATAGATATGGGCATTTTCATAAAGGGTTTGTATTAAAGAAATGCCCATCGATAAAAACATACGGACTAAAACACACTACAACAACTATATAGAGAGATGCGTGAAACTATGTTAGAATGGAGGTGTATTATGTACATGTAGAAGTTGGAGAAAATTTGACAAAATAATGAGTTTGACAAAATAATAATATATAATGATATACACATATATAAAATTGTTAATTGCCAATTGTTTGGGAAAGCACATCTTTTGATGACAGTTTTTGTTTACTTTTGTCTTCCCTGTGCAGCACCTGCCAATGTATCTTTCATTCTTATACCGTTTTTAAATGTCCAAAGATTTAAAATAAAATATAATCATTACGAGTAATAAACTGCTGCAAACTGCTCATCAGCCAAAAATAATGACCTGAAATTGTTAAAATGCTTGGAGTTAGGAGGGCATGACGTTTCGATCCTAGTAGGATCTTTCTCAAAGAAAGATCCTAGAGAAAGATCCTACTAGAATCGAAATGTCTTTGAGAAAGATCCTGCTAGGATCGAAACGCGACAGGCCCTCATAACCCCAAGCTAACCTCGTCTGTGATTGGTCGGTAGCTGAGTCACATGATTGATTGACCAATTAATTGGCTTGAAATTACTCAACGTATATTTCGTTTTTCACATTATAGTGATATTTACATGGTAATTACGTTAATAGCAACCAATTAAAATGAAGATCGATTGTTTAAATTCAGGCTTGGGACATGTTTGTCCATCTTAGATCACCTTTATGAGGACATTAATGACTCGTGATGAATCATTGTAAATACTTCAAGACATTACCTCCTCATACATCACATGATTGCCGTGCACGTCACATTTATCCTCGTAAAAGTTTAAAGGGCATATACAACATTGGTGATAAAACAAAACCGAATTGTTCACAGATTTATCTATAACTTACAGGGTATAAAGACGGTAATGGTAGAAACATACTGTGAAAATTGCTCTGCCTGAAATGTTGTATTTATCCAGAAAAGAGTAAAACCAAACATCAAAACATTTTTGATCTTCCGAAGATCAAAAGTGAGACTCTTATTCCCACATAATTTAGCGTAGCAATTGCAACGGGTTTTCACTGTTTTCTACAGTTTCCGATGATGATATGAGATGAAAATTTCACAGGTTTGTTTTTATTCCATGACAAATCAAATTATGAACAGACTGCAACTGTTATGTCACCTTTACCAATGTTTTACATGACCTTTAAAGGTACAGTAAAGGATTGGTAACATACCAAAACAGAAATGTTCTCATATTTACGTATAACTTACAGGGTATAAAGATGATGCCAGTAGAAACATACCGTTAAAATATTTTCGCCTGAAATGCTGTATTTATCCAGAAAAGAGTAAAACAACGACCAAAAATCTTTTTGATCTTTCAAAAGATCAAAAATAAAAGAAAGAATACTTAAGAAATACTGTGGCCGTTTTACACTGTTATCTCAAGAAAGTGGGGACCGTATGGGACTGAAATTTCCACAGATGACTGTATCTGTATTGATATTTATGCCCATGAATCTGCATTTCTTTGACAAAAACCAAAGTATGATACTACCTATTACCTTTAACTCATCTAGAGTTAACGACAGCAAACCAATTTGTTATATCATGCGTGTCCTTGCTATTACGTAGGCTGTAACGCATAATGCATCTATTTAAACTACAGCAGCGTGTAAATTAATTGGATCTGAACGAGTAGTGTAATCGCATGGAACCAATTTGACTCTCATTAATTAAAGGATAATTACATGGGTTTCATCGGAAGAAATGTCTTCTCTCGAGAAAATATATTTATTCTGAATCTGATTGACATACCAATTACAACATCTGGAGAGTAATTATCAATCGTTTGTCTTTAAATTAATAATAATGGAAACAATTTACATCGTTTACTATTGTATTGTTTTGTATCTCAGGGACCTCTTAGGCTCCGTTTATTCAAACAAGACTACACAAATCACACTAACAGCACAGAAACAACAGACAAGATACATACACAAACATTGTTCATTATTTAAAACAGCAAAACTGAACGGTGTATACAATGAATATTACATGTCTATAAATGCTTTACAACCAAATATAATTTAAGATTAGGGTGCATATGAAATGTCATGACAATAATCCCTATTATGAAATAAACAATATAATAACGAAGACAACGATACCTATCGTATCTCTATTAAAAAGCCACATCCTCTTTGAGTGAACCCCATATCCCCATGCACCGTTTCTACAGTTGCAGCATTGTATCTTGAATGATCCTTGGGATATAGCAGTATGTGAATGGTTTCATGGCTTCTGACTGCCATACGAACAAAGATCAATGACTATTAGGGACACCACCAACATAGGGCTGGGTAGCTCAATTGGTATAAAGATCGTCAACTTGGTACGGTATTTGGGAGATCGCTGGTTCGAATCCCGCCCAACCCCGAGATCAAAACTGTTGTTTTACTTATTTCTGGATAAATACACAATTTCAACCGGAAATACTTTAACGGTATGTTTCTACCTCACCATCTTCATACCCTGAAAATTGCACGTAAATCTGTGAACATGTCTGTTTGGGTTTACCAGTCCTGTCCTGTACCTTTAAAAGATCTAAAGACTCGTAACTCTATAAGTTCAATTCATCATTTTGTCATTTTGTCAAAATCTGACTTGAACTAAAACCGTGAAAAACAAATTTGATCCGAGTTGACTTATAAATTTTCTGGGCAATAGACCCCGTCCTTGACCGCTGTACATCTGTGAACACACTGTCATATTGATTCCCTATCCAGATTTGTTCAAAGGTTCGTCCTTGTGTCATACGCCATCTGTCATTGTTTAAAATCCATTAAAACTGAATCGTCATATTGGCAGAACTGCATACTGTATATTTTCAGGTTGTCACGTTCTGGGCAGAACCTTCGTCTGATCAATACAGAGATTGTTTGTTGACAAGGGCACTGTTTGCGGTTTAGCATTTATATTAAATGTCATTGTCATCATTTTGATTAAAGGTTTGGAAGTCATCCCGATTTGTTTAATTCAGTTCGACGGTTTAACAGATGCTGATTATTGTTATTATTGTCATTATCAGTATTGTTTTCCATTCTAATTAATTATTTGTACCTGGCAACCCAAGGTAATTAACGGAGGTAAATAGCCGGCATTTGATTTCTAATATCATAATGATACTCAGCTTTGCATTAACTTCCTCCCTCATACCTCTACACGGTGCCCCGCCCCTTCTTGGTATCCCCATTAATGATAATATAATGGGTACTTAGGGAGACATTCCCATAGGGACGTGCACACGACTTTACTTGCTTTTTCTAAACATCCTCCTGTCTTCTATTAAAATATGGACACTAAAATATGTCTTTAAAAAGCAGCTGGTACCTTAGGGAGACATAGAACAGTCGCCCTAATGTTCACTTTTAGATGCTAAAATACCCCATTTGTAATTGTAATGATAATACATTGTAATAAGCATTTATGAAGCGGCATTACAGGAAGATCAAAGCGCTGTACAAACATATTATTATCCCTGGCCATCGGGCCATAATTTACATTCCTGAAACCATCTCAACTCCCTGGGGAGCATACAGCCTCGGCTACTGTAAGCGCTCAAAGACTAATCAAGCACACAAAGCCATCTCTACCCTCGCAGGTACCCATTTACTCCTGGGTGAAGAGGAGCAATAAAGGAAAAAGCATCTTGCCCAAGGACGCAAGCACCATTAGCCCATTGCTGGATTCGAACCCTAGACTGACCACAAGACATTGAGTTTGATTGAGTCTTTCATTGTGTTCCAGGAATCTGACGAATTTCTATACATGATTCCAAGAGGGTGGGTCCAGTACATATTGAGGATGCACGCTGTCACATAACTTGCAGGATATACCATTATATTTGCAATTGAATTGTTTATTTTGTTCTTTCTTGTTGTAATTTCTGTGTGCAGCTCAGTGGGACTGTGTAAATGTGTTCACACGGCAGTACAACGGCACGGCATCCCAAGCCTGCGTCAAGGGATCAGACTGTTTTGACTGCCTGCCATGGGCCAATGTAACACATACACTGCACGGATCCGAGTACGGATCCAATCCAGGTAAGTGTGTGAATGGAATCAAACACAGTTGCAACAATGTGAACATAGTTACATGAATTTGTATCCTTTTGGAGACATGGCTTTGTTGTCGTGTACTAATGAACACTCTCCAAAGAGCAGAATTGAAATCACTCCCATTTGAACCAGAATCACTTTCCTGGGTTGAAATTTCTAGCGAACGTCACTTAAATAAAATGCTTCTCTTTTCGAGAGAGCAAAGTAGCATAAAGGCCTATCTTGGAAATTCCTACTTTTTGAGTTAATTCAAAAATTCAGTTTCGTGAAAACCTTGTGGAGACCTATACACTTTTAGAAGTTCCCTGTGGAGACATAGCCATTTAACCTTTTGCGCTCGGTCTCCACAAGGCATGGCACCAGATAATGTGTAGTCCAAACTCCTTTATGGGGACTTTGGAGGAACCTCGCTATAACTGCAACCCTGAAGGAATGATACCAATGGAGAATTAAAGATTGGGACCAAAGTGTTATTCCATTGTTATAAGCAGAATGGTGAGAGTCTCAATGAGGATCACATGATCCTCCACCCAAACGCGAGGTCAAATGCGGAGATAACACTACTCCCCACCCAAACACAGAAGGTAGTTTTGGTGATGATAATAATTCATGAAGATTTTTGTCTGCTTCATAGATTTGGTGGAGAATTACTGCCGGTATGTCGGTACGAGGACAGGAGGACCCAGGTGCTATTATCTGAAGCCCGATGGAAACATCCGTCTGGAGTTCTGTCGAATACCACCCTGCCACGGTAAAAATTACCAACACCAAACCCATATAATACATAATTATTGGCACAGGCCTCTGACAGTGAGTCCGGAAGCCATGCATCTGGGATGCATTATTCTATAGAATTATACGAGTATTTGCAAGTCAACCAATATCAATCCATCAATCTTGGTACAGCTTACTGACAGTGGTTCCGGAAGCCATGCACCCGGGATGCATCACTCCATGAAATTCAATGAATATTTGTGAATGCTTCCTACCGGACGAAGTTGCCCTCTCATAAAGTGATAACATTTTGTATTTGGAATAGATCAGCGCGGTCATCCGGGTAATTTAATTCTCATGAACTTGACATAAACCGATGAAAACCAAGCTACGGACAAATCACGTTCAAACCGTCAGTCGTCGAGTCGCGATTCAGAATTGTTTTTCGAGTATTTGTTGTCAAGAAGCAGGGATCGTGTTCTGTAAACGACTGTCACTGTTGAGTCATAATTTGGCCTCAGACAAATAATGCACTTTTCTTTCTGCATCCTAGGCTGCACTTTTGAGTTTTGAACATGAGAAGTTTTCACTGACATTAATTGGATTCGAACCCACAGCCTCTTGCTTAGTGGTGCAGATGGCTTGGCAGCTATCATAAAAGTTGGAGTCTGTAGGTCTTCTCTCATTTCCCCTTCTCTTCTCAAAAGATATTTGAATAAGGTAGCACGCTGGACAAGCAAAAGGAAATCCGAATACCTCGTTTGACAGTATTTGAAGAGCTGCGTCGCGAGTCTTGGTTGTCTTGCAAGCGTAGATTAACGTGCATTTACTCATTTCCGCAGCCCATTCAGGTTGTGTGGTCGGTGATGGTAGAGACTACCGGGACATGGCTATGTACACGCAGGGTGGATACAGCTGTCAGCCCTGGGATCAAATGATGGATCAAGACGTCAATCCCTACTCCTATCCGAATGCAGGTGAGGGCATCTACAATGCTCCAAATTATCAAGAGCATCTCCTCAAGGCCGTAGGCCCCTCTTTGTGGTTTCCCAGCCTTTTCGTATGCTTTCCCCTTTCCCTGGTCACTCCGTTCCCCTCTTATCCATTATGTGTATGTTTACTTGCATGTTCTTGTCCTCTTGTCATTTAGCCTTTGAGAAAGATCCTGCTAGGATTGAAACGTCGGACTCTCCTATATCTGACCATTAGTCTTTGAGAAAGATCCTGATAGGATTGAAACGTCAGACCCTCCTAACTCTGACCATTTAGCCTTCAAGAAAGATCCTGCTAGGATTGAAACGTCGGGCCCTCCTAACTCTGACCATTTAGCCTTGAGAAAGATCCTGCTAGGATTGAAACGTCGGGCCCTCCTAACTCTGACCATTTAGCCTTTGAGAAAGATCCTGCTGGGATCGAAACATCAGGCCCTCCCAACTCTGACAATTTAGCTTTTGAGAAAGATCTTGCTAGGATCGAAACGTCAGGCCCTCCCAACTCTGACCATTAGCCTTTGAAAAAGATCCTGCTAGGATTGAAACATCAAACCCTCCTATCTCTGACCGCTTAGCCTTGAGAAAAATCCTGCTAGGATCAAAACGCGTCAGGCCCTCCTAACTCCAAGACACGTTTTATGTTGCAAAGAATAACATGACATTAACAACATCGCCATAATATGCCGTTCATGTATAGTACAGACCCAGAAACATGCGATCCTTCGACCTTCGCTAGGAGTAATCATGTTTGTCCCCATATACTCCTGTTAATTAAGACAATCTTTCTCTAACCCTAAAATCCACACTCTACCAATTATGTGCAAATCATTTAAGTGCCATGTAATCAGCATTTTATTCACTGACGGATGTATACAGTTATCAATAGCACACGATCTCTATATTTCCCTACTGTAAATATTGTTGAAGGAATCCATTACTTAATCAGATCTCAATCAGTGTAGTTTCGGCGGGAGGAATAGATCAAACGTTTCTGACCCAAATCCGCACTGTTTTAATCACGACCAGTACAAATATAATTTGATTAGTTGAACTACTCTGCCCTGAATAGCGATCATGTTTTTATCATCCCAGACGAATTGTTCCGTTCTATGGCTTTGTGGTCTTGTATCATTTATTGAGTACGCCCCTTTTTAATCAGGTGCAGAACGAGTTCATCTATCACCAAATCATCTAGCCAAGTAATATGCACAGACCAATACTGTACAGCATCAATACAATAGCAATCATCTACTGTGCCAATACCACAAAATCCAAACGACATTCTCGAAAACATAAAGGGAGATGGTCATTCAGTTTGCAACGTAAAATATATAGTGTTTCCAATTGTGTTCAATACATATCTTCAGAATAGTAGCTTTATAATAGTAAATGTAAGGTATCTTTAAAGGATATAGTGTCTTTAGGATAGTACATTATTTTAGGATATCTTCAGAGGAAGATATGCGTGTGTTCGTTTCCCCTAATTGACGAATCCACGCACAAGTCATGTTCCGCATATCTGAATTTTGGGGCAGTTTTCCAATTGAAATCAACGGCCACAATCATTCAGGAATTTATATATGAAACGATGTTGTAAGTCAAGAAAGATTCGAGGCTTTGCATGGTGACAATTGGTATGTGGATCGGTTTGCGGAAACACCATGTCATAATCGTTCGTACTTTCGCACTTCTTTATCGTTTGCACTTTTCGCAATTAGGTCTCAACGTTTCGACTAGCCTGTTCTAGTCCTCATCAGGAGACAGGTTGTTTATGGTGGAAAATGTTAAGAAGCTAAGTGTTCAATGGCTCACGGTATTGGCTGAAAGGTATAGCTATGTTTTGGCTGCAGATTGTTAGCCTTTATCAAGCTGATGAAGACACTTGAGCGGTATCATGCTTGTTTTAGGAGTTTCTCAAAGGCTTAGGAGGGTCTGATGTTACGATCGGTCGTTACTCGAGTTACGAAGGATAAACCATCGTATCCTACGTAGGGCTACAATGCACCCCAAGACCTACGATTGACAGTAAAGTTAGGATGGGTTGGTGAAATCGACCCCATGAAATGATGTTGTCTGTCGTATCTTACTCAGAAGCCCGTGGGCGTGTGTACCTGAAAATCACGGTCCGTCTTTAATAAAGTCCGAGGTGTATAGAAACGCTCAAACGACTGAGTTCAAAAGCAAATTGCTTTTATGAAGCAAAGTAATGTGGAAGCACGATTCTGTGATCGCGCTTAACGCTTGCGACCTATAAAAACGACCACAAATAGCCTTGCAGCGCCTTGGATGTAAACTAGTTCACGCGTAGGCCAACGCAGAGCAATTAAACATCAAGGTATACGTCCACCGTGTGCAGCGACTGATTTAATGCTTAAATTGAGTCAAGCGAATTAAAGGTCGACGACAAAACGCAACCACCTGCACACTTTTACCATGTCTGCTCCATATCACTTGACCAGGAGCCAATTTCATGGAGCTGCTAAGCACAACAAAATTACTTAGCACAAAATGTCTCGCTCAATATTATACAAACCACCATTGAAAATTCGATTTGATATTCATGATCAGCGAACAACAGCCAGAGAACAATTACAAGTGATACCCAACACATAGACATTTGGTTGTTAATCATGTTTTTATTAAGACAGAAATTGTATGGTAAACTAATTTTTGTGCTAAGCAAGGCCGTGGAATTGGCCCTAGCGCGCTAGTGGGTTGCTGACGTGGCTTATTTTATTGCTAAGCACGCATGAAGGGGGAAACAAGCAATACAGTTGGTCTTGTTTCGATGTCCATGCAGTTTTGCCTTTGATTGCCAGTCATCGTAAAACAAATGCTGATTGTTCAAAACCTATAGAGGTCAGTGCTGGGTTGGCTTGCATAATTAATCAGGAAATCTGCACGCATTGTGATAGACGCTCGCTCGCTGTACGGCGAGTGCGTCCATAGGCCTTTTGGCCCTTTTCACACGACGCTTAAAGGGATTGCATACGTTTGGTATTTTGAGCCTACTGTTTGTTTCAAACCAATATAATTGAATATATATACCATAAAACTAACCTGTGACAGTTTCAATTCAAAAGGTGGTAGCGTTTTTGAGATTTTGGCGACAAACTAGAGCGGTTATTTCACGCCAGAGAACAGAAAGTCAATAGCTGAGAAGCGTTACGGCCATAACGCTTCTCAGATTCATAATTTTTGGAGATAAAAAGTGACATATTTTTCTATAACCGCGGTACTTCGAATTGAACGTTTCTCAATATGCATTATACTATCCAAAGCAGCTGTACTTCTCACCGAGTAAGTTTTTATTGGCATAAATTTTCAGAGTCATTACCAAACGTATGCAATGCCTTTAAACAAAACTCTCAACCATTGAGACATTCTCTCATGGTTGCGAAATCCTACAAAAGTGTCATCGTGTGAAAGGACACCAATGCCATGAAGCAGAGTGTACACTGACAACATTTTTGATCTGAGTAACATGTTGCCCAGGTACCTTGTTGCTGAAAATGGTGTCAGTGTACCCAGAGCAAAACGAGTAGGGTAACATGTCGCAGCAACATCTCGGTAACATGTTGTGTACACAGGGGGCAAAGTCGTGTTGCCCAGGTACGGTGTGTTGCTCTAACTCGGCAACATGTTACCGAAAATGTTGACAATGTACATACACTCTGCTTGACCGAGGTCCCTGGTGAATCCTTGAGAGATTTTGACCGAGGAACAGACCCATGAGATAATTTCTCAATGATTGAGAGTTTTTTCAGCGTCGTGTGAAAAGGCTTTCACAAATTGGAAGTTCATTCAGTATACTTTCCGCATGATCATAATCATCTTTAATTTCATAACAGGTTTGGAAGAGAACTACTGTCGTAACCCAAACAACAGCACATTGCCATGGTGTTACTTTAAGGATCAAGATATGCAAATTAGGATGGACTTTTGTCCAATCGAAACATGTGAGTATTTTAAGTGGTGCATAGTAGGCGTGGCTTGTTACAAGTCATCTTCGTCAATGAAGAAATTGCATTGCAGTGATTTTGTTTTCATTTTTTTTTCCATTGAGGTACCCATTCATTGGTTATTAGTACGTGACATCGATTTTGTTACAGACTATAATGTTCGAGGAATATTACATCCTAACTTCAGCTCTTCTGAATTTGCTTTCATTCTTTTAATTTTCTAGTAGCCTCAGATAACCTCAAATTTATTGCAGCTTTTTACTTAGAATAGCTTGACGTCCTGAAAAGAGTAAAACCAAACACCAAAAATAATTATGATCTTTGGAAGATCAAAAATAATGCTGACAAGATTTTAAAAATATAGTGGGCGTTTTTCACTGTTTTCTCAAAAGGTGGGCACGTATGGGACTGGGAATTTCACAGATGATTGTTACTGTATCTTCATTGATATTTCTGCCCATGAATCTGCATCTCTTTGACAAAAACCGAACTATTTTTGAACCAAACTTCAGGCAAAACGGACGCCCTGAGCAAGTTCCAGCGGCACTATAGGACCTACATACCCGCGTACAACCGTAAGTACAGCCGGGGCTGGTGGCAGGACCTATCGGCCGAAGACTGCGCCCGTCACTGCCTCGAGGAACAGTCCTTTGTGTGCCGTACATTCGAATACAGAGAGGAGTATTACTTTGATGATAGGAGGTGTATCTTGACCGACCAGAGTGTGTACACATTGGATATCTACAGAGAGATGTCATCGGGCACTCATATAGATCTCTTCACAAGACTTGATACAGGTTAGTTTGTAAAATAATAACTTACAACATACACACAGAAATTGAGAAGTATCTTGCCATTAAGAGATAAAACTGAATATCTTACGGAACATAATTAGCAAGATATTCAAAATTCATCAAACAGAAATTAATTCCTACATGCAACTGCTGCAAACTGCTCATCCACCAAAATATTGACCTGAAATATGTCAAATGCTTGGACTTAGGAGGGCCTGACGTTTCGATCCTAGCAGGATCTTTTTCAAAGGCTAAATGGTCAGAGTTAGTAGGGCCTGACGTTTCAATCCTATAGCAGGGTCTTTCTTACTGAAGGCCAAGTGGTCAGAGTCTGGAGGGCCTGACGTTCCGATCCGGCAGGTTTCTCAAAGGCTAAATGGTCAGAGTTAGGAGGGCCTGACGTTTCTATCCTAGCAGGTTTCTCAAAGGCTAAATGGTCAGAGTTAGGAGGGCCTGACGTTTCGATCCTTGCAGGATCTTTCTCAAAGGCTTAAGCCCACCGCACACTATACGATCCGACACTTCCGACGAGGACCCGACTGGTTTTTGGAAGGATCGCAAAGCATTCTGGGAGTCTTAACCGTGATTGTTCCAAGTCGCAGACCCACTCTGATGGCCAGTCGACAAGATTCGACTGTCGAATCACGGTTAAGACTCCCAGAATGCTTTGCGATCCTTCCAAAAACCAGTCGGGTCGTAGTCGGATCGTATAGTGTGCGGTGGGCTTTAGCCAACTGGAAGAAAATGCAGACGATTTCTGAATAAAATAAAGGTCTTTACAAGTGGGTTTAAAAATGAAAATCGCAGAATGTTTAGTAACCAGGGGCCTATTTAAAAAAGCTGCCTAAGCACCAATATTTGCTTAAGCATGAAAAGTCTTCCTTGATCAAACAGGATTAATTACCAACCAACTTTTCATGTGATGTTTACTGCTTTTTCCTTGTATTCGGCCATCGTTTTTTGGCTGGCATATTAATTCCATTTACCGAGCTTTTAGCTGCTTAAGCAAATTTTGGGGCTTAAGCAACTCTACAAAATTGGCGTCTGTACAGTACGACAGCCATTTTACTTTGGTATTTTTGGGGTCAAACTTTTGACCAATGAAATTGATTGAATTGTAGCCACGCCTACTGTTTATGAGTCACGTCAATCAAACCAGCAGGTGCACGTCTGATTCCTAGACGTCTTGCACGAGTGTATTGTATTAGAATGAGCAAGTAGCCCGACTATTTGCATTGGCAGACGTATTATGTGCTCGTGAGAATATCGTGAAAATTGTGCTCGTGTTTTCGTCTGTTTACATGCGTTTTTGGCTGGTTTGGGGATTTAACACCGATACAGTTGTGAGTATAACTATAAAGGGAATAATAACAAATGCGAAATGTGAAATTTACAGCCCCAAATTCTTGTCCTTCATGAGTTTTCAGCTCGTACATGCTGGTTTGTGTAACTTCCGTTCTACGTGTTACTGTATGTAGTCTGTAGTGTACTGTTAGCCCAAGTTTAACAAGTGTACAAGTGTACGGACAATGTAAGAATTTACAGCCTGCACAGTGTGTAGGACCAGTCGCACAGTATTTTGGAAGAGAATTACAGTTAAATGTTATCAGACTTTATACACGAACTGTTTGTTTTGATATCTATTTTGATGTCGGCAAGCTAAGGGTTTGGAAAGTTGGCAGTGTGTTGAAGTTGGGGGGAATTTGGAGGGCCGGGAATCAGGTCCAGGGACAGATTGACACTGTGTTGCAATGTATCTTTGAATCTTCGGATTTATACCGAAAACTGGGCCCAAAATCACTCCGAGATCAAAACTGTTTTGTCTTTGTTTTGCTAATTTCTGGATATTAAAAAAATACAGCATTTCAGGTGGAAATATTTTAACGGTATGTCTTTTTCCATTACTAATACCATCTTCATACCCTGAAAGTAATATGTAAATCTGTGAACATTTCTGATTGAATATGTTACCAATCCTGTACTGTACCTTTACTTTTAAGTCCAGTTGTTTACCTTTTTAATAGAACTCCTTGAGTGAGTACATGTAGAGTTTGGCTATGCTGCAATTTCTTCTCCACCCGAATATTCTGTTAATTTCATCTTGGTTTGACTGTTACTGACCACTTGGTTGACAGCTTCAAATGCATCGTGTATTAAAGTGCTGCCGGAGCAACCCACTAATTAAAGTGTCTGAGTCTGACACAGTGATTGCACAGCTCTCAGTGTGTGACACATTATCAATGATGCAGGCCACGCACCACCAGAAAGCTTCTCACACTAAACAAATACACATCCAAAATGAAGGGCAAACAAAATGAACACGTATTCCCTAATATAATTCCCTTAAAGGTACAGTACAGGATTGGCAACATACCGAAACAGAAATGTTCACTGATTTACGTATAACTTTCAGGGTATGAAGATGGTGCTGGTATAGACTCATACCGTTAAAATATCTCTGCCTGAAATGGTGTATTTATTTTGAAAAATTTAGTCAAACAAAGTCCAAAAACAGTTTTGATCTCTGGGTATGATCAAAACTTTTCTTTATGTTTTGTAAGAAAAAATTAGTTAAGTTTTCGCTATTTTCTCGTGACTCAGATGTTTGATCAAGCTCAAATTTTCACAGGTGTATTATTTTATGTACATGTTTGATCCGACAAAGTGTGAGAGTGCTGTTCTGCGACCTTTACCAATCATGTATACCTTTAAGTACTCAAAATCAGGTTACTCTTTTAATAAGAAACACGACAACCTACACACGAGTTGGAAGCATGGTATCAAATCACAGCGACAGCGTAGCCCAAAAGTCTAGCGGAAAGGAACTAGCTCTGCATGCTCTATTACGGTAGTTTACTCAGTGAAATGTTATCCATGTATAAACTCCATTACATGTATAAGTTTGCATATCTCTGCATCTGCTCTCCGTAAAGGTTTCTGCTCACTTTTTAGACTGTGGTTTTTTTTTGCATCAATGTCGAAAAGTCAACATGATTTTCCTTTAATGAAAAGTTCTCAGAATTCTCTGTTATTAAGAAGCACATCAACCTACACATGCATGAGTTTGAAGCATGTTGCATGTATAAGTACATGCATTGCTACCGATATTCAGAATTTAGGAAGTCTGTACTAGGCCTGGGCGATTAGTGCTTTTCACTAATCGATTAATCGCGGAGGAAATAATCGCGATTAATCGATTAATCGCGATTACCCGGAAGTGACTATATACAAGCAGCACGTACCTTATTTTCATCATAGCGACACTGCAGTAAACTGCACTAGCGCAATGCATTGATTCTTACAAGTTTCAACAGCGATCAGTTCTGATTTCCGAGGCATTGAGCAATGAGCACTGCCATTTTTGTTCTGACAAGGTATAATGCAAAATTCGTGAAGCTAATATCGTCCCCAATTATTGGTATTCCTTCAGTAAAGTAGGGTAATTTCGCGAAGTGTTGGCCGACAAGGCATGCAGTTACAGCCTCACGTAGGTACACACAGACGTGGTCCCACCCATGCATGTACAGGTCAACGATAGTACACGATGACACAATGTACACCCCATGTAGGCTGAACAGTGAACACGATTATTATACAGTTCACGATTACTGAACAGTGAACACAATTATTACTCAGTTCACGATTACTAAACACATCGCGATTATTTTTCAGTTCACGATTACTCCACATGTTCACTTCACGATTATCATACGATACGATACAGTACAGTAATCGTCTAATAGAATAGCGTCTGCACTCGAGTAGTTGAGTGTCATATCATCACGCCATGCGCCAAGCCTTGGCCAGCCATGGTAGCCGAATCCATTGTAAACACGTGGGCCTAGGTTGAGAAAAACTTCGTTGTCAGCTGTCAGGGTTGAATAAAAATTCACCCCGGCGACACGTTTAAACTGTAAGTACTCAATAACTTATGTTTGTGTGCGACAACCTTTTGTTTCATTACTAAGTGAGATAAATAGTATTCATTGAAAATGCAACATAACTAAAAGTACCTCAATAAACAGCGAAATGGTATAGCCCTCATTCATGCCTCATCCACGTTGACCATATAAGGCAGTATTATTAGAAGGGCTACTGGCCAATTACAGTGTAATCTCAAAATGTTGTCATGGTGCTGTCACAATTGGGCGGGCATCCGGTGCACGTGCAGCAGGCAGACTTGATATCAAGTCGGTAATTGTATCGCTACACCAGGGGTACGGTGTGCGTGTTCATATTACACTGTGTACGTCCTGCATAATGTCCAACATGCGGGGACGCGACCGCGGTACATGTACCCCCTCAACCCCTATTGAATAAAGATCGCGATGCCTCACTATACGAACGATGCATTATGGGGCCGTCCATAAAGTACGTACGCACGAAATGCAGACTTTTTTTACCCCCCCTCCCCCTCTGTACGCATGGCGTACGCATTGGTAACAACCCCCCCTCCCCCCCTTCGTGCGTACGTACTTTATGGACGGCCCTATGCATAATGATTGTACCTAATTTTGACAGACGGACGGACAAAACACGCAGCTGCTCCGTGCAACACACACGGCATGGCTATTGATCGACTGAGAATAGTAGTAACTCATGGAATTAATCGCAACTCGAAGGCACTAATCGCGCTGGCACGATTAATCGAGTAGTTCAGAATTTACTAATCGAGTAATCGACACAGGAATGTAATCGCGATTAATCGATTAATCGAGTTAATCGCCCAGGCCTAGTCTGTACCTTTTTACACTTAGTTCATCTGGATAACAGAAATACTGCCAAAATACTCTGAATCCTTTACTGTTTCAAAATACTAAAAAGATCTTTTGCACAACGATCTTTTAAAAAACCCACTAAATTTTGATTTTCTTGAAAAACCCAGCATCTGATGAACCAAGATTTCCCAATATGATTGTTTGCACTGTTTACGAACTGTTAAGTCCATTTTCTGTCTCAAACTCAAGCTTTTTTTTGAAGGCCTTGCAAATCCTGTACGCTGCCTTTAAGGGGAAGGGATTTTTCCTACAATTTGAACATATGATTCCAGGTTGCATAATTTATCAAAAGGGAATTTGATTTGCATCCACTTCAATTTATTAACTGTTAATAATAAGGCCGTAGCGAGCAATGACAGCTTCGATGTTCTCGTTCGTTATTAAATATATCGTGACCGCTGTAAGAGTACATGTAATTGAATTATTATGTGGAATGTTCAAATAGTCTACCGGAAAGGAACTGCCCTCGCGCACTCACAGTAGTTGACTCTGTGAAATTATATAATTATATGTGTACGACTATGAACAGTATTACTTGCATTTGGAATCTCTGCAACTTTACTCCATAAAGGCGTCTAGAGACACCTTTATGCAGGTGTCAAAAATGAACATATGTGTGATTTTCTCAGAATTCTCTTTTAATAAGAAGCATGTCAACACATGCATTAGTTTGAAGCATGGGATTGCACTTTTACTAGAGCACTATGATCAAAGTGTAGCCCCAAAACTGATGTTCACATCCATCTAGTTCTTGCGTACTTGACATTTATCATTCATGTAAACACAGCAAAAAAAATTTAATTACCTTTCCGTGGAATGTTGACACAGTGTAAATAGTAAGAAGGATCTGGCCCTGCTGCCTGTGCAAATCTCTTCCTGCATTTCTTTGGCACCTTGTTCGTTCAAATTTTAAAGTTGTCAAAGTATTTTCGGATGTATTTGCATTGAACCAGCCAAGTCCATCTAAACCATAGAGAGCTAATTAAATGCAAGATCTAAATTTTGTGTATCTTTGTTTAGTTCTAGTTTGCGTTCGAAGACATTCGTTTCGTCTGGCTGTAGCAATTTTCTTGGCAATGTATTTGTTGTGTATCTCTTGCATTTAATTAGCTCTCTATGGTTTAGATGAACTTGGCTGGCTCAGTGCAATTGAACAGGGCTAGACAAAGGACAGCCTCTTAGGCTAGCTGTGGTTGATTGTAGTGCTGGGATTTTTATCCAGTTATAGGTTTACCGACCCAGATTTAATTATCCGGTTTAAATTTTCACTAACGGTTATCCAAAACTGAAAGGAGAATAAGGGACAAATGTTTGGCTCATGCACAACAACCCCAAAAATGTTAACTGTAGAATTTCAGTCAGTTATTTTGTCCATTTTGCCAAGTAGAAACACGCTTTTCACATACTGGATCTAAAAAAAAAAAACATTGTTTGTTCTTGATGCTTGATATAAAAAATAACATAGTAAAAAGCATTTCGAAAGTGACAATCACATTGAAGAAGACGTATATTACATACCATGAATCGCACACATCGCGCAGACGCGCACGTGATTACATACATACATGCATGTACATGATGTAGGATAACTGTACGTTAACCAGATTTCGGTATTAACTGGATATGAAATTACCTGATTTTGTCCAGAACTGGTTGGTTGCATTTGAACCATTGCTCTCATTAAGCCCCATTATGTAGTCAAGAGCCTCTGAACTCTAGTATTTTATTAAAACATACATAGGCTAGCTAAGGTGAGATTCGAACTTCTCACCTCCACTATAAATTCAAGACAAAAGGCAGTATCCTATCTATTCAACTGTATGTGAACCACCATTCTCATTTCCACAGCTCTGTATGTAGTCAAGAAGCTCTGTACTCTGTTTTATGAACAAATTCGTAGGCTAGCATCATGGGTGAGATTCGAACCTGCCACCTCCAGCTCACTTGTGCAAGGGAAAAACCCAGGCCTCCTGAGCTAACTTGGTTTTCATTTGAAACCAAATGATTAATGATTTAATAACAAATCAATCAACCAATCAATTAATTAATGTCTTTTTGGTTTGTTTCAGTTTGTGATGCCTACCATGCAAATGCAATTCCTGGTGAGTAAAACTTTGTTCTGTGCTCTAATTAGTCTTGATAATTGCTCTGTTATCAGCATCAGGGCTCGAAATATCCACTAGGACTTGGACCGAGTCTAGTGATTTCAGTGTCGGTCTAGTAAAGTGTGTACTGCACTAGTCCGGCAGTCTAGTGATTTTGTTTTCCTTGCACAATTTAAATGGTGCCTAAATTGATCATTTTTGACACACTATTGCAGTTTACGGTTTCCCTATGCACATAAATGTACATGTACAGTACATGAATGCCACAGGTCTAGTAAAAAAAAGATCAGGTCTAGTAAAATGCTTCAGTTACTAGACCTGCTGTCCAATGCATTTTTTCACGAAATTCAAGCCCTGAGCATGTATTTAAAGTTTGTTTGAATCAGAGAAACTTTTACCTGAAGCTGATACTGAATGGATTAACATATACCAGGAGCCGATTTCAGTTTTGCGATCATCTTAAAAGCCCAAATCCATCGCTAAACAGAAAACTCGATCACTATACCTAACTTAGCAATTTTCCATTTAGTGATGGATTTGGGCGATGATCGCAAAACGTTAGTGAAATCAGCCCCAGGTACCAATTTCATAGAGCAGCTTAAGCACCAAACGTTGCTTTTAAAAGCACCAAAACTTTGGTATAAAATAAAATGACTATTGCTAGCCCAAACTCCTTGTCAATGTTATGCTCAGCAAACAATGGCCAAATACAAGTTAAAGTAGTATTGAAAAACATGAAAATGTTGTTGGTAATCCTGTTCGATGAACATGATGAAGGAAGACTTTCCATGCTTAAGCAAATTTGTGTGCTTAAGCAGCTCTATGACATTGGCCCCAGTGCTCTACTGACTGTCTTTAGCTAAATTATACATACGCTCTTTAACATTGGTCTCCCTGCTTATGGTGCCAGTCAGAAGCTGTGAAATTTACATATTCGGCCTGCCCATTAATTGCCATAAACCTTGGATGTGGCCCATTGCACAATTTATCATCCTCATTAAAGCAACTTGGGAATGGTACTTATGGATATGTCTATATGCTCCTTGCATTATATCCAGACAAAAGGGAAATAGAACTCATTTTACATGTAGGCCTGTTGATTGTAAACGGTTTATGTGCTAGCAAAGGAAATTGGTCCGATGATATAGCAGGTGAGCTGATGATGAGGAGCCAGGTTTTTGCTGTCTACGCACCAGGCTAGACATTTCTGACACGTCCTGGCCAATTTACCTGTAGCTCACTATGGCTACAGTATGTTCAGACGCAGTACTCTGGAGACCGAAAAAGGTCTACCCTTTGCAGTCACAGCTGGAGGTAAACATTTCATCCCGAACCCCTCGTGTTCATACTACACAGGGTTAGACTGAAAACAGTCTATCTCTGGTGTTTAGAGGTCACTCGTGTTGCATAACTCTGAAACCGAACTTCCCCTAATTCACAAGTAGTGACATAAATCACCAGTGAGTTATGCACCCACTCAAGGTCACTGTAAACCGGATGTGGTTGAGATAGACCGTTCAGATGTCTTAAGGCACATTTGTAGACCAGTCTACGTACTCTAGACCATTCCTCCTCGATGGTCTAAGTTTTTGAAGACAGACCATTTATAGCTCCAAAAACAGTCTATCGTAGACCGATCAGGTACAAGTTGGTAGACCTTTTTGGTTTAAACTGAAGATAGACCTCTTTTAGTACTGCATCTGAACGCCCCCCATGATAAGCCAGGAGCGTTCTATATTAATCCTAACCCACCTCCACACCACAGTTAACCACTTTTCCTGTGGTGAGTGTGGTATCCTGAATACCACAATACACTACAGTGTGGTTTATGATCCAATTCCCCTTGTGAAAACTGTGGTACGTATGTAAGTGTGGAATGTTACGTATACATAGTCGTGGTAGTAGCAGTTGTACATCACAGTATGGTTTGTGTGGTAATTCGTGGTTTATGATCCAGGTCCCCCCTGAGACTGTAGTAAATCTTAATTATCTTGTGTGATATAAGTTCAGAGGGTTGCATGTAGCGTTTAGGATTTTCATGAAGGGCTTAAATCTAGTTAAATCAAGCCTTATGCAGAGCTATGGATTAACCCTTTTACTCTAAACTGGGGCCAATTTCATAGAGCTGCTTAAGCACCAACATTTCCTTAAGCACCAAAAACCTTGGTAAATAAAATCAGTATGCCAGCAAAAAAGTCCTTGTGATGAATGCTCAGTAAACAATGGCCGAATACAAATCAAAAGCAGTAAACATCACATGAAAATTTGGTTGGTAATCCTGTTTGATCATGGAAGACTTTTTATGCTTTAAAAGCAATGTTTGTGCTTAAGCAGCTCTATGAAATTGGCCCTTGCTCTTTGCAGTCATTTCAGCTAGCATTCAGCCGTGATAGTGGTCCGCATGGTTGGATCCTTTATGCTTGAGTGCTTTCGTGATGAAGCAAATTGAATTGATAATCATTATGTCATATTACTGGGAATATAAGCATGGAAGCTACGTGCCCCATTTTATGCTATATTTGGTCCAAATGAACACGCTCTATTTCTGCTTAAAGGTTACCTGAAATCAAAACTCATATATGAAGTTAAATACATCTGAATTGTCATAAAACTCAACATGTCTATCATTGTTTCTGCTAAAAAAAATATTGTACTTAAAAAGGGAGGTATTTTATACCCATAATTTAGCACCCCACTTTTCGCGACGAAAAACCTTGCTACGTCACCGGAAGAACGCCACACTGTATATACATACGTGTCGCAAACCTGCCAACCCTACATTTTTTGTTCAAATTGAAGAGCAAAATCCTACATACAATGTGCGTGAGCCAGCAAGAGCTACTGCGGTGCAAGCCTACTTGTTCTGCCGATGATGTCACACGCATTGTTGTGTGGATCGGTTCCGAGGGGGATTTTTTTTTGGGAGGCGGGGCATACATTTACTGATTTTTTAACTTTGGGGTCAAAATTAAGCACTTACATTAACGTTTAAATTCATATAGTTATTAATTATGCATTAAGCAATAATATAATAAATTTGGGAGGCTAATCATCCTTACTCGCAGCTGGGGTACTGAATTGCGAAGGATGCAACTTCAATGTGATCAAGCTTTCATGGGTGTCCTTGGCTGCCAGCCACATCAACCCATACATGATCACGGAGTACAGCCTGAGATCGAAAGTGTTTGATTTTTGTGGATGGCGGAAAACCGGAGAACCCTGAGAAAAATCCTTGTAGCACAGGAGAGAACCAACGCACGACTCTACTCACATATGACCCAAGTTGGGATCGAACCCGGGGCACATTAGTGAGAGGCAAGTGCCTAACGCACTTGCCACCTATGCTCCCATGAAAGCACTCTCATCCCTTTCCCAAATTTGATTACAGGTATCCTTTAAGTCGCATTACTCTGTGCAATGCGTGTGATGCAGGATATGGAACTCTTTAATATGGCAGTAATGTGTAATTTGGACCATGCTGTCCTTGGCATTCTGTCTGCTTATGCTCTTATAGCCTACCAAGCATGTCTCAAACAGAATCAAGGTGTGATGGGTTGGAAGGATGTCAGTGCGTTATTTGGACATATGTCAGTGCGTTATTTGGACAAATGTCAGTGCGTTATTTGGATGGATGTCAGTGCGTTATTTGGATGGATGTCAGTGCGTTATTTGGACCATGCCTACAAGCCTAGCCATTCCGTCAGGCTTCATGATCCTTGATAGGGTGTACTTTCTCCCTCAAAGCTTGTATAAAAAGTTTGAGGGAATGAAAGCTGGTTGGGTCCATTACAGATGATGATAGTTTCCTCTGCAAGGGCATACAGTACCTGTGGGAGGAACAGAGGCATCCATATCTGATCCCTTCATCCTTCTTTAAAGAGATTCGTCAGGAGTGTTTATTAAAATGAGATTTAAAGGCAGTATCATACATTAGTAGGAAACCAAAACAGAAATGTTCAAATAACTTACAGGGTATAAAGTTGCTGCTGGTAGAAACAATTACAATTTTTCCGCCTTGAATGGTGTATTTATCAAGACATTAGTCATTAAGCAACAACCAAAATATCGTTGATCTTTAAAAGATTTATGAAAAATAAGGGTGAAAAGATTAAAATAATTCTGTGGGCATTTTTCACTGTTTTTTCAAAAAGTTGGTACCATAGGCCATATGGGACTGGGAATTTCACATGGATGACTTTTACTATATCTTTCTTGATATTTTTGCCCATGAATCTGCATTTCTTTTACAAAAACCAAAGTATGATATTACCTTTAATTGGAAATTTCTTTTTACATAAAAATGGAGTGATACAAGTTATGAAGTGCTTTAAACAGCTCATCAGCCAAAATAATGGCCTGAAATTTATTAAAATGCAGGGAGTTAAGAGGGCCTGACGTGTTTCGATCCTAGCAGAATCATTCTCAAAGGCTAAATGGTCAGAGTTAGGAGGGCCTGATTCAAACCTAGCAGTATCTTTCTCAAAGGTTTTCTCGAATCAGGATCTTTATTGAAGGCCGTGGTCAAAATCCTGCTTGGATTAAAATGTCTCAGGCCCTACTTGAATTCCAAGCATTTCAAAAATGGAGTAAGTGAAAAAATTGCACACAACAAAGTGAGAATTTGAGCGAATTGAAATTTAATAATCCTGTCTTACCGTCTAATGGCAATGGGATGAATTGAAATTTTTCAGATGCGGTTGATGAAGTTTTCTATTAAATAAGATATATGAAAATCAAGGTCACTGGATGGTTAATCCATTAAAAGGCCATATGGTAGGCCTATTTGATGATTGTAGCCAGGTTTCTATCGAAGAATGAACATAAGAATTCTAGCAGGAAAATGAGGACAAAGGAAAAGGAGTAGGGAGGGGCGGGGGAAGGATAAGTGGGGGAGGGAGCAGAAAGTCACAGGAAACAGTTATGTAATTGTACTTGGAACATCTTCATGATATTTTCAGCATCAACATTTCACATTTCAAATATGTATTATGTGATACAACTGAGTGGCATTTGTACATGGATGTATTGTAACCAAAAAAAAATGGCCCTCAACATAAAAAAAAAATGAAAATGAATAAAGATTATAAGTCATTAATTTACAGCTCAGGGGAAAACTCTTCAGTTTTTTAGCAATTCAAAATTATGTCTGTCTTGCATACAATGATAAAATTAATAAAGGCGAACAAATTTGGAAAGTTAGTCATCGTGGTACGTATAGATAATAAATAACAATGTACTTAATGTTGTCACATGATGTGGTAAACGGTAGGGGTCGCGACGTTTTGTATCCATACTGCAATACTTCATTAGGCGATGGCAGTGGTCATGTCTGGGCTCCTTATATTTGGTTCCGGGGGATCCAAGGTGCGTGTGTGGCGTTGATAACATTTTTCTTTGAAAGATTTTTAATGTTTTTCGTCTGACATCTTATTCAATCTCAATGTTGCTGAAAATGCTGGAAAATGTAAACTTATCATTCAGGAACTGTAGTCATTTGATCAGTTTACTCCATTAGGGCTGTGTCAATTGAATTATCATTGACGAGGTACATTAGCTGTGTCCTAAAATGGGGTGAAGGAAATTGCTCTGATATTGTCATGATTGTGGGCGGGTGAAATTGTTCATTTGATTTTGAAACCAACTTGATACTGTGTAGTGTGAACTGTGAAGGTTGATATGGCATGGTTTTGTTAGGGAAAGACACTTTGATACTGGATGGGCCTAGCCACTTAAAAGCCTGTCAAGGCCTGGGCTTGTAGTTGCTCCTTTGACAGACTGAGTCTTCTTTGATCATTAACAGTATCCAAGAGCCAGGCTTGATTGATTTTAAGGTTCGTGTTTATCAAATAACCACAAGGGAAACTGGCTGGATTAATTTGAAGTCATTAAAAAAGTGCATCCTCTTTGAGTGGTCCTCCATACCATTTCTCAGGTTGCAGCAGTGCTAATGCTGCACGTATCAATTAAATGATCTCTGGGGTATTGCAGTTATGCGAGTGGTTTTATGGCTTCTGACTGGCAAACGAGCAAAGATAATTATCAATTTTGGACACTAACAACTGCATAGCTCAGTTGGTTGAACACCAGTATGGTATTCCAGGGGTCACAGGTTCAAATCCCGCTCCAGTCAATTTCTCATTGACCTTTCAATGGTTTGTGTTCAGATGAATGTCCTCTTCAACTCGGATTGGAGGACAGCACCGTTCCGGACTCCTACATCACAGCGTCCAGTTCCTTGGACCCCGATCACTCACCGGAGCACGGCCGGCTAAGAGGTCCATCCTACTGGGCTCCAGCTGCAAACACCAGCAACCCCTGGCTGCAGGTGTGCTTCCAGCAGCGTATGCTGATCACCGGGGTGGTGCTGCAGGGCGGGGGCGCCGGGGACGATGCTGGCTGGGTGGAGGATTTTGAGCTGGACTACTCACAAGACGGGAATCTCTGGTGGAAGTATCGAGATTACCGAGAGTTTGATCTAGAACCACCTGTCCAGGTTAGAGAGTAGAGCATCGTGAACTTCAATTTACGTTTCTGATTCTTTTACACTGAAGATGTCCTTTACATATTCAGTATAAGTAATAAACTTCTGCAAACTGCTCATCGGTGAAAATAACAACCTGAAATTTATGGAATGCTTGGAGTTAGGAGGGCCTGCCATTTTGATCCTGCTAGGATCAAAATGTCAGGACCTTATCTTTCAGAAAGATCCTGCAGTGATCAAAACGTCAGGCCCTTGCTTACTTTTGAGAAAGATCCTGCTAGGAAACATCAGGCCCTCCTTACTCTGACCATTTAGCCTTTGAGAAAGATCCTGCAAGGATTGAAACGTCAGGCCCTCCTAACTCTGACCATTTAGCCTTTGAGAAAGATCCTGATAGGATTGAAACATCAGACCCTCCTAACTACAAGGATCTCACATATTCAGGATATTTCAAAATGATCTCCTGAACAGGTTCCTTCTCAGGGCTTGAATTTCGTGAAAAAAAAGCACTAGACAGCAGGTCTAGTAACTGAAGCATTTTAATAGACCTGAACTTTTTCACTAGACCTGTGGCATTAATGTACATAGGAAAACTGTCATTGTTTGCAATAGTGTGTCAAAAATCATCAATTTAGGCACCATTTTAATTGTACAGGTTTTCCGTGCCAATGGGGAAGCAGACTGCCGTCGCCCCATAATCTTTGTTACTCCGGTTCGGGCCAAGTGCATTCGAGTCAAACCAACGCTCTGGAACCGTGCCCTACACCTGCGCATGGACCTGATTGGTTGCCTAGACAATGGTTCGTAAGTTCAGTTATTTCAAATCTGAGAATCCCCGTTACTAATATCAGGTTTAGCTGTGGAATTGTTCAGTGATCTGTGATAAATCATTTTTGCTTTAAAATCACCATTTATCATTGTTTTGGTAGCTACAGTAGTATAGCGTAGGGACACTTACAATTAATTGCACGTTTAAATGTTTAACCCAGAGGAAAAATCTGTTTAGAAATTTGCTAAGCATTTTAAAATGTGGGTGTTTTGAAGAATATATTGATTATTATAAAGTGCATCCTCTTTTAGCAATCCTCACATGTACTGTTTCTCAGGTTGCAGCATTGCTAATGCTGTGCGTATCTTAAATGATCCTTGGGATATAGCAGTATGTGAGTGGTTTCGTGGCTT
This sequence comes from Astropecten irregularis, assembly GCA_963971285.1. Lineage (NCBI taxonomy): Eukaryota > Metazoa > Echinodermata > Asteroidea > Paxillosida > Astropectinidae > Astropecten > Astropecten irregularis. The sequence goes on along the minus strand of OZ020244.1, from coordinate 3,400,919 downwards.
CTGATTGTCAAACAGAGATAATTTACTATTAGGGACACCACCAACATAGGGCTGAATAGCTCAGTTGGTAAGAGCGCTGGTACAGTATTCCGTAGGTTTGAATCCCGCTTAAATTTTTCTTTGTTCACTTTTCATTGACTTAAAATCCATTCCGTCTCCCTTGTGGTTATTTGATGATCGGTTTTAAAATTGATGATAAGATGATGATAAGTTTATAAATTATAAGCGAGAATTCATAAACAGATTTGATCAATCAATTGACCAAAACCGATTCATGTCATTGTTTGGAATTCTTATGTAAAAGAAAGAAGGTAGGTTTGCGGTGACACCATGTAATCTCTTCTGTGAGAGTGTGTGGTTCTGAGAAGAACCGTTCGTTGGTTAATCCTCAGGAGAGTGACATAGCACACTGTTCGGAACATCGAGATAATACCAACGGTTCTTCTCAGAACCACACACTCTCACAGAAGAGATTACATGGTGTCACCGCAAACCTACCTTCTTTCTTTTAGTATTTCCTCCATGCATAGCTTCAAGTCTTATTTAATTTGTAAGTATGGTCTGTTGAAGAATTTACAGATCTTGGCAAATGGCATAAAGAGAAGTTTTTTGTTGGCAATAGATTGTGACACGGTCCTAGGGATGTCGGATGGAAGGGTGCTGGACTCCCAGATCACCTCTACAGTCAGCGACAAGGAAGACAGCCTTGCCAAGACAGCCCGGCTGAATCCACTGGGCCAGCAGCCCAGCACGGGCTGGGTACCCCGCACCAGCAACTCCCATCAGTGGATATCGGTGGATCTGAAGCATCAACACGACATCCACGCCGTGCTGACCCAAGGCAGCGGGCACAGGGAGTTGTGGATAACATCATTTAGGATGCTCTATGGTAGTGGTGATGGTAGTGGACTAATGCCGTACCTGGATGAGAATGGTCTAGTAAAGGTAAGGGTATTAAAAACAATATAAACTGCTGAAAACTTTTTCAACCATAACCTGATATAACGCAAATGTCCGCATATACGCACACTTTTTCGCCTTGTCAACATTCAAAAGTTGGGGGGTATGTGCTGTATACATGGGTACAGACCACTGGTGGTCTCGCTAAGTGTAGGTTACGATCATCGCCAAGCTAGAAAAGCTTCTGAGGCACTATGAAGCAGTGGCTCTGACCGACTGACAATCACATGAAAATGAAAGGACGCCAACCAGCTCAAAATTGAGACAAAAATTCATAAAAGATAATAAATTTGTTTTGATATTTTCCACTCGTAAGTACTACAGGCCTACCAAAATTTAAGTGTGAACTCTATAGTGTGCGAAAACACGGTTGGAGCTCTGCAACGTGCACATGTGTAGATGTATGTACATGAAAACTACATGCAAGCTCTGGACGAACAGATATTTCTTTTAAAAATGTTGTGATTGTTTATCAAACCTGTGTCTGGAGTCATTATTTCATTCAGTAATTATCATGATTCCATCAGGAAATTTCCCTATCATCATAGGTTAAATGATGCCTACAGTTAGGAGGGCCTGACATTTCGATGCTAACAGAAACTTTTTCAAAGGGATCATTAATACATCAACTATGCAAGTATGCATTCAACCTGAGTCAAACTAAAATTTATGTGGTATTAATACAAGAAGCTAAACTTGCAAAGATACATGCTCTGAAGCACGTGTCGTAGAGATTATTCAGTCTCATTGTTTGCTAGAACCATGCTTGTCCTTGCAGCTGATTTAGTGACTCAACTATCTTCCATTTCCTAATTGCAGCATTTTGTAGCAAATTCAGATCAGGAAACCATCGTGCGCAACAACCTCCTGCCACCGATCACCACAAGCTCTGTCAGACTGGAGCCAGTCACGTGGCATCCTGCTGGCATCGGTCTACGCATGGAACTAGTTGGATGTCTGCATCGAGGTATGTCCACCAATATTCTTCCAATTAAAGGGAAAGAAAATTTGATACTGTTTTTGCCCAGCCACTGGAAGGCCTGAACAGGCCTGGGCCCTCGGTCCTGTAAACGCCCTCTAGTCAGCCTTTAATCATCAATGTTAGGGAGAGAAACTTTAATGCTGGTTGGGCCCAGTCACTGAACACCCATGCCAGGCCTGGGCTTTGTCTGGGGTCTTGGGCTTCTACAATCCCCAGCCTTGAACCATCAACTTCAAGCCCCTGCTGTGTCCTGGATCATAGCTGGCATAAACCTGATTGACAGATTGAGTCCACATTGATCATGGACAGTAGCTGGGTCTTATTGTTTTCAAGTAGCTCTATGGTTGGGCGTATGTATGACACATGGTTGTGTCAGGTGGATCGTTATTTTGCTGAGATGGGGATGCATGTGCCGTGACAGTGAGTTGCCGCATCTACCCTTGAGCGGTACCCTTCAATTCTGATGGCCATCCCCCAGGCAGCCATGTGACCAATCCCCATCTCAGCAAAATAAAAATCCACCTATCGCAACCATGTGTCATGCGGACACTCTACCGTGCGAGTCCTACCAGTAGGTTCTCTCATAGAGGAGAATCCGCCTGGCAGGATTACTCCCAGGGAATCTAACCACATGACCGTACAGTCGCATCTGGTGCTCACGTATCATGCAGGTAATAGATCTAATCTGACTCTCCCTGAGTAACCTCTCATTGGATGGTCCGACTAGTGGTACCCAAGGATCCTCCTCAGAGACCCAGTACCGAAGACATTGAGTCGCTTCCCTAGGTCTCATCTGACTCACGGTTGCCTTTGGCTTTCTCACAGTTTGTGCCCAGCGTCTAGGCATGGAATCAGGAGCAATCAGCGACGACCAGCTGTCCTCTTCCTCCCACTTTAAATCCATGCCTCCCATCAGAGGACGCCTCCACATTGAGTCTGACAGACCATACACCGGCCACCACGGCGCGTGCTGGGGTCCACGACATGAGCTTGGCCTGGAAGAGTGGCTACAGGCTGACCTCCTAGACCTGCATACCGTCACTGGAATCATCACCCAGGGTTGTGGCAGCACCTGGAGATATTACTGGGTGAAGGAGTATAAGATACAATGGCTAAGCCAACACAAGGAGGGTGAATACCGCACCTACAAGGACCTGCATGGAAGCGACATGGTAAGTCTACTCATCTGTCTTTAAGCAGAACATCTAAAACTTAATTAAAGCTAATTCTACAACCTGTTGCCATAAACATCAAGATATATATTGGTATGTGGATCGGTTTACGGAAACACCATGTAAGATTCGTTCGTACTTTCGATCTTGGTCTCCTGATGAGCACTAGAGCAGGCTAGAGCAGGCTAGTCGAAACATTGAGACCTTACGAAAAGTGCGAACGAAATAGAAGTGTGAAAATACAAACGATTCTTACATAGTGTTTCTGCAAACCAATCCACATACCAATTGTCACCATGGAAAGCCTCAAATCTTTCAAGATATATATTTACTCTCATCGGTCCTTCTCAGGACCACACACCTTCCAAGAAGAGTGTTATACATGGTGTCTCTGCAAGCATTACTTAGTTCTAGTCTCTCCACCATGCAAAACCTCAAATCCTACTTAAAAATACAGTGGAACACTGATATAACAAACACCACTATACCGAACATTTGGCTATACCAAACATCATCCTTGGTTCCCACTTTTTGTGTACAGTACATACAGAATATACTTTTTTAATTCACTTTTAACGAATGACTACTAACGGACAATATCTGTGCATCCCGGCGTGTTCGTTATAGTGACGTTCCACTGTAATGTGACAAACGTGGCCAGGACACTTGACATAATGGACAAGAACATGAAAGACCGATGTCTAGGGGCCTGTTTGTTTCGGACGAATCCTGCGGATCCGGATCCCATTTTTCGGATCCACCTCCTATGCAGGGTACACTAAAATGGGATCCGGATCCGAAGGATTCAAGATCCTTTGCGAGAAACAAACAGGCCCTAGATGAAATAAAAAACCACTGGACAGTGATATGTGACAAGATCTGTACAGATAAGATGTGTACAATTGACAAGAAGGGGAATAATGAAAAATAAGACAAGGACAGGTGACAAACATGACAAACGCACAGCTTGGAATAGTACTAGCCCGGCATACAATGTCTAGCAAAAACCACTCTGGGCTAGCTAGACTCACTTCCGTGGTTGTCTGGTGGGCTTGTAAAAAATCAATAGAACCTTCATGCAAATGTATGGATCAACATATATGCGGGCTAGTAGAAATTTAAACAGGCTAGTAAAATCTGAGGTAACCTGGCCCAATGGACTAGCTAGGAAAAAAATTTAGCGCAATGCCAGCAAATGTTATAAAAAGTGATTGACACATGACAAAATGGCTAAAAAGTGTCTGGGACTGATGACAGAATCTATAAAAAGTGACAGGAGAAAATGACAAAATGGGCAACCACGGGACAGACTTTAGCTGAAAAATAGATAGTGATGAATTGTTACACACATAAATTTCGACCGAAAGAGTAGAAGATATGGAACATACAATGTATTTATTTATTTATTAGTTTATTGATATCATCCAACTGCCTTTTATATAAGGAGATAAAAAACCTGACTCAGTTCATCATAATAAACGTCGGATCTACATACCCTTACATGTAGTACATAAATAATCCACTTCATCATAAAAGCAGCATATCTCATTGATGAGAAGATGAACGAACATATAATATACCAGCATGTAATATGGCTTACAGAGGACAATGAACTAATACTCCATAAAGGTACAGTACAGGATTGGTAACATACTCAAACAGAAATTTTCACAGATTTACGTATGAAATTTCAGGATATGAAGATGGTGCTGGTAGAAACATACCGTTAAAATATCTCCCCCTGAAATGGTGTATTTATCCAGAAATTAGTCAAACAAAGACTGCAAACAGTTTTGATCTCGGGGTAAGATCAAAACCATTCTTTATGTTTTATAAGAAAAACTGAGTTGGTGTTTCGCTATTCTCTCTTGACTCAGATGTCCGATTGAGCTCAAATTTTCACAGGTTTATCGTTTCATGTACATGATTGATCAGACAAAGTGTGAGCGCTGTTCTGTGACATTAACCAATCATGTATTATACCTTTAATATTAAATTTACATCAGCAGCGGACAGTAGTGTAGAGCATAATGTCAATTGTTTTCCATGAAGAATTAAAATTGACGAGGCATATATCATTTAGCATATCATATTTGTGTTGTGTTTGTCCTTCTCTATATACTTTCTTGTCAATGGTGCTACCAGCAGAAATCATTTTCAGACACAGACATACATGTAAACAAGGCCATAACAATGTTTGTTATTAAAAGGTTACACTTTGCTTGCCTGTCAAACCTTAATAAATAACCCAGTGGTTTGATAAAACAACTTAACCCTATTCCGTGTTTGCTTTTATCCACTAGAGCGACAAAAATTAAGTTACAAATTGTGGGTTTTTAGGTCTAGTCTTATTTTTGTTCTACTTGACTTTAAGTTGATTTATGTGGTACTGACTGTTTTATGTATTACAAAAACTATGATTGTTTTAACAATTTTGTGTTCAAGGTTTTTTTTTTACATAAACATTATTAAAATGAGATTTGAAGATATTGAAGGTAGTAATCAGTTGTACTCGGACAATCAAAACAACTTGTCCTTGGGTATGGTTGAGACGGCTTGAATAAGGAAGGCCTGACATTTTGATCATTTAACAGGATCTTCCTAATGATCAGAGTTAGGAGGGCCTGACAGTTCGATCCTAGCAGGATCTTTCTCAAAGGCTAAATGGTAAAAGTTAGGAGGGCCTGATGTTTCAATCCTAACAGGATCTTTTTCAAAGGCTTAATGGTCAGAGTTAGGAGGGCCTGGTGTTTCGATCCTAGCAGGATCTTTTTCAAAGGCTTAATGGTCAGAGTTAGGAGGGCCTGACATTTCAATCCTTACAGGATCTTACTCATAGGCTAGATGGTCAGAGTGAGGAGGGCCTGACGTTTCAATCCTAGCACGATCTTTCTTCAAGACTAAATGGTCAGAGTAAGGAGGGTCTGACGTTTCGATCTTACCAGGATCTTTCTCAAAAGCTAAATGGTCAGAGTTAGGAGGGCCTCATGTTTCAATCTTCGCAGGATCTTTCTCTAGGCTAATCTCATTAGTATTGAAATGTCAGGCCCTCCTAACTCTAAGCATGCATGACAAGTGTCAAGAACAATTTTGTTCACTATTTCTTCTATATGAGGTGCAGAATTTATAATTTGCTGTTGAATTTTCGCGATCAAAATTTCTCAGTCAACCTGGATTGCTCGTGACAAAAAGGTCTTGAGGCCACAGATAGTTTCCCTTCAAAATTTTTCTTTTTGTCGCATTCGATTTCAAAGAGATTGATTTTTCATCATTAAAGGTTGTATCATACTTTGGTTAGAGATCAAAACAGAAATGTTCACAGATTTACATATAACTTTCAGGTTATGAAGATGATGCTGGTAGAAACACACCGTTAAAATATTTCCGCCTGAAATGGTGTATTTATCCAGAAATTAGTCAAACAACGACCGGAAATCTTTTTGATCTTTTGAAAGATCAAAAATAAAAGTGAAAAGACTTAAGAAATACCGTGGAAATTTTTCACTGTTTTCTCAAAAAGTTGGCACCGTATGGGACTGAAATTTTCACAGATTACATGTACTTTTACTGTATCTTCCTTGATATTTTTGCCCATGAATCTGTATTTCTTTGACAAAAACCAAAGTATGATATTACCTTAAAAGAGGTCTTGTGATCTTCTTGGTTCAGAACCTTGCTAGAATCCAACCATGCCCAAGCATAGTCAGACTCTGCATTTATTACAGACCTGGCACTTAGGTTTGCAACCTGTCTTCAGCAGCAATTATTCCTGTGAACGTAGTTAATTTCCTTGCAAATATAATCCATTTTCTCTCTAATTGGTACTGCTACCTGTAGTTTCTTAATTAATAGGGCTCCGCGCTCAAGCTATTTATAGAATACGCCCTTTAATAAATCAACAGTTACCCGGATGTTTGGACAAATTGCACAACGTTTACGTGTAAGTTAATTGGCAACGTGCGACTTGTTTGTCCAAATATGTGAATGTGACATCATGAGCGCGGAGCCCTATTACCTACTAATTATGAAACGCAGTATGGAGGCAACTGTTTGTACAAGTGTATTAACGGTACTATCATATTTTGGTAGCATACCAAAACAGAAATCTTCACAGATTTACCTATTATTTACAGGGTATAAAGATAGTGATGGTAGAAACGTACCGTTATAACAATTTTCCTGCCTGTAATGTTGTTTTTTTTATACAGAAAAGAATTAAACCGTAGACCAAAAACAGTTTTGATCTCAGGGACATCAAAACTCCTGTAAACAGATACTGTAAGCGTTTTTCACTGTTTTCTCAAAAAGAGGGCACCTAATGGGACTGAAATTTTCACAGATGACTGTTGCTATATTTCTTGATGTTTTTGCCCATGAATCTGCATTTCTTTGGCAAAAACCAAAGATGGGGACAATTCACGGCTGAAGTGGTTTCAGCTTTGCTTTTGGACACCGAGCATTTGCGATAAAAACTGTCAGCAATAAGCCAAACTCGGTGGGCTCTGGCTGTTGCTCTCTGACCGCAAAATTATCCCCGAACCCAACATGTTTGGTGGGGCAATGGAACAAGTCCTGGCAAGCATCCACACTCCGTTTACCAGGGAAAGTCCTGATTTAATTGGGATCTAGTGTAAATAAATGCAGTGTAAGAAAGTGAGTGTTTGTCAGTTGAGGAGTAGACAAGATTTATGACTAGAGGATGATCAAGGGTTGGAGCATCTGTGATTGGAATTGCAGCATTCCTAAACTATCCTGTAACAAGTCTGGCTTGTTTAAAGTAATTCTCTCCTTCATTTCTTAACCATACCGGTAGTTTCAGATTTCAGTTTCTAATTGACAGCCAGTTGGCCTGTGTATATAAACCCTCCTTGGATTTTAATATGTCAGGTGGTTCAGCTGCTTTTTAAAATACACCAGCCTCCACAGGGAAAGATATATAGCCTTTGAAAAATGTCAAGCACCATGGGTGTCGATCCTGGGGGGGATGGGGGGATATACCCCCCCCCAATATTTGAGGTGGGGGGGATGGCATGTATTATCATCCCCCCCCCCCAATATTTTGAGGTTGAATGTCATTCAAGTTTATTGTATAGAAATATTACATGATCCTTGTTGTTTTATGTGTCTTCGCAGTGAATTTATACTACACATAATGTTAAATTCTTCTGAATATGTTTTTTTTAAATGCTCTAGGACACAAAATCACCAATCATCCCCCCAATCATGAAAAGAAATCGACACCAGTGTCAAGCACTTGAGTTATCAGGGTCTGACGTTTCAATCCTAGCAGGATCTTGCTCAAAGGCTAAATGGTCAGAGTAAAGGAGGGCCTGGTGTTTCAATCCTAGCAGGATCTTTCTTTAAGGCTGAATGATCAGAGTAAAGGAGGGTCTGACGTTTCAATCCTAGAAGGATCTTTCTTAAAGAATAAATGGTCAGAGTTAGGAGGGACTGACTTTCAATCATACATGTAGCAGGATCTTTCTCAAAGAGAGAACGATCCTGCTAAGACCGAAATGTCAGGGCTTTCTAACTCCAAGCATTTGATCAATTTCAGGTCTTTATTTTGGTTGATGAGCAGTTGGCAGCAGCTTATTACTTGTATTAAGTTTACATTGTACACAGAGTTTTGCAACTCCAACATCTTGACATTGAATATTTCTTTATACAGTGCATTCTCCTTTTTGTCTCTTTCTCTTAGATATTTGTTGGGAACAGCGATCAGACGTCTGAAGTTCGGAATGACCTGGACCGACCCTTCATCACCAGCCGTGTCAGGATTATCCCTCATTCCTGGCACAACATCACGGCATGTTTGCGTGTTGAGTTCCTCGGATGCCCACTGGAAGGTAATTGATTCTTTCCCTTGTCATTTATGATGCTACATGTAGATGCCGCCTCAGTAGTGATTGTTTGCTTTCTTTAGTTTTAGGAAGAGAATCTTTAATACTAGTAATTTGGCCCAGCCCCCGAAAAGCCTTGCCGGGCCTAGTGCGCCAGGCCTGTGCCTTCAGGCCTGGTCCTTCAGGCCTAGGCCCTCTGGCCTGGGCCTTCAGGCTTGTGCCTGGGCATTCAGGCTTACAGTGCCTTCAGGCTGGCCTTCAGGCCTGGGCCCTCAGACTTGGTCCTTCAGGCCTGTGCCTTCAAGCTTGGTCCTTAAGGCTTTCGTTTATACCTGGGCCCTCAGACCTCCATCCTTCAGGCCAGGGCATTCAGGCCTGGGCTTTCAGGCCTGTGCCTTCAAGCTTAGTCCATTAGGCTGGCCTTTATGCCTGGGCCCTCAGACCTGCATCATTCATCAGGCCTGGCCCTTTTGGGACTAGTCCTGCAAGCCTGTAATCCTCCCCTTACTGCCAGCCCTGAACGTCACCTTAATAAATCTGATGAAGACCAGTCAAGCCTGGCTTCTGGATTTAGTCTGTGATCAATGTAGACTCTTGCAACATGTCAGTCATGTTTTCTATAAATTCGATTCAGGACACAGTAGGGCTTTTGAAGTTGGTAGTTCTTGGTCAGAGATCTGAGAAGCCCAAGATCCCAGAGGATCTAGTTGGCTTGGACCGAGTTGACCAAACCTGTACCCTGGTAACTTGATGACTGTATCATTGTCAAAACACTGTGATTGCAATGCATCTTCATCATCAATCTGCTTCTACCACCCTTTCAGGTAGAGGAAGAGTTTGTGGTAACCTGGAGCTCAGTGGCTACTGCGTGGGGTCCATCACCAACCAGAGCCCCACGGCCTGTCATGAGATATTCAGTGAAGGAAGTCACTCCATGATCGTCAACTCTGCCAGCTTACAGACGCAGCTGTGGGAGGAGAGGAACAAGCTGCTGATAGAGAACCAGCACAAGTTAGCATATACCTCTACTTTGTCTTTAATGCCTTCTTATGCTTAAATGCAGTTACATGTAGTGCTCCGATTTTTATCTGGTTATGGGTTAACCGACCCGGATTGAATTATCCAGTTACAAATTTCCGCAAACCGTTAACCAAAACTGAAAGGAAAAAAAAGGACGAACCTTTGGCTCATGCTCATGCAACCCAAAAAGTGTAAACTGTAGAATTTTAGTCAGTTATTTTGTCCATTTTGCCAAGTAGAAACACACTTTTCACATACTTGATCTAAGAGAAACATTGTATGTACTTGGTCTAAATGCTTGATCTAAATAATAACATCATAAAAAGCATTCTGAAAGTGACGATCACATTGAAGAAGATGTATTTACATCTTACGCACACGTCGCACGTGATTAAATAGGTTAATTGTTAACCTGATTTTTTTTTTGCAATCAGTAACCAGATATGAAATTACCCGATTTTGCCCAGCACTAGCTACATGTCTGATAAGCCTATTGTGATTGATGCCTTAAAGCACGATCAGTTTGTTCATGGGTTTCACTTGCCAAATATGACCAAATCTTTTGGTGAGTCTTTGAAAAGTTAAACTTGTGTTGTTTTATTCAGATACCTGATTGGCCTCAGCCTACGTTATTCACTTGACCGTCATGCCTACCAATGGGTGGATGGCACACCTAGGACATACAGCAACATCCGATGGCCACTGAGTGTCTATAACCACTCCTTGGATTACTGCATCACCATGGATTCTGAGGATCTGTTTTATTGGAAGGAGGAGGAGTGTGCCACTGACTACATCAGGAAGACTCAGATCTGCCAGATTGGTAAGACATAAGGGCTTTCACTCTAGACAGATCTCTGGGTTGACGTGGGGTTGATTGTGATTTGAAAAGTTCTGATTTTGTCATCGTCTAAATCTGTACACTAGTCACTAATCAAGTTAGGAAATTTGAACAAGCCTCCATGTGCCGTTCCAAGCTTATAAACAACTAAACTTTCCTGAAACGTTACCAAAACTTCAACGTCATCCTCATAGGCCTATGACTACACGACCCTATCCGCAACCGCCAATCCTCAGAGCCTATAGCCTCGACTCCCTAGTCTAGTCTCCACCTCGCATGTGCTGCATCCTCAAAGCCTCCAACCTCTCCTTAGTCCAGTCCCCACCTCGCAGGTGCCGCATCCTCCAAGCCTCCAGCCTCTCCTTGTCCAGTCTCCACCTCACAGGTGCTGCATCCTCCTAGCCTCCAGCCACTCCCTGGTCCAGTCTCCACCTCGCAGGTGCTGCATCCTCCAAGCCTCCAACCTCTCCCTAGTCCAGTCTCCACCTCGCAGGTGCTGCATCCTCCTAGATTCCAGCCTCTCCCTGGTCCAGTCTCCACCTCGCAGGTGCTGAATCCTCCTAGATTCCAGCCTCTCCCTAGTCCAGTCTCCACCTCGCAGGTGCTGCATCCTCCTAGATTCCAGCCTCTCCCTGGTCCAGTCTCCACCTCACAGGTGCCGCATCCTCCAAGCCTCCAACCTCTCCCTGGTCCAGTCTCCACCTCACAGGTGCCGCATCCTCCAAGCCTCCAACCTCTCCCTGGTCCAGTCTCCACCTCACAGGTGCTGCATCCTCCTAGATTCCAGCCTCTCCCTGGTCCAGTCTCCACCTCACAGGTGCCGCATCCTCCAAGCTTCCGACCTTTCCCTAGTCCAGTCTCCACCTCACAGGTGCCGCATCCTCCAAGCCTCCAACCTCTCCCTGGTCCAGTCTCCACCTCGCAGGTGCTGCTTCCTCCAAGCCTCCAACCTCTCCCTAGTCCAGTCTCCACCTCACAGGTGCCGCATTCCCCTGAGCATACTAGCTGGAATGTTGAGTTAACCGGCTCTTTTCAGAGCCATCCCATACTCATAAAAGAGATAAATATATGTCACATGGTTTTACCACAAAATCTTTCACTTTACTTTACTTTATACCTTATTAAATCTGTCCAGATATTGATGAGTGTATATCAGAGAATCATGGCTGTTCCCACTACTGTCACAATGTGCCAGGGTCATACTACTGCTCATGTCCTGAAGGTTATCGCCTCAACCAGACTGACCTGAAAACCTGCAATGGTGAGGACTAACTTTTCTTTCCCATTTCAACTGTAGAACAACTGCAGCATAGGGGACTGACCCAGGTTAGATCTGTCCATAGAGTTAAATAAAAAACTAGAGTGTGGGTTTCATATTCAACGTACGTGTTGTCGGCACTCCGGCATGGATTCACAGCCGCCATTTTAGTAGGGTGATCTTTATGACTGAGCAGCCGCAGTAGAGTCCAATTACCCGGTTGTTACTCAACCGCGTGCACTGTGTGGGAGACGCAATGTGTGGAATCATCCTGCCCGATTAATTCACTTGGCTGGCTGCGCTGCGAGCCGGGTTACGAATGTACGCACAATTTGAAATGGGACATTTCTCTAGTTTTCTTTGTGCACACTCTAGTTTTTTATTTAACTCTATGGAGCTGACACTCTCAAACTGGGTAAGAAATTGAGAATCTGTATTCCGAGAATTTTCTGTGTCACACAAGTCATCATCCTGTAATATGATATAAGGAAATCTATGATGCTCTTTTGGTGTTTTTTCAAAAGCAGTGAACATTTCCCTTAACTAAATAGAAATTATTGTACTTACTTTCCATTTTTGATGGTGAACAGAGGAGCCTGTCTAGACCGGGATTCAAACCACGTAATCAACGTATAAGGCTAGATAGCTAAGATGGTAGAATGCTGGTACTGTATCCCGGGGGTCACAGGTTCAAATTCCGCTCCAGTCTAATTTTCTTCATTCACATTTCAATGATTCAGATCAATCTACACAGTTTCCCTGATGGTTCATCGGATGATTTCATATTTTTCATTTTAAAGATATCTGTCACTCCCCGAAGCCTGGATGGACACTGGTCCGTTCTGAGAACGGAGGCACTAGCTGCTACTACACATCTCCTTATAATGCAAACTGGACGGAGGCAGTCTCATCATGTGGAGATACAGACAGCCATATCCCTTATGCAGACAACAGCATCTTCACCTGGGTAAGCAATTGAACCTAGTACTCTCCTCCAAAAAGAGTTGTGGGTTCGAATCCCAGCATCGGATAGCAATTTGATGCTGCATACTTGTAACTAGCAAATATGAACTGTGATTTTAAAGTGTGTACAACTAAAGCCATAATTATCCAATTCTTGGAGTTTGAAAGGCCGGACACATTTGGATCCTAGGAGGATCTTTCTCAAAGTCTAAATGGTCAGAGTTAGGAGGGCCTGACACGTTTCAATCCTTGCTGGATCTGTATCAAAGGACCCTTCCCCCAGCCCAATGCATCTCCACACCTTTGTTTTTGTCCACCTTTGATCTGGCTTACCCCAGACCCCTCTTTCTTTTTCCATGACCACACTTGCCCACCCCCAACCTCCCTGGTCACTCTGACCCCCCTACTTTTGTTCCGATCCTCTCATCCATTGATGTGTATCTTTACTTTGCGTGTTCTTGTCTTCTTGTCATTCAGCCTTTGAGAAAGATCCTGCTCGGATTGAAACATCAGGCCCTCCTAACACTGACCATTTAGCCTTTGAGAAAGATCCTGCTAGGATTGAAACATCAGGCCCTCCTAACACTGACCATTTAGCCTTTGAGAAAGATCCTGCTAGGATTGAACATCAGGCCCTCCTAACAGTACACTGACCATTTAGCCTTTGAGAAAGATCCTGCTAAGATTGAAACGTCAGGCCCTCCTAACTCCAAGTATTCTATAAATTTCATGTCATTATTTTGGCTGATGAGCAGTTTGAAGCAGTTTATTACTTGTATTTTTCAATTCTATTGGGACCTTGTGCATGGTGTGGTTTTTATATTTGCTTTATGTTGGACTTTCCTCAGCTAGGTTCAGCCATGAATGAATCTGTGTACTGGACTCTTGGCAATGTCAGTCACTCCTCAGTGAACGCACCTTGTCTTGCTGTAAGCACTGACAATAATAGCATCGCTCTCGAAGACGTCGCGTGCTCTGACGAACTACCCTTCATCTGCCAAAAAGGTACACACAGAGACAAAATTGTGCATTCCAGTTCTAGACAAGATTTGGCACATTTTTAAGCAATCCCTGTTCATCAAAAACTTGTTTCCCCTGTGGTTATTTGATGATTATATTGATTAAAAAACTGCATCCTCTTTGAGTGATCCCGCATATACTGTTTCTCAGGTTGCTGCGTTGTTAATGTTGTGCGTATCTTAAATGATCCTTGGGATATAACTGTATGTGAGTGGTTTCATGGCTTTTATATGACTGCCAAATGAACAAAGATAATTGACTATTAGGGACACCACCAATGTAGGGCTGGATAGCTTAGTTGGTAGAGCCCCGATACGGTATTCCGAAGGTTGCTGGTTTGAATCACGCTCCAGGCAACTTTTCTTTGTTTTCTTTTCAATGACATAAAATTTACTAGTCAGTTTCCCTGTGTGGTTATTTGATGCAAATATAATTAGAGTGTTAAGTCATTGACAAATAATGATAGCAGTCTGTATTTTTGTCGATGCATAGTTTGTAAATGTAGTACTTTCTTGCTTGGCTTTACAATATGTAAGCAGTATCTTTTGTCTGCTTATTAGCATCAGTGTGAAATGGGGCTTTTGTGATAGCTTGCTCATTGTATTTTAAAAACCTTGGTAAATACATCAGTATGCCAGCCAAAACTCCTTGTGAATGTTATGTTCAGAAAACAATGGCCGAATACAAGTCAAAAGCAGTAAATAAATCGTTAAGCTCAGAATCAACTGTATGAAACTGGCACCTGTTCATTTGTCTCAATACAGAATACGAGGATGTACGTTGTAACACCCTATGGGCCAGTAATATCAGTGAAGTTGAGACTTCATTGATGCAGGGTTACATGCAATCACTCAGCTATGCACCGTGGTACGATGCTGAGTCGTCATGTAGTCTGCATATCACAGCACCACAGGACTACACAGTCAGGTAAAGTACTGAGGATCTGCGACCCAAGAATCCTAGAACTAGCTGCTTAAAGCAGCCAGTTTATCCATTGGTTCTTCCCAGAACCTCACGAACGGATGATACAGAATTTGCTCTGTTTGCCCATGTTTACATCATCTGACTTAGGAGACAATCTTCTGATTGTTAATAATGTGCATCTCATTCTAGAGATTTGTTTTTCCATCTGATTCTTTAGATTTTACAATTCCATTTGGTTCTTGCCATTTTGATCTTGTTCTTATGATTTGTCCATATACATCGATTATTTTGATCTTGCTCTGTAGATTTGTCATATTTATCATGTTCTATAGACTTGTCCTTTCGATATTGGTCTAAAGAATTGCATTTCGATTTTGCTTTGTAGACTTGCCATTGCGATCTTGCTCTATAGACTTGTGGTTTTACTCTTGTCATTTTGATCTTGTTCTATAGACTTGTCATATTGGTGTTGTTCTGTAGACTTGTCATATTGCTCTTGTTTTATAGACTTGTCAATTCAATCTTATTCTATGGACTTGTCAATTTAATCTTGTTCTATAGACTTGTCAATTAAATCTTGTTCTATAGACTTGTCATTATGATTGTGTTCTTTAGACTTGTCAGTCTTGTTCAGTAGAATTGTCATTTTTATCATGTTCTATAGACTTGTTGTCTTAATCTTGCTCTATAGACTTGTCATTTTGCTCTTGTTCTATATAGACTTGCCATTTTAATCTTATTCTGTATACTTGTCATTATGATTGTGTTCTATAGACTTGTCATTTTGCTCTTGTTCTATAGACTTGTCAATTCAGTCTTGTTCTATAGACTTGTCGTTATGATTGTGTTCTTTAGACTTGTCAGTCTTGTTCAGTAGACTTGTCATTTTAATTTTGTTCTATAGACTTGTCTTAATCTTGCTCTATAGACTTGCCATTTTGCTCTTGTTCTATGGACTTGTCATTTTAATCTTATTCTATATACTTATCATTATGATTGTGTTCTTTAGACTTGTAATGTTGCTTTTGTTCTGTAGACTTGTCAGTCTTGTTCTATAGACTTGTTATTTTAATCTTGTTCTATAGAGTTGTCATTTTGATTGTGTTCTATAGACTTGTCATTTTCCTCTTGTTATTTCGATCTTGTTCTATAGACTTGTCATTTTGTCCTTGTTCTGTAGACTTTTCATTTTGATCTGGTTTTACAGATTTGTCATTTCACGGATGACTCTACGGAAAGAAACCCCCAATAACAGTCAGATCTCTCAATGTGTGGACTCCTTGGAGATCACAGACAACATCCAGGGTGTCGGTCTGCTAACTAGAGGGCGCTATTGTGGTGATCTGAAGGACCTGGAGGTAGTGACCCGGACCAATGATGTCCACGTAGTCTTCACAATAAGCCCTCTGAGTGCCAATATGCCCAGAGAGCTCGGATTTGTCGCAAGCTATCAATTCATCAGTAAGTCAAAATTACAACAGCTATGGCTAAGACTTGGTCAGTGTGTCTTTCTGTGTGTTGTGATATAGTCCTGTCATAGCCTGACTTCCATTTGATAGCAACAACCTTTAATTGCTCTAGCCATGCCACAGCCTTTCATTTGATTCCGGCCTCCTTGCATATTTCAGATTGCAGTGAGGAGGACTGTATTGAAGACTGTGGCTCAGCCCCAACCCTCCTGACGGACCCAAGTGGAAGCCTAGCTACCGAGAACTTCCCGTCCCGTCTGCCGCCCTTCAGCACCTGCCTCTGGAGAATCAGGCTTCCCAAGGGCCTCTTCATCAACCTGACCTTCCCGGACTTCCGAGTGGTACGGGACTCTGGATCAGGCGAGTGCGTGGACTCCGTCTTTGTCGTTCATCCCCGGGAGCTGGACAGCTTGATCGATGGGGGCTCAACGTCGCACCGAATGTGCGGTGTCGCCGCCCCGCAGATACTATCTGAGTCAGGGGAACTTGTGGTGATTTACAGGACTGGGCTTGATGTCCCGTCCGAGGGATTCAGAGCAATCTATACATCTACAGGTACAAATAAAATAGTTTTTTCCTGTAGAAGACAGAGAATTCCTCGAATAAGAAATATCAATTGCAATATAATTATGATAGGTTTGTAGGATATACCGAAATGTTAGGAACATTTGTGCATGACCCTATGGGATTGTCTCCTAACGGTACCATATGGGGTCAGGCCTATGTTTCTTGCTTCAGTAACCGTCGACAGTACTTGTATTCAGCGGAAGGTAGATCCTTTGGATCACTCACCACAGCAAGTTCATGTTTTATTTTTTAATTCAATGACTAGCCTTGCCAGGCTGTGGTGTGGGCCTCCACCCATCCTCAGGATTCCATGAGTGTCAAGCACCGGCTGCCGTCTTCACCTCCCCCGATCACCCCTTTCCCTACGAGCCCAACACCAGATACACCTGGCAGATCACCACATCCACCAACACCTACATCCAGCTGACCTTTGGGGCCTTCGACGTCCCCTCCCTCACCCCCTGCGACCAGGATTCCGTCGCGGTCCGTGATGGCATCAACAAGGCGGATGACCTCCTCGGGACGTACTGCAACTCAAGGAAGCCCGTCGGGGAGATCCTAGCCAGCACCAACCAGATGCTGGTGGTCTTGTCTGCTCTTGAATCAACGGGAGGAACAGGATTCTCGGCTACCTACCACGCTCTCCGCTTCCAGTCTCCAGTATCCTTGGAAAGTCCTTATGATGAAGGTAATTCACTCTGACTAGATTTATGATGCTTGGGGTATTAGGAAGACCTGACGTTTCTATCCTAGGAGGATCATTCTCAAGGCTTTTAGGAGCTAAACATCAGGTCCTCCTAACTCTTAAAGCATTTAGTCTTTGAGAAAGATCCTGCTAGGATTGAAATGTCAGGCTCTCCTGACTCTAAGTATTTAGCCATTGAGAAAGATCCTGCTAGGATCAAAACAAAACTCTATGTATTTTATATATTTCAGGTCATTATTTTATTACGGAGCGGGATTTGAACTGGTGACCTCCTGAAAACTATACCGGCACTCTTACCAACTGAGCTATCCAGCCCTATATGTTGGTGGTGTCCCTCAGTTGGTTGGTAAGAGAGCCGGTATGGTATTCCAGAGGTCGCTGGTTCAAATTTCTAAGTTTTGTGTGTTCACTTTTCAATGACTCTAAAATTAAGCCAGTCAGTTTCCGTTGTGGTCATTTGATGATTAGGTAATTAGTTTGGTGGATTGGCAGTTTGCAGCAGCTTATTACTTGTATAGATTAATTTAAAGAACAGAAAAACTGTGTCAAACTAATTTTTTTTTATGTGGATCAGTTTGCGGAAATGCCATGTAATATTCGTTCGTACTTTCGCACTTCTTTTTCGTTCGCACTTCTTGTAAGGTCTCAACGTTTCGACTAGCCTGCTCTAGTCATCATCAGGAGACTTTGTCAGGAGACAGATTTTGTTTGTTTATTGCAGATTATTCCTGTGAGACTGGATGGGCGGAGTATTACGGAAACTGCTACCACTTCCACTCGGAAAACACCACGCTGAGGTGGAAAGACGCTGAGAGGCTGTGTGAGGATGAGGGCGCCCTCCTGACCAGCATCGTCGACTACGGTGAGATGAACTTCCTGCATCTCATGCTGACATCTGAATGGTTCACACAGGAGACGGCCACTTACATAGGTGAGGCGAGGAGCTGGCATCAAGTGCTCTGTGAAATCGACCCCGGGTCAGATATTGTTGCACGATGAACTAATAGTATAAGGGCCTTTTCGAAGCAGAGGCTCAGGCTCAGGCTCATGGTCCAGCTCCATTTCTTGAATTCACTCGGAAATAACAGGTATCAAAATAGGGGCTTTTGTCTGTGGTTCAGAAGTAGATTCTCTGGTTTGAAAAGGAAAACAGAGCCAGCTTCAATGAAAAACCACAACCTATATTTTCAGCATATGAATGACGGATCCTGAGCCTGAGCCTGTGTCTGAGCCTGAGCCTGAGCCTCTGTTTCGAATAGCCCCAAGTCTACCGGCAGTTTTCGATTCCAAGCTCATTCTAGACTCCTTTTCTATTAATCAAAAGGCCTGACAGATGTCCAGGAGGACGGGAAGTTTCGATGGCTGGATGGGAGGCCACTCAGTTACTCAGACTGGAAGATCAGCAGGTAAGAGCAAAGTATAATGAACTTAATGTTAGTATACAGGTGAGACACAAGTTTGTGAGTAAAGACGCCAAAACCTGTCATGTGTCGCCCATCGCGTCGCCCGTCGCATTGTGCCATTGTCCGTTGCATCGCCTGTTTGGCAATTGCTTTAATACAGTGCCAGTGCTGCAACGGGCAATGTGCAACAGCATTTTGCCGTCTTTAAAACACCATACCTCTTCTATCGGCAATCACGTCACAAATTATTACTTTTTCCCATGTGCTGGATCCAGTGGCTTCTAAAACATGTGTGAATCACTCTCCGTATTTAATGGCTTGAGGTGTCCCATCAAGAAACTTACTGTGTCTGTCATTGCTCTTACTCATGCCATCAGTTTAAATCTATTTCCATTCAGGATTTAATGGTTTATGATGGTTCCTCCCTTATTTGAATGGAGATACACATTGGTCATCCATAACAGGTACAGCTGCAACCAGCATTGATCATCTTCATATGTACTTTAATATGGAATCTTTTTCTGGAAGAAGTATCAATGATGCTATATTCCAGCTTGGCTGGGGTTCAGATCCCGAATCTGTCCAATTTCCGGCCTCAAGTCTCTTACATTTGTTGGCTTGCCTGCAGCAATGGGTACACCCAGCCAGATGGTAGCCTGCTTGAAGAATGCTCCGTCATCAAGATGAACAGTGTCCACTCTACTCAGAACTGGGAGGATATACCTTGCTCATTGAGAGCCGCCAAGCAGTTCATCTGCAAGAAGCCTGCTCGGAAGTCAGGTAGGATCAAGATCACTTTCTCTTAATAAGTCCCACCACGGAGTACGTCATCACCCCAACTCTTTGTAAGATGAAACGGTTTCACCAGTATTGCTTAGAAGTTTGGACAGGAGGTCGATTTTACGAAGCCCTACGATCAATCGTAACTTGAGTTACGAAGAATAACCCATCGTATCCCATCGTAGGGCTGCAATGCATCATATGTCCTACAATTTGATAATAACTTACGATGAGTTTGGTGAAATCAACCCCTGGCATTTTAAGGTGAATGAAGCTAATTGACTGAGGCAGGAATCAAAACTGTGACCTCCGTATCAGTGCTCTTCCAACTGAGCTATCCAGCCCTTTGTTTGGGGTGTCCGTAATAGTCAATTATCGTTAACTTTGTTTGGCAGTCAGAAGCCATGAAACCATGCACATACTGCTATATCATAAGGATCATTTGAGAAGGTTTTTGGTGCTTAGGTAAATATTTGTGCTTAAGCAGCTCTATGAAAATGTCCACTGACTTCTTCTCCTTGAGACTATGGCTGCATCCGAATCTGTTGTCTAGAGCTAGGTCTAGGTCTTTGCTCCATTGGAAATACGCGGAGACACCAAGACAATAGACCTAGCCGTAGCTCTGGAGGCGCATTTCGAACACGGCCAAAGTAGCCATTGTAGCGCACCTGCAAAATATCTTATTTAAAAGTACGATCTTCAAACATTTTCGTTTGCTTTTCCGTTTTACGTATTGATGGAACAGATGGAACCGAACGTGTTGTGTCACAAACCCTTGGTGAACTGCAAACTAAAGGTAAGATGAATTTCATTTGTTGATTGTTGATTTATTAAACAACCGAAGGTTGTTGCACAAACTATTGGTTCTTTTGTTCGACTGTCCTAAACCAAAATACAGTAATACTGTGAGTTTCTGTAAAGTTCTATAATTATGCCAACACTTTATCAGTTTTGTGTCAAAGTAAATTAATTCTCTTTCAAAGTCTACTAAAGGTATTTTGCCTTTATGGCAAATGCAATCTTATTTGTTGTGCTGAAAAATGTTGATGATTCTGGATTCAACAGATTTAGGATTTTTATGACATTTTTAGACTTAGCAGTTGAGTTTTGGCTTTTGAATGGCATTCCAAGAAACAATATCTGGAATTAGGGAGGCCCTCTTAATGTGGCTGCATAACTGAGCCAGTGCTGTTTTCCAGTGGTCTCTGGTTAGAATCCCATTTTAGTCATATTTCTTTTGCTTGCCAGTAATCATTAGGCCTGATGCCAGAATTATTTATAAATGTGTTGAAGAATTTGACCCTGGTCGGTCAGACAATCACTTGATGGCTGCAGATCTATGGTACAGTTTTCCAGTGGTCTCTGGTTTGAATCCCGCTGGAACCCACTTGTCTTTGCTTGACATTAATCATCATGATCACACTTCTTCACCAACCATTCCCATAATTGAAGAATGTGACCCTGGTTGGTCACTTGCTGGTGGCGTGTGTGCCCGCCTCCTACATGAGCAAAACAGACCTGCCTCCAGCTCTCCCGCAGACTGCCTTCCTCCCGTCAGTGTAACGCAGGACCTCCTCGCCACCATCCTGTACCTCACCAAACATGTCTGGGATGCCCCAGGGATCCATCAAGAGGGTTTCCTGGTGGACGTGGGCCGGACGGGAGGAGACCTTCACTTAGATGAGAGAAGCATCAATGAAGGTGGTTACGGAGGCTGCGAGGGGATCATATACTCATCAGGACAATGGAAGCCAGTGGGCATCATCTCATGTGATGCCAACGTGTCGGCAGTTGTGTGTTACCAGCATGCTAGAGGTAATTTGTATCATTCCTAGTATCGTCCGCATGTCTATTTAAAGAAAGGCCGTTACTGAAGGACTGAAAAATTCTGTTGATTGGCTGAAAGTTTTTGTTAAGGATTTCTTATTTATGCATACCTTTGTTGATTGTTGTATTTTCATTGAAACACGAGTGAGAGCATGCAATCAACATTTTGTCAATAAGACATCATGTTGCACTGTTTTTATGATGGCCTAAATTGTACCATTACATCTATGTATTTATCCAGACCAGTAGCTTGAACAGGCTTGAGGTGGACCAGCTACAATGTATAACCTTTACAGCACTGGTGGCTGGGCACCATGCATGCTGTGGACTCAGAGGGGTTAACAAAACGGAGGCTCAGGCTTCGATTCCATTTCGTGAATCCATTGTAATATAAAGGGTATCAAAATAGAGGCTTTTCGCTGCCGTTCTCGGAAGTAAATTCTCTGGTTTCGAAAAGGAAACAGAGCTTCAGCTCCAATGAAAAACCACATTCTATATTTTCAGCATATGGATGACAGAGCTGGATTCTGAGCCTGAGCCTCTGTTTCGTAAACCTCCATAGTGATGGTTGCCATGGGATAGTTTTTGTTGCTATATGTTGCTATAGGTATATGCCATGCTATCTCTCATAATAGCCTCCATGAACAGAAAGCTCACTGCCATTACATGCCGTTCATTCATTCATTGACAGATGTATCTCAAGTGTGCAGTGATTCCATGTTCCGTTGTGACGATGGCAGATGTATACAGCAGGTCTACGTGTGTGATGGGGTCTTTGACTGTAAGGATAACAGCGACGAAGCAAGCTGCAACCAAGGTATTAAAAGTGATATCATACCCAGAATATTACTCTGCGGTTTTCCTCCCACCTCTAAAACTGTATCTTCTTCTCATCATCTTTCCATAAAAGGTTTCATCAGGCTTTTGAGCTACAGTGCCTAGGGCACTTTTGAGGAATCCTTGGTTTCATTACAAGAAATAAATAATAATGATAATAAGTTTTATGTTCATCTTTTCAGATGTTTCTGAGGCAGTTGACTGTGGCAGTGGATTGTTCCATTGTACAGGAGGGGGTTGTGTGTCTGTTTCCTTCGTGTGTGATTTCATTCTTCAATGTGCTGACGGATCTGATGAGGAGCACTGTGGTAAGGAGGATTTTTTAGGGACTGGTTTTTCCCAGTTAAATTCCCACAAGAAAGTTTCTTTGATAGGCACTTGCCTCCCACCAATGTGGCCTGGGTTCAATCCCGGCTGGGGTCATATGTTAGCAGAGTTGTGCATTTGTTCTCTCCTATGCTACAAGGGTTTTTCTTCGGGTTCTCCGGTTTTCCTCCTTCCACAAAAATCAAACACGTTCGACCTTTTGATTTCTGCTTTTGCAATGTTCATCATCTGCAACCTTTGCTTCCATTACATGACACCTAACTTTCCACTGACTATGGACTTACTTTCTTTGACATTTTATTGATCCTGTGAGCTCCGACTTTATACCTTTATACCAACCTCCACCTAAGTTCTCGAGTCCTGACCAGCGCTCACTCTGACCACTTCCTTGTCACAGCCAAGCCAGTCGCAGCAGCTGCATAAAAGTCTGCAACCATTCTACAACCAAATCATTTTTTGATTGTGTGTCCGTGAATTATCTTTTAGAATACCCCCAGTGTCTTGAGTCTGAGTTCACATGCCTCAACGGCCAGTGCATCGGCAAAGAAGACCACTGTAACTTGAAGCCGGACTGCTTGGATGGATCAGATGAGATTAACTGTGGTAAGGTAGCAAACATCACTGACAATGGATATTATTAAAAATGGATTCCACTGGTGGCAGAAGTGGGATGTACATAAATTGGACCATGGCTGCATACCTACACATATTAATTAATGATAATTGCAGTATTAATAATTAAAGGCACCAAATTGCCAAAAGATGCAAGGAGAAGAAATTAAATAAGAAGAAGAAGGCATCTCTTTGGAAGGATGAAACACTGTCTGAGTTTCTGATGAAATGGGGTAGGTTGATCCATAGATAGGGGGAAGCAATTGGTTTTTCTTAGGAGCATCTAGCATCCTTTGCAATTTGAAGCCTTATATAAATTTGTCATGTTGTTTTGTGGATATACAGATACCTGTAGTCCAGCTTTCCAGTGCTATGACAGCTCCTGTATTCCACCCTATGCTGTGTGTGATGCCACACAGGACTGCCCAGGATTCATACGTGAGGATGAAGTAGATTGTGGTGAGTCAAATCTCTAGCAGTTGCTCTAGTATGCGTCCTTTATGCTAAAACTGCAGATGCACGAAATAATAAAGCCCTCTGATCAATCTGTTGCAGTCGGCAATACTTGTCTCCTCTTATTTCAGCATACTCCACAGATCCTGACTTTCAGTGTGGAAATGGTCAGCTCCGGTGCAACAACGGCGCCTGCACAAACATGAATCACCTATGCATCTATGACTTTGACGAGTTTGGGTACCAGACCGGATGCCGTGATGTCACTCATCTTAGATTCTGTGGTACGAAGAATTTTGTTTTTGCTGAGTCCTGGACCAACTCTGATCCAGGACACAAGCAGTGGCTTGAAGTTGATAGTTCAAGGCTGGTGATTATAGAAGTACAAGACCTCATTCAAAGCAAAGGTCTGGCCTGGCTTTTTAGAGGCTTGGCCTGACCTGTATTGAAGTTTCAATACCTTCAGTTCATCATGTTAAAGAAATGAAATAAAGTCTTCATAATGTCGTAAAATTTTTGTCTTCATTTGCAGAGCATTTTACATGTGGTGCCTTGACCTACAAGTGTCCCCGTTCTTACTGCATACCTCTCCGACGTCGATGTGATGACGTCATCGACTGTCCCAACGGGGAAGATGAACTGTCATGTGGTGAGTTTATGAAGATGAGCAGAGGTGTGGTACGAGAGAAGACAATCCATAATGACATACCCTCATCCTGGGTTATCCCCTGACTGTTGTTCTTAACTGGCTAACTGGACCAGTTTTAAATTATTTATGCTTGAAGTTAGGAGGGCCAGACATTTTTATCCTAGCAGGATCTTTCTCAAAGGCTAAATGATGAGTGTCGCTGGTCACTCTGTCTCCCTTTGTCATCCATCATCCATTGATGTGTCTCTTCAATTGCATGTTCTTGTCCTCTTGTCATTCAGCCTTTGAGAAAGATCCTACTAGGATCCAAACATCAGACCCTCCTAACTCCGAGCATTTGATATATTTCAGTTCATTTTGGCTGATGAGCAGTTTGCAGCAGTTTATTACTTGTATAAAATTATTTATCAAGTATCGACTTTATGTTGCAGATGATTTTGGTTGCCCAGAGGGAACGTACAAGTGTCACATGTCCCGTATCTGCCTGACTGAAGACCAAGTGTGCAATGGAGCCAAGGAGTGCCCACAGGGTGATGACAAACTCTTCTGCAGTAAGTTCTCTTCACACAGCTACTAGGCTGGGAATCCATTACAGCCTATTTTTGTGCTTACAGGCACTGCTACGCGTGTAATTTATTTCATGGAATCCGTAAGCAAGACTTTCAGTAAGCGAAGAATTTCTTGGGTAACCGTGGTTATTTTCTGCTAACGCTCTGTCATTTTGCATTATGCGTGAAATATGCTAACTATAAGCAAAAAAAGGCTGCTACCATAAGCGAATAATTTTTCATAGCTAAGATTATTCATAGAATTAATTTCCAATATCACGATTGTGATTTGTATTGTGACATCAAATCACTTTTTAGCCGCTTTACATGCACATGCTTAAATTTTGAGTTAGAAAGAATTGTTTAAATTACATGGTTGCTGTCAATTCTTAAAACTGTAATTTCCAATTTTTTAGAGAATTTGTTTAATTAATTTTATTTACATTTTATCAAGCATATTTCTGATCGTTAATATTTCTCTTATCAATGATAATCATTTTAACAAGCTTATCAACTACTTATCTTTTTAATTTCCTGAAGAATACGCACAATTATATTCTCATTTTATTTGATACATCTGTGATTGTCAATATACTTATATGTATTTTTAATGGTTTATTAATATTTCTTTTATGAGCTTATCTATTTGTATTTTATCTCTGTACAAATGTCTCAATTCGTCCTTTGGCCGGGATTACGTTTAATGTTAATAAACCATTTGAAATCAAATCAAATCAAATCAATTTGAATTGATCCACATTCAGGATTGATCTCATGGTGCTTTGTGATATCAAACCCCAATCTCAAAGTCACCTGTCTTATCATAATTGTACATTTCTCACAGATGTCCAGTGTCCCGAAGGTTGTCTGTGCACGGGCCTGTCCTTTACATGCATTGATGTGGACTGGAACCAGACTAAAGGAGAAAACTTGCCAGACAGTTTACGGTCACTGTAAGTTGTGGCTTCAACTTTTCTGTATTGCTTGTGTAGTCTTCTTCTTCGTTTGTTTGAGGCAGCAGCAGCTATATTATGGGGATTTATGAGACGGAGGCTCAGGCTTAGGCTCAGACTCAGGCTCAGGCTCAAGCTCAGATTCAAGCCCAGGCTCAGGCTCAGGCTCAGGCTCAGGCTCAGGCTCAGGCTCAGGCTCTGGCTCAGGCTCTGGCTCCATATGTGTCGATCGAGATCAATTTTGTTGAGAGGCAAGGAATAGAACATTTTTATTTGGAAGCTCAAAAATAAGCTTCCCTTAAATGGCCACACAAATGTGGTCAAAACAGAACTATGAATGAACGAATGGGCAGTATTTGTCATCCCTTGGACTGTTCTTTCTTTTTATTATTCAGAGTTCTTAGCAATACTCACATCGAGGCAACGCAAAGACAACGTCGACAGACTTCCTCTGGTACAACCCTTGTAGATGCATTGTACATTCACCTAGAGAGATACCCCTTCTTGCACAAACTGTGAGTCAGTGTCTATTATCTTGCCACTACAGCCCAGTAATACAAGGTTTTCAGGTCCTAGCATGCCCAGTTTTATAATAGATTGGGAAAACTCACAAAACACAAGAATCGACCTTGAAGGTATCAAGGTAACCTTATACTTTGTTCATGTTTTTTGGCAAAACAAATGCAGATTCATGGCAAAAATATTAAGAAAGATACAGTTACAGTCATCTGTGAAATTTCCAGTCCCATATGGTACCAACTTTTTGAGAAAACAGTGAAAAACGCTTTTCAAATCTATTCACAGGAGTTTTGTTCTCCCTAACATCAAAACTGTTTTACTCTTTTCTGAATAAACCTTTTTACAGCATTTCATCAGGCAGAACAATTTTAAATGTATGTTTCTACCATCACCATCATTAATACCCTGTAAGTTATAGGTAAATCTGTGAAGATTTCTATTTTGCTTTGCCACCAAAGTATGATACTACCCGCTTTAAATCACAATGATTATCAAAGTAGACTCTTGCTTTTAATGGGAATCGGTCTAAATTGCTCAGGAACATGTGACGTCAAAATACAAATCGGCATGATACTGACAATTCATCTTAAGATTAGTATTAGAGCTTGGTGAAATCTAGCCACATATTCTCTGAGTTGATAGAATTGTTTATTTATTGGTCTTGTAAGAATGAACCATGTTTTCTGATAATTTGTCTGCAGGGACATTTCTGGAAATGGTCTTGAGGTGTTGGAGCCGGGTATGTTCAGCCAGCAACGGAATCTCTTCTCTCTGTAAGTACAATTATTAATGAATTAGAGAGCCAATTTCACGCCCCTGCTTAAGCTCACTAAAGTTGCTAACCATGAACTTTCTAAAATAAATAAAAGCAGGATGTGTTGTGTATCACCTTTGATTGTTATTTGGCTGTTCGCTGACCATGAATATCAAATGAATTTTTAATGGTGATTTGTTTTATTGAGCAAGACATTTTGTGCGGAGCAATTTTTTGTGTTTAACAGCTCCATGAAATTGGCCGCTGGTCGGGCCTAGCCGTTGAAAAGCCTGGAACTTAAAGTCAGCAATGTTTCAGGCAGTACACCTTTCAATGTTGGTTTCGTTACAGGTCTGTCGCAAATAACAGAATAGAAATGTTGCAGCCGGATACATTTGAGGGTCTCCGCTTGCTTCAGAATATGTAAGTGTCTGTGTATGATTTGCATTCATTTGCCATGATTCTTTATAATGCATATGATTCATTATAAATGAGTATTCAGTGGCGCACACCCCCCCCCCCCCAGGGTCCCTGAAAAAAAAAAAAAAAAAAAAAACAAGGGGGGGAGAGGGAAAGGGAGAGGAGGAAAACAAAACAAGATGTTTTGTGGGAGAACAATTTTCTTTGAGCGCCCCCAAGACAAAATCCTGGGTGCGCCGGTGTGAGTATTTATAATGAAGTTCATGGCACAGAATCTGAGGCCCTCCTAACTCTGACCATTTAGCCTTTGAGAAAGATCCTGCTAGGATGGAAATGTCAGACCCTCCTAACTTTGACCATTTAGCCTGTGAGAAGGATCCTGCTAGGATTAAAATGTCAGGTCCTCATAACTCTGACCAATAGTCTTTGGGAAAGATCTTGCTAGGATCGAAACATCAGGCTCTCCTAACTCTGACCATTAAGCCTTTGAGAAAGATCCTGCTAAGATGGAAATGTCAGACCCTCCTAACTTTGACCATTTAGCCTGTGAGAAGGATCCTGCTAGGATTAAAATGTCAGGTCCTCCTAACTCTGACCATTTAGCCTTTGAGAAAGATCCTGCTAGGATGCAAACATCAGGCCCTCCTAACTCTGAACGTTTAGCCTTTGAGAAAGATCCTGCTAGGAATGAAACATCAGACCCTCCTAACTCTGACCATTTAGCCTTTGAGAAAGATCCTGCTAGGATGCAAACATCAGGCCCTCCTAACTCTGAACGTTTAGCCTTTGAGAAAGATCCTGCTAGGAATGAAACATCAGACCCTCCTAACTCTGACCATTTAGCCTTTGAGAAAGATCCTGCTAGGATGCAAACATCAGGCCCTCCTAACTCTGAACGTTTAGCCTTTGAGAAAGATCCTGCTAGGAATGAAACATCAGACCCTCCTAACTCTGACCATTTAGCCTTTGAGAAAGATCCTGCTAGGATGCAAACATCAGGCCCTCCTAACTCTGAACGTTTAGCCTTTGAGAAAGATCCTGCTAGGAATGAAACATCAGGCCCTCCTAACTCTGACCATTTAGCCTTTGAGAAAGATCCTGCTAGGATGCAAACATCAGGCTCTCCTAACTCTGACCATTTAGCCTTTGAGAAAGATCCTGCTAGGAATGAAACATCAGGCCCTCCTAACTCCAAGCAGTGATGAAGAATGTTAGGCTGACACATAATGTAGTTGGACATTCTATGAGAAAGAGTTCAGTTTGAATTGCTGATTAGTAGTGGCAATTGATTCCATACATGTAAGTGAGCGACTATGGAATGATACAAGATGCCTTTTTGTTTTTTATGTTACAGTGACTTGTCTGGCAACCCTTTGATTCAAATTCAGCCTGGTGCCTTTATCCATCTGCAGAACCTGCCTCACCTGTAAGTATAGTATTCTGTCAATGAGGAGTCTAGTTACAACTCATATGGAAGTATCATATACAATATACTCTGTTAAAGTGTAGTATGTGTGAAGATTTTAAAGGAAAACGTGTCATGTGGATGCCCAACAGGCTTGTCCTACCAGTTGGCAGGATTGCTCGCAGGGAATCTAGCCACATGACCGTAAAGTTGCATCTGGCGCTTATGTGTCATGCAGGTAATAGGTCTCATCTGACTCTCCCTGAGTAACCTCTCTTCAGACATATGGTCCGACCAGCGGTACCCAAGGATCCTCCTCAGAGACCCAGTCCTGAAGACATTGAGTCATCTATCCCGATTCTTATTGATAATGTTGTTTGGGTTTTTTTGTTCCCTTTTAGAGATCTTCATGGGCTTGCAATCAGTGGCCTGTACCATGGGTCCTTCTGGGGACTTGATGCTCTGCAGCAACTGTAAGTATATTGGGTGGAGATTGAGGGATTTTGTGTACAGGTGGAACGCCACTATAACGAACACGCTGGAATACACAGAAATTGTTAATAGAGGTCACTAACTTTTGAGAAAGATCTTGCTAGGATGGAAACGTCGGTCCGTCCTAACTCTGAGCATTTAGCCTTTGAGAAAGATCCTGCTATGATATAAACATTAGGACTCCTAACTCTAACCATTTAGCCTTTGAGAAAGATCCTGCTAGGATCTAAACATCAGGCTCTCCTAGCCTAACTCTAAGCATTTGAAAATTTCAGGCGATGATTGCTGTTGTTTATTACTTGATACTCATCTTGATTTGTTGATTTTTAACCCAGTGACCTGAGTAGCAACAATTTGACTGAGCTAGAGGCACGGACATTTGAAGGCATTTCCACTGTCAAACTTCTGTAAGTCAAATTGTTTCCCTTTTCTATCAATTTTCTGCTTTTGAAGTTGGGAGATAATGTGCTTGTGTGTGCAATATACATCCAAACTTTATGAGAATGAGCTGGAAACGTCTAATTTCCTTCTATTCCTCCCCAAAATAACTAGTCTTTCATTTGAATCTGCAACCAATATGTTTTTGTAATCAATGTGTGGCTTATATGTCGTGTGAGTAGAGTTGTACGTTAGTTCTCTCTTATGCTACAAGGGGCTTTCGCCAGGTTCTCCGGTTTTCCTCCCTACGCAAAAAAAACAGCACTTTTGATCTCAGGCTGTGCTCTGTGATTATATATGGGTTGATGTGTCTGGCTGCCAAGGGTGCCCATGAAAGCCTGCTACTCAATCATGTTGAAGAAGCAATTAAGGATGATTATATAAGCTTTCCAAATTATTATTATTATTAACACGGCCAGTATTAAAGTTTCTCTCCTTAAGTTGAAGATTGGGATCATTTTTATTATGATTTTTATTTCCAGGGATATAAGCAACAACAGTCTGCAGCAATTCCCACAGGATCTGTTTTCTGGTATGTCATCGATGCAGACACTGTAAGTATCCATAGACCAAAATGAACCTGTGCTCTCCAAATGCTGACAACTAACTCCTACTACCTTACACCAACATTTTGTATACCTTGTGGGTGTGATCCAGTCGATCAAACTTTAGAGTCTTCCCTTATGTTTATCAAATTTGCAGACATTCGGACAAGTACCTCTTCTGCTGCATGGTGGACGGCATCAATGAGTGTACGCCTGAACCGGACCAGTTCTCCTCCTGCGAAGACCTGATGCGCAACCACGTCCTCCGCACCTTCAACTGGATTCTTGGCCTGAGCGCCTTCTTGGGCAACGTCTTTGTGGTGGTGTGGCGACTGCATGCCAAGCAGCGCTTCAAGGTGCAGGGTCTGTTGATCCTGAACCTTGCCATCTCTGACTGTCTGATGGGCGTGTATATGCTGATCATAGCCGGCGCTGATGTCTACTACCGGGACGTTTACATCTACTATGCTGATAACTGGCAGAGCGGTGTACTGTGTACCGTCGCAGGCTTTCTGTCGGCTTTCTCAAGCGAGGCTTCGGTCTTCACCCTAACCGTCATCACCTTGGATCGCTTCCTCTGCATCATGTTTCCGTTTGGACGGCTACGGCTCGGACGCAAGTCCGTCAAGGGGGCCATTGCCGGTTGTTGGCTGTTTGCATTCGTAATCAGCGTCCTACCAGCCCTGGGCTTGCCGTATTTCGGCGAGCGGTACTACGGACGCTCCAGCGTGTGTCTGGCGCTTCCCTTGACCGCCGAAAGATCACCTGGCTGGGAGTACTCCATCACCCTATTCCTGGGCGTAAACCTGGTCAGCATCCTCACCATCCTGGTCTGCTACACAGCTATTTACATCTATGCCAAGCGATCAGCCAAACAGATACGCTCGACGAAGGGCGCCACCAGCGAACTGAAGCTAGCTACCAAGACATTCCTAATCATCGCCACCGATATGTGTTGCTGGTTTCCTATTGTGATCATGGGCTTTCTCTCCCTGTCTGGGTCAGTGGTTATACCTCCAACTGTCTATGCCTGGACGGCAGTCTTCATTCTACCCATCAACTCCTCCATTAACCCCTACCTGTACACCATCTCTTCTATTGGACTGCCGAAGCTCATAGAGGTGTCCAACAACTACAGGTCCCAGGCATGTCCACACTGCAAGGAGTTTGGACAGAATAGTGATTTTGGCATGGCATCCATGAGACCCAATGGAAACACAGGTACATTCACTTCAACTACCTTGTGCAACCTTAAGCTTTTTCTTCACTTACCCGTCACTTATTCCAGTCAGTTACCCTCATGGAAATTTGTTCATTACACTAATTTCTACTCAAATACATACTCTGAAACACTTGTCCACGAAACTGTAATAGCCTCATCCTCTTTGAGTGATCCCCATGTACTTTTTCTCAGGTTGCAACATTGCTAATGTTGCACGTATCTTAAATGATCCTTGGGATATAGCAATATATGAGTGGTTTCATGGCTTCTGATTGGCAAATGAAAATTGATTATCAGGGACACCACCAACATGTGCTGGATAGTTCAGTTGGTAGAGCACCTGTACGATATTCGTAAGCGAAGAATTGTTGCTTACGGTAACAGATGTTCAGAATGAATTTGAATCCTAATCAGCTAAAACATCAAATTGCTCTAACTACAGAATGCCATTATCTTGATCCACTTTACCATGGACAGTTCTAACACCAACATCGTCTCCGCTTCCGAGGAGGAAAGCGCCCTCGCCTGGCAGGTATCTTCTCTCCGTGCTCCTCTCAGAGGCTGGAAGTTCAGGCTTACGTCTGAGCGCTGATGACTTGGAGTCCATCAAGAGTGATCTGAAGACTGCACTAGCAACTTTACATGGCAGGAAGCTGTATCTCAAGGGACGTACACAGGAGGCTGTTGTATTAGAAAAAGAGGTAGGGAGAATTTATTTTTTGTGGATGGTGTACTTGACACATATGCAACTTAAAAGAGCTGGTAGGGAGAATTTAACCATTTCAGTATGGTATACTTGACACATATGCAACTTAAAAGAGCTGGTAGGGAGAATTTAACCATTTCAGTATGGTATACTTGACACATATGCAACTTAAAAGAGCTGGTAGGGAGAATTTAACCATTTCTGGATGGTACATGTATACTTGGCACATATGCAACTGGTGGCCATCCCACAACCTTGGAGCACACACCCACATGACAAGGCTTCAGAGATGCAACTTTTCTGATTTCGATCTGAAATCAGCTTTTTGTCTCCTTTGATAAAACTCACTCCTCTTCTGCGGCACTGCCTTGGATCATGCCGTGTGTCCACACCCAGTGCTGTGGCCTAGTGGTCTTCTGTGTCGTACTCCAGGTCTTGTGGTCAATCTACAGATTGTTGGTTCTAATCCAGCCATGGGCTAGTGGTGCTTGCATCCTTGGGCAAGATGCTTTGTCACATATTGCTTCTCTTCACCCAGGTGTAAATGGGTACCTGTGAGGGTAGAGATGGCATTGGTGTTATTAGCCTCTATGCACCTTATGGTAGCAGCACGGGGCTGTATACTCCCCAGGGAGCTGAGATGGTTTCAGGAATGTAAATTATGGCCTGATGAGTATATTCATATAGTATCGCTGCTCAATATAAATGTCCTATATTATTATTATTTATTATTAAATGACTATCTAGCCAAACACCTGACATTCATTTTCAGATTTGTTTGACATTGGCCAGTTGCAAGTACACAAAGCCATCTCTACCCTCACAGGTACCCATATACTCCTGGGTGAAGAGGACTAGTCACAAAGTGTCTTGCCCAAGGATGCAAGCACAACTATCCCATGGTTGGATTCGAACCCACAATCTGTAGATTGACCACTATGATCTTGAGTTTGACACGCCAGACCACTAGGCTACTGCACCTCATTTGCCTGTCTTGCTTTGAAATCTCAAATATCTTGTTTTTGAAATTTGTTTTGCAGCAAGGAGATACACTGTGGCATGCAAACCTACTTCTGCCTCGATCTTTGCCGGATGAGAAGTTGTCGGCCATCGATGATGATGATGTCGTCATTAAAGATGATGAGCAGAGACTGACCGACGTGATACGCCAAATCAACCAGAAATTCTGTAAAGTTTGAAGCTTTGTCATACTGGAGATAGAGTCTATGAAGTCGCATTATCCCCATAGAGCTATATTAAAATTACTAGAGCGCTAGCTCCACGTACGAGTGATGCCTGCAGGGCGCATTTATTGTTTGTGCACAGACATATGGAAAGCACAAAATGTTGTACGTCTTTTGTACGTCTATTTGCATATATCTGTGTTTGTGTTCTATACAGGTGCGTCATGGAAGCCCAATATGGCCAAAGTCTGACACACCCTGCAATTGCGCGTTGCATTTTCTTCGAAAGACATTCCACTCAAAAATTTCTTGTTCCACAGACACGCACTCAAATTCAAAATGACTGCGCCTAGGACGGCTTCAAAGCATCTATGCACGGAGAACGCAGAGCTAGCGCTCTAGTTATTTTAATATAGCTCTATGATTTTCCCCTACGTGTGATACCGTTGAGGCTCTTCCCAAATTGTTTGGCTATGGCTTGCATTTCCACACATGTCTATGGTAACAGTTGCAGCCGCTTCTCATAAACTCCCATTTCAAGCCATAGCAAGTGCTCAAACCTTATAAATAGACTCTTTACCACTTGTGAACTTTATGAAGACAAGAGCATCATATGTACAAGTGGCTATGCGTGCTCAACAAAACAAAATCTTTGTCTTTAGATATCATGTCATATTCAAATCCATTTCATTATTGCTTTCTATTTTTGTAAAAAGTATGAACAATTTAATAATTTTATGCAGAAATAAGTTGATATAAATTGATGTTAATAATGTCATTTCTATCATAAGATTCATTGTTGCCCCAAACTCCTTCTTTCCAAACAAAGGATAATTACTGTTTGCAATGTAATTTACTGTTTGAATTGTTTAATCAGTCTTTCCATCGTAAGTTTTAAAGGATCTTTTTTTTTTGCTGAAAAATTGGAATCATTTTAATATTTGAATCTTAATGCTTGGCATTCGTCTTGACAGAGCCAGATATGTTGAAGTACATCACTTACAAAAAAAAAGTTTCGGTAACACAAAAGTAACTTTCCTGTCAGTTTTTTAGGCTGCATCCGAATTTGTTGTCTAGGTCTAGCTAGGTCTTTACTCCATTGGAAAAACGTGGAGACACCAAAATAGACCTAGCCGTAGCTCAGAAAGCCCGTTTGGGACACGGCGTCACTTTCCCCTAGAAAATAAGATCAGGATTTAAAAATGAACGATATATCTTCTGGAACTGGTTGCCTGTAATTAATTGCCTTGTGTGATATGGGCCTTACAAGCTGGTATTAGTGACTGGCTGGTAGTCCACAATCTTTTATGCAGAAGAGAAACTTGTAGGGTCGGGAAGCAAAATACCAAAGGACTCGGGGAGCTTGAATTTAAGAAACAATGCAAGGGCTAAAAAGGAAATAATCTCAGATGAGCTAGTCAGACATTCCTACATTATATTCTACGCAAATTTACCGAGCAGGATTTTAACGAGAGAGTTACTGAGGTGGTTTTCGTAAAATGTGTGAGTGTGTGCAAACGGATGGTAATATTGCTGTATTGTGGCATGGCATCTGCACTAGTAAGCAGGAGGTCGTAGGTTCGAATCCCACCTGAGCCAGCAGTTGGAGGGCAAGCCTGTTTGAATAATGCTGTAGTTGTATGATTTGAAGCAGGATGCTGTGATAAAACGCCTTTCTGAGCTACGGCTGACACAACTGGGGCCAGTTTCTTGGAGCTGTTAAGCACAAACAATTGCTTAACACAAAATCTCTTGCTCAATAAAACAAACCACCATTAAACATTCCATTTGATATTCATGGTCAGCAAACAACGGCCAAAGAACAATCACAAGTGAAACACAACACATGAAAATTTGGTTGTTAATCCTGTTTTTATTAAGTGCTTGGAGTTAGGAGGGCCTGACGCATTTTGATCCTAGCAGCCGGATCTTTATCAAAGACACTTAGCCTTCAGTAAAGATCCTGCTAGGATGATCTTCCCTAACTTCAAGCATTTGATAAATTTCAGGTCATTATTTTGACTGATGTGGAGTTTTCATGGGTTTTTACTTGTACTGCTTTTATTAAAACAGAAATTTCATGGTTAGCAAAATGTTGTGCTAAGCAGGGCCATGAAATTGGCCCCTGAGTTATTTATTATTATTATTATTATTTTTATTATTATTATTTATTTTTTGCCCAAACTTCAGACAGCACAGTTGGAGTGTGTTATAAAAAGGATTTTAATGTGTGGTGTGCTGTAAGGTGATAATGTGAATGAATTTGAATTATTGTTTTGTAAGTGTGTGATTGTATATCCATACAGGATGAGTCAAAAAGAAGTTGACCGGGATTGGTGATGTTTTTCAAAACAAACAAATGACACTCAAAAGCTCAGTAAAGCAAATATTTATCAAGCACTCTCTCTTGCTTATTAGATAAAATAATTAAACAAATTGAACATTCCTAACAGAATTTATGTCGATTTTAATAAAGCTGTCCATACAATACGTGTACTTGACAGAACAAATGTAAAGTAATCTTTAAATTCCTTATTAACATTCCATGGACAGCTTGCAAAATGAGTACCTTTATTCAAATAGTCATTAGTCGTCTTAGGAATGATCAATGTGTTTCATTCTTTTTTTTTCCAATATGCAGTAATAGTGCTTGTAATTTTTTTTTACTTTACTGATCTTTTGAGTGTCATTTGTTTGTTTTGAAAAACATCATCAATTCCGGTCAACTTCTTTTTGACTCACCCTGTACAGACTGAAAGAATATGCCATGTTGTTCCGGAAGTACAATATTCTTCATGCTGTGCGTATGCTGCCTCCCTGCACTAAGTGTGCATTACTTGAATCTTCATGTTTATAAACTTACAGACTGTATTTTCTTTCATTGCCTTATCTCGAGATCTTTTTAACAAAATACTAATTTCTGTACCTTTAAACAAAAAATTGCAGAATTTACTTCTTCCTTTTCAACATATGTTTACAATTATACATTAAGTTCATGTAAATTTAAATCAAATGTGTTTATATTTTGTAAATTTTGTTAAAATCGGTAATCATGAACTTACTGATTTTAAATCAAAGGTGTTTATATTTTGTACATTTTGTTCTGTAAAATCGAAAACCATGAACTCAATAGTGCTCAATCCAACTAATCTGCAACAAATAATTTTGATATAACTGCAATTTTCTTATTTTGTGTGTGTGTACATTTGTTTAAGATATTTGGTGAAATATTCTTGAAATAAACCATACATTTATTAAAAAAAAAGATGACCAATGAATAAGTTTACATTATTACAATTTTGCTTTTCCTCTAAATATATAAAAAAAAAAGAGTTTTCTCAAAAATAAACAAGGTCGTGAATAATTACGCACTGTATATAGACCTAATGTAGATTTGCATATTTGGTGCTACGTCATGCATATATGAATAATAAATGTGCTGTCCCAAAATCTTTATGAAAATCGTTTAAGCTTGCAAATAGTCAAGTATTTATATATTTTTATATTTTTTCCTTAAATGTTACAGAAAGAAAAAGAAAACAAAACCAAAAAATGGAATTAATCTATGAAAAACGAAAATGGCATAAATTTTTTCTGAACATATCGTCTGCCAGAGCTGCACACCCGCGCAGACGTTTTCGAAACTTTTTCCCGCTTTTTTTTTTTTACATTGGAAGGCACACATCACTGCTCGATCGATATTTCTATTGTGTTTGGAATGGTATACAATGCACACACATACGTACGGGCATGTTACATTATGTATTGCCACAGCATGTATGCAGGTCGCGTCTTTGTCGGCATTCGACCGCAAACTTTTGACCTTTTTGGAACTTTTTCGGCTTTGTCGTGAACTTGACTTCTACCAGGATTCTGCTGGTCTTAGTAGGACGACTTTTATGTGGCAAATTGGTAGGAATTATGTGACATTTTGGCGTGAGTTTCGCACAACTGACGTCGCTGAAAATCCGACGACACCGTGAGCCGGTGCTAGGTACAGCGAGAATGTTGCCGTTGTGAGTGAATGTTTTCCCGGCGTGAGTTTCAGCAGCACACGCCGAGCAAGGAACCTCTTATGACGGCGATAATTTTCTTGTTCTACCCAGGACTACTCCCCCCTCGGATACGGAGACTTCACCGAAAACTGTCGACGGAAACTTCACCAAACTCTTCGCCATTTACACCTGGTTGTGTGTGGCTGTGTGCTCAAGGAACTTTCCCCTGCGTCGCGTCGCGTTGTGCGCTGCATAAACATTGCGGAGTCAACGGCTGGAAACGGTTTTTATGGGACCTACATTCAGCCCAAGTGTGGCTGTAAGAGGAACATGCCTACCGCTGAAACCAGTACCACTATAACGTCTTCCTAATTTCTCCACGGATACCTGTGTCACAACTACGAACAATAGAAGGACGAATTCCTACAGAGACACAAGACTAGTTTTCCATCTTGCGATAAACATTCTGAACATTCTGACGGACGGAAATATCTCAGCTTCTGGAATCTCCAATTCAAGTCGGGAAGAAAGGTAAGCTTGATGGTGTATCCTTTCAAAATAGAAATACTTGTACTTATGAGTTCTATGATGATTCCCTGTGATTAAAACTTTACCGTAACAAACAAATCAGACATGAGAAAAATCCAGGGTCACTAAGCCCGGAGATGACTGGTTTTCTTCGTCTTTCTTTGTTTACCGTGATTGTGTCAAGCTTCATTGATACTATACCGTATAATTCCCTGGCATTTAA
This sequence comes from Astropecten irregularis, assembly GCA_963971285.1. Taxonomy (NCBI): domain Eukaryota; kingdom Metazoa; phylum Echinodermata; class Asteroidea; order Paxillosida; family Astropectinidae; genus Astropecten; species Astropecten irregularis. The sequence goes on along the minus strand of OZ020244.1, from coordinate 3,362,374 downwards.
TTTAGCTCGACAGAGCGAGACAAGGGGTCAATTTCATGGTTCTGCTTAGCACAACAATTTGGTAACCATAAAATTTCTGTCTTTAGTAAAAAAAAAAAATTAAAAACCTAATGCCCATGTGTTGTGTATCATTTGTTTTTGTTCTTTGGCTGTTGTTGGCTGACCATGAACATCAAATTGATTTTTTTATTGTGGTTTGTTTTACGGAGCAAGACATTTTGTGCTAAGTATTTGTTTTGTTTTGTGCTTAACGACTCCATGAAATTGGCCCCCAGCTTTGTTTGGAAACTGATGTTAGGCCTAGTAGGCATATTTGTTGATTTAGGCCTGATATTAAAACTGAAGCCTTTATAGGTGTAAATTAGATTCCTCTGAAAATACATTCGGTGTATGAAACCTACCACGGCATACAAAATTATTAGTGTCTGGAATTAATGGCTTTGCATAATATTCCGGCTCATTTGTATCTTTGACATTGTAGGTTTCAGTAATAAGAACATGCCCCCTCCCGATTTCATACCTAGAATTATGACGAATTACTTTTGGTAATTCGTCATGACTTATACGGTAACGGTATGATACATTCTGTTTACTTGTACTTGAAAAAAAATTAGATGCAGGGTGTCATTGTAAACCATTACCCTTAAGTTTAACGTTGGGTAATTTGTCATGAAAATAATACTTGAAAGGCCTTGAATCGTCATTCACGATAAGCCAGGAATTAATTGACGAGCGTTATTTTAATATTCGTGCTTATTTGTACATTTTCTTAGTACGTTTTTTTTTAAAGAAGATACTTCAATCATTTCTTACCGAAAATTTTATGACGAATTACTTTTGGTAATTCGCTGTCCGACTCAGTGCATAATGCCAGTAATACTTTTTACAATGTCGCCCTCTCGTGGTCAAAAACTGGCATATTATTTTTATCATCGTACATACTTATGGGGCATGTTGAAGGAATAGACATTGTTTTTTTTCTGTACATCGAGTTGAGTGGCTCGTATCATTCCTCATAATTTTTTATTACTTTGTCTACATTTCAACATTCTAAAAATGCCATAGTCCCTTTCCAGGGTGACTGGAAGCGACTGGGTGAAGAATATAAAAAAGAAAGCAAACATCTGGTGCTTCCCAATTTTTGTAGCAAGGGTAATCTAGTTTCCAAGTTCAGATTGAAGATTTGTTCATGTAAAGGTATTCCTGGTTTGTAGGGGTACTACAAACTGTCTTGCCACTGCTTTGTGTTAACTCTGCTTTGCTTCTGTTGGGTTTACATATTGTGCATAGTAGGCCTCATAATTTGCTTGGCAAATCAACACACTTAACATAACAATACCGAACGTCGCTTTTCCTAAAGAGCAAGAATTGAGAAATAATTACAGTAGATGGTAGAGACTGTAGAGTACTGGTGGATTTGATCTTTGATTAGCGACATTGCTTGTAGGCAATTATGTGTGATGGATGTGGTCCTGGAGGGCGCACCATCACACCTAGACTTGCATCTGCAATTAATATCGTGTCATGCTTGGTAGAAGGTAGAGAAACATTTGTAGATGGATCACGGAGATTCAGCCCTGAGAATTAAGTCTCGGCAGAAGAATATTTCTGTGCTTAGGAGTGGAGATATGGAGTAACATTAGTTTGTCCTTGTTGGGTTTGAGCAAGTGACTTTCTCCTTCAGTACCATCTGGTGATTATGTGCTTTTGGTGCATTAAGTGCCGTGTGAGATCAGGATGTGGTCCAACTTGCAACCAACTCTTTTTTCCTTCTGTGCATGTTTGGAGTTCTACCAAATGTACAGTATGTTGTCCGATTGTTGACGTACAATCCTCCACCAATAATAACAAATGATATCTCTGATAATTATTTTAAATGTTCAGCCAGTTTTGCGCATTTCAATTGTTTGGCCAGTGTGTTACTTTTGAAAAGATGTGAGAAGACAACATAGCCTATGTGCTTCGTCCTAATAAATCTCACTTGTTTGTCCTGTATTTGTAAATGGCGCCCTCATGCGGTCACACATTTGACGCGTCATGAGTTGAAAGTCTTGTGTATGAAGGCACGTTTTATGAACAGCAGCACATCGAAAATTTGAGTTGCTAAGAAACAAATTGGGGTGTGATTAACTGTGAATCCTTCTCACAACGCGTTATTGTAAACTATGCAATGATGGAAGGAAATTGGTCTCTTGAATGGGGAGGGGCATTACTGGCATTGGTAATAAGGGGGTCCTGAGCGACCACACCCCACCTGCAAGGACAACTAGAAGATTCCTCACACGCAAACTGCTGCAGCTGTCTAGTATTTACCATCTCCCTTCTGTTAAACACAACCCGTCCGTAGATGGGAAAGATCCCGTATCAGTATACGCTCTTAGATTAAAGTTTCCATGGATTTTATCCAGAGATAAAAATGAGTACTTTGATAATTTGATTCATTCATTCTTCACCGACTCTGCTCAAATTAATGCAGGAAAGCTCTCTGTGTTGGTTGGATTGAGGTTCATGTTGTCTATTCAGTCTTCAGTTTGCGAGAAAATCTGTTAACTCGGTTAATTAAAGCATATGTAGAGCCAATCCTATTCTATATAACTGTGGTCCTTTATTTGCATGGGTTTTGTCATGCAGTTCAGGATGTTTGATCACTGATAAACTCAGTCCAGTAGTGTACATACTATTAATTATCCTTGTCATCAGATCGTGTTGTTCTCGGCTAGCTGACCATCATGACAGTAAGCCTCAGCCAGCTTCATGTAGTCATGTCATGCATGCTATTCTAGTTTGAATGTTTGATTCCCTTCATCGCTGAGGGCGTTTAAACGTTCGCGAAACATTTATTTGTCGAGAACATTGTAGTGACGTCCAGATGACGTAACGGTCTGTCATCACCACTGATCTCATTCATAAACGTCGGATCACAATCTCTCATTCGATGCTTAGATCGTTCGCTAATATTGTATACATGGGATTCTTTACGGAGCATTTTTTTTTTATTTACATGTACATTTTGTTTTTATCATATTTTTTTGTAAACGGAGTCCTTCATACCTTCATTTCTCATTTAATGTCATGGATCTTTCCCTAATGTCCGATATTAGTGTTTTTTAATAAAGATTTTGAGAACGTGTGACGAATTTCCCATTAATCATTCTAAACCAGTGATGATGTGGAGCCTTATGTGAGGGCGTCCTCTTTGATGGGGACCTGGCTTTATTGAAGACCAATGATTGTAGACGACATTGGCGAATTTGGCCCAATCACACAGGTGGAAATTGCCAATTTAATCTACAGCTCGAGGATATTACAGGGCATCTTCCATTTGTTGGTCTTATTCACTTTGACGGCCTTCGATAGGCTCTTAATGAAGTCTCATGGTTGCATTGACGATGAAGTCAATTTAGAAATCGTTTGGTTCCGAGTTCAGCAGTAGTTGACAGTTAAGGGCGGTCTTTACATTTTACTTGGGAAATGTTGTTATTGCATTGATTAGTTCTTGTGTACCGTTGGTGATGACATCACAACATTAAACATTGGGAAAGAAAAATATGCTCTGTTTGTTTATTTTAGTGCAGTATTACGTAAAAGGGAGAGGTCTATGACGTTTGCGTTTGGAACAACTACTGGACTTTTCTTTATCCGACCTTATTAAAATACCAAAGGTTATCAAGGCTATTTTTAAAACCTACCAATTAGTGATGTGATAACATGATGTTATACTGCAATGTTGATTTGTTTTGGCTGTCGTGAGGCAGTCGAAATATTAGTCGTTGCTTGGTTTTTAGGCTGCGTTTAGTTTTCTCGACGCCGCAAAAGTTGAAGAGACCTTTTTCCATGTACATTTTTTTGCTGCAAATTGTGAATTAACGTTGAATTGCATTGTCTGAATGAAATTGAGCCCTCTCGTGATTTGGTTATTGTATTTCTTTTATAAGATGGCCAATCTTGGGGCAAAATGAGACGTACAAGCTTATATTAATTACAATTCTTCCCTTTTTACAATTTTCTTGAGGACAGGCCAGTGTCACCTCTTCCTGAAGAGTCTCCTTATGTCCTCCATAAATAATCAGTATCCGATTATCTTTCTGGCTGAGTACGAGAGTGATTTTCTTGTTTCTTAATCCTGACCGTCCTGACCTCTGTAGTTGATGCATTCAGTCCTGTGGGCCTATTTTTATGTGATGTTGATTACGGTGCAGCCCAAAGTATCTGGAAGCATCAGTCTTCAAAAAGTGTTGTATAATTATTGAATGTTCCACGCGAAGAAGTAAGGACGCAGATGAGGGGCTTGCTCCTCGGAATCTCGAATTGGCTTCACATTTACTCAAAGGTTTTTAGGGTCACTCGGTATGCGCCTCCTGTGATCCTATTTAATGATGGCAGTGTCTGGGTATATTAATCATACATGCCAGACAAATACTTTACTTAAAGATGCCCTATCCAAAGTCCTGTCCAAAACCCTCTGAACATCTGCCCAAATTTCAAGAAAAAAGATTGATTGTAGGTTCCAGTTTGATCTCATTTCGTACAATTCTGAAATTGCACAAGGTAGTTATAATGAAGTGCCACAGTCACTGTAGTTGACGTATAGCGTGACTAAATATTGATAGTGGCGGATCAAAATGTTTACTAAGTATAAATAGACATTTGGGATATTGCGAGATGGGATTACGATTAACGTACAACCTGACATTTACATTGCGTATTGCGACGTACGCACGTCCCGATGCTATAATTATAGGATGGCATTTTGATATACTTCTGCTTGAAATAGTTTATTAAAAACGGAAGAATAATCAATACAAGTAATATAAACTGCTGTATATAAACTCCTCATCGGCCAAAATAATGACCTGAAATTTATCAAATGCTTGGAGTTAAGAGGGCCTGACGCCCCAGGCCCTCCTACCTCCAAGCATTAAAAAAAAAAAAAATTCCTTACTCCATGGTTTTACGTATAAGAGAGATCAGTGCTGTTTTGTATGCTTTCCGTGAAAAAAACGTCTCTTTTTCGCTATTTTCCTTGCGACTGATCTTAATAATCGTGCTAAATCGTTTACTGCTGACCCAAGTCTTGACGATACGTGGATTTTTGGTTGTATAAGGGTGGGGTTCCGAGTAGATGCGGTCCATTTCAATTCAGCTGGCCTGTAACTCATTCCCTTAATGCGCACAACTTTAACTTTCTGTTATGTTCTGTTTTCCTGTCGATCACATGCATTGCTTCTGGTCATAATTCTCCCTCATTTGCTTCGTGGGAAACGTGAATTGTGTATGTTAACATTAAAGTTATGTCAACTCCCATTAATCAAGCCAGTATTTAACCATCTTGAAAAAACAAAAACATTTTTAACTTGTCGATTTATTTTTACACTTTTGACCGGTCGGCCACAGGAATTTATGAACAAGCAAACAAACCATAGAGCTAGGATGAACAAACCGATAACTTCAAGTTTTCAACTGAAACATGCGAAATAAGTCGTTCTTCGTGCATTCATCATGCCAATTCCAATCTGCATTGATGTATGAGTTTATTTTTGAAGTGGTTTACATGTCTCGAAGTTCCCTCTGTACGGCCGGTCATTCCACCTAGTCATTATACGTGTATTGCAAGGATTCACCATGTACATTTCTGTCGACACACATGTTAAACTGACATGATGACACATTAATAATGGCCCATGACACCACCAAGGGAGACGAGACACTTGTTGCTTTCCAAATTTGTCCAAGTTCCAAGGAACTGGATGAAAAAAAATGAGAAGTGGAACAAATATTTCCAGAAAATGATCATAGACGAATCCAGGGGTTCATTGTCTTCAAGATTGATTTGAAACACCTGAATTATGATGTTGTGTTTACAATAGGCAGTCAACTAAGAACTGCTGTGTCATCTTGTGTTCAATGGTTTTGCTGATGGGTCGTATACAACCTGTTCCGTATTTTGCATCACTAAAGTTCACATAATTAAAACGCTGATCAAGAAAAAGTTTGTAGCAGCCGGGGTTGTTCATGTGACCTACTTAAACAACTTACTTTTAAACAGTTATTGTTGTTTAGAACACTTGCTCCGACGTGGACTCATACTGTACGACTGGTTGCGGACTTGCGGTTGCATATAATTGGGGTCGATTTCACGAAGCCCTATACCGATCGTAACTTGAGTTATGAAGGATTACCCATCGTATCATAAAAAGGGCTGAATGCATCACAAGTCCTACGAATGAAAATAAGTTACGATGAGTTTGGTGAAATTGACCACGGGGCTTGCAGGAAAAACTACCGACCTCCCCGGAGCAAGTGAGTCAAGTGGATTTTAACATTGTAGGGTACTGATATGAGATAAGAAATTCTTTCTTGTGTGGTAGTATATGGGGGATCGATGTACAAGTAGAGTAAGGCGCCGTCACTCTCTGCTGGGAAATGGTGGTCTCCCTTGTCACTAGTAGAATTGTCATTATTATTCTTCGGAACTAGCTTACCGTGATCTTAAAGGTAGTATCATACTTTGGTTTTTGTGAAAGAAATACATATTCATGGGAACAAATAAAGGAAGATTCTGTCATCTGTGAAAATTTCAGTCCCACACGGTGCCCACTTTTTGAGAAAACAGTGAAAAACGGGTTCTGAAGTGTTTTCTCTTTTATCTTTAAAAGAGTCTGGTGAAATTGACTTTGTACGCCTATGCTGTTTGGCTGTTATGGCTGGTGGTTGTAAAATTGAACTCAGCGAGCGATGATTCAGTCTAAACGGTGATGATTGGACTTGAATGGGAGCGTGAATAACTTATTGATTGAGTAGTACATTTCCAGACCAATTGTCGCAATGACATTTACCTAGGTAAAATGAGTCCAATCCTATTATGCATGGGATCTACACAACTGCATGCACGACCTGGATAAGTTAGAATGGAATATAATCATTGAAGTGCTATAGTTTTAATTTTTCAACCACTGAGGACAAATATGAATTAAATTAAAGACTTTAAAATAAACATATAAATTGGATTTATCGGGTTTGTAGGTTTCAGTAAGACAGTAACACTGAGAATAGTAATCATGCAATCCGCCCACCTCTTTGTAGAAACAAGCGTTCGAATGTTAGAGGTTTTTAAATAAATCAAATTGCGTGCCTGGAGTATACTAGTAGCACACTTTAAGCATCACGACCGATTTATAATAAACAGCGCCCCCAGGCGGTGTACTCAGATTGATTAAACCACAAGCTGAAATTGCACGACTGAGTGGGGTGCTCTTTAAAAGCTGTCACACGCACTAGCTGATATCTGCCTTCACTCATGGAATGTCAGATTCGTGCTATATTTAAGACCCATGTTTTCCCCTAAAATACCCCCTTATGCAAGTTCAAGATTATTGGATCAAAATGTAGATTGTAAACAAGCCCCTCAACAAGAATGTCAACTTAGCAGCTTTGAAAGTCCCCCTCGCCAGGGAGGCTACCCCGTGCTCTCCAGGAGAGCAAATTATTCAGCAATGTGTTTGATCATATTTTTACGATACAATGCAATTTACAATCATTGTTATGGTACCAAGGGCCTGTTTTCAACACATCTGAGATAAAAAACAAATAGCGAGGGTAGGCCGTCTGAGGGGGGCTTGCCTCCCACGGACTGCGGGCCTCTGGCGTCGCTCCCATGGTTCGAATTCATGGTAAGGCCTTACTCCATGCTTCAACCAATAAACTCAAAACAATAATACTTAATAGGTCTATACCCTTGAAAACTAAGACAATCGGTCAGCTTGGAGCAAGGGCACACGCAAATTAGCGAATATTAAAAGAGTCATGCAGACTAACTGGCTCAGAATTTGACCGATTTAGGTTGACCAATATCGCGATTTGCGCCAAAAGGTTCTTCGAGTGTCCATGGTGGCAATTAATTTAATAGACACTGAGGAGCTCGTCTCCATTCAAACAATTAATACACCCTGTTCACCAAATCAGACGCGACGGTGGTCCGCGGTCAGCGTATAGTACCTGCCAGCCCGTCCGTAATTGTTCTAATGACCAGGGGCCAATTTCATAGAGCTGCTTAGCACAAAAAATTGCTTAGCACAAAATAGCTTGCCAGCCAATAAAACAAACCACCATTGAAAATTCGATTTGATATTCGTGGTCAGCGAACAGCAGCCAAAGAACAATCACAAGTGATACACAACACATGGAAATTTGGTTGTTAATCCTGTTTATTAAGGCAGAAATGTCATGCTTAGCGAATTTTTGTGCTAAGCAGCTCTATGAAATTGGCTACAGAGATGATTGAGACCAAGTCAAACTCATCTTGAAGTCAAGCTGAGCTCGCCAGTCAGTTCATGGCTAAACGAGGCTGTGTTGTTGTGCTGAGGATGAGTTAATTTATCATCCATCTCGGCGGGTCACTTCCACAATGTGTCACATACTCAGCAGCCGACCGTTTGTTTTATTATCGCCACTGAAGGAGCATAATGATGTTGGATTTACGGTGGCAGTCGCTCCCCGTACTCTGCAAAGTCGTACGTCATCACTTAATTGATCTTTACAAAATGCATGTCCCGAGTGAAGGACCCTGGGAATCTAGCCTTTCTATGAAAATCACCTCATGTTGTCAGGGAAGATTGCTGCAGCGGACAACTTTGGCAAAGAATTCGAATCATCCTCAGAATGGGGTGGCAATAAATAAAAACATTTTAGTCCTTATTGTTGTGCGGATACGCTTGAAATCAGTGCACTGCCATATATTTTATTTCCATTCGTGATTTAGTGTGTGGGACTGTATCCCCAGCTTCGATCATACCTGAGATGGACGGTTTTGGCTATAGACAGATTGGTAGTCAGTTGGCAGGTTGACTTGTCGGTTAGCAGGTTGACTGCATGGTTGGTTTATCATGGAGATGTCGAGATGATCGATATTGTATGTCCTTGATTGTGTGAGCCGGTCTGGGTCAGTCGTTCGATCGACCGCTCAGACTGTGATATGTCTTCCTCTGAACCAATGATACTATTTTATGGACCATCCTACTGCATTTATAATGTAATTATCGAAGATATAGTTCACATCTTTGCTAATTTGCTAGATTAAGGAAATTGGAGTCTTCTACCATCATATAACAATTTGAAAGATTTATTCCTCGTCTTATGTTCTTGGCATACAGACGGCTGTTGTAAGTCAACTAAAAATTGATGCTCAATGTTCCAATCTGTATAATTCACCAGTGACTAACATCTAAACAAGTCACAGAGAACAGCCGAAGATAGATTCTGTGGATGCCATGTGTGCATATCGCAGTGCCCATGGTAATAAGTCGGACATTTTACAACGTTTTTATGGAATTTTGTTTGTGCCTGGGCAGTAGTTTCACGCGCACGATGAAAGACATGAGAGGAAGAGTTATATTTAAAAATTGGTTGGATGTTGACGGATTTAGCACCGTGATTTCTGCCAGGGCGCCTGGGCAAAGTATGGTCTTATCAACATAGGGTTGAATGAGGTTGTACCGAGCACAGATCATGAAGAAGGTGTATTACCATTTCATTTCCCTGAAATGCATGATTACAATGATAGTTTGTACCTGCCCCTGTCCATCATTCCTCAAAATGACAACGTATTTGATTTGTAGAAACATAAGGCCTACACTTTCGTATCGCTTTTTCGAGCGCATGGCGATTTGTAATACGTATAGTATTGATGCAATGTTCATTTTTGTTTGTCAAAGAAATACAGATTCATGGGCAGAACTATCAAGAGAAATACAGTAACAGTCATCTTTGAAATCCCCAGTCCCATACTATGCCCACTTTTTGAGAAACAATGAAAACGCCCACAGTATTTGTTTTTTTAATCCTTTTTAGTGTTAACCGTTATTGATCTTTCAAAGATCAGAATTGTTTTTGGAATTGATTTTACTCTTTTTCTGGATAAATACAGCATTTCAGGTAGAGAAACTTGAACTATATGTTTCTACCATCACCATCTTTATACCCTGTAAGTTATAGGTACATCTGTGGAGATTTCTGTTTCCGTATGCTACCAAAATATGGAGTACCTTCAAGGTGAAACTGTGTAGGCTCTTAGTGTGGTTATTGTGAATGAGACAGCCAGGAGATACCGATTTAAAAGCTATTATCATAAACTCAATACCCAAACCTATTATGCATCCTCTTATAAACACAATAAAATATTGAACTACCTTCTCGTATCATTACATATACTCTGTGCCTGTGGCTCAGTGTATACGTGTAGTACGGGAATCAAGTTCAACTGGAGATAGTTTCAGCAGGTGGGACACCTGCTCAAGCATGATTTTATTTGTCAGTATCTGGGTCGACCAATATTGTTTTCCGATAAGTTTGTCATCGCCTTTAGATGGGAACTGCATGCGACTACCGTATGCGGCAAAGATGAAAAAACTGTTTCTTTTTCATGCTATTGATGAGGAACTGACAATGATGAATGATACATTACTCAATTTGCTATAGCTGTGGGTAAAATTGAGATGTATATTCTCTCAAATAACTGTAAATAAAAATGGTCTATTTAACGATTCTGTAACCTTATGTGAAAACCCGAATTGTCTAGAATGAGCAAGACTTGCGGAGGCACTCTTTTTGGAAGGTTTTTGGTCCTGAGAAGGACCGGTGGGAGTAAATTCTCGACGTTTCGACCAGTGTGCACTGGTCGTCCTCAGGAGAGAGAATTGTCTGATCTTTGCTGTTATGGGCACTGTATACTGTTGACGATATCTTGTGAGTTTGCGTGTAAGATCTAATGCGAGCTTAGGCCTTAGCTCAGATCGAAGCTTCGAACCATACCTCGCTCAGCTGTCAAGAGATGACACTTCGCACATCGTGTAACCCTTCTACTTCAATAACTTTGCATGATAGCATAGCCATGGAGAAAGAAGGGCCTCCATGGCTCAACTCTTTCGTTTGGGAAAATCAGATTGGCTGCAGCCTGCCTTAAAGGGTCTATGCAATAGTAATATTATGGCTTGAACACGTGCCAAAAAGCAACTGTTTTATGGGGCCCGTGATTTTACCGACTTCCTCACACTGTTTCAGAATGTCCATACTCATGAGCAAAACTGCGATGTCATCTGGGTAACTGAGAGCAGTATAAACCCAATTGATTAGTGCACAAAAAGTTGTGGTTGTTTTAATATAGGTTTTGACAGACCTTTTTCTCCTCAATGGGTTTTATTGTGCCTAATGTGTTTCTTCCACTCAACTGGTGGTGCAATTTCTTTGCCAAACCATTTCTGTTTCTGTGGGTCAAGTTTGCCTCTTCAATTTTTATGTTTTTTCATTCACTTTTGATGTTGGTTCCCACATGAGCATGCATGAAAATCCCGCATTTTGCAAAGACGTTCAAATGAAAACCAAATGCTTGTTTGAAACCAAAATAAGACTTGTCATTCATTATCTGTCAGTATATTCTCTTATGAAGGCAATGAAATAACCTGACTGAAAAAAAGCACTGCATGAACCCTTTAAATCACGAGCAACTTTAACTGTGGCAGGTGTCAATCAAATCCACCTGCAGGCGCGTACGTGGCTAATTCTCCCTATGGAATCCAAATCTCTCATCCCGACCCTGTGAATGTATGCCCTCCCCCCAGATATACACGCCAAATGCGCCTCAGATTTGTCCATCAATTCGTCTAAATTCTGTAGAAATATCTCTGAGAGTGGCAGTTTTCTGATGACCGTGCGATTTCATTGGAGGGTGAATAGTCACGAAAGCAAATGATTTGGATTGCGATGCCGGATTTTCACCTCTAGTCAGGCAGAATCCTACCCTTGGGTTTTAGTTCCCCTTTGCTATAGTTCACGGTTGCATGGGTTTAAGAATATCTTCTCTCCTTGTGTCATTCTGTATCGACGTGCTTTTGACCAAACATTTAGTGGAATTCTGAATCATTTTGTTTGATTCATTTTGGGGTTTATTTGTGTCCTAAACAAGCCAAGTAATATGACTGATTTTAAGATTTGAGGCTTTGCATGGTGACAATTGGTATGTGGATCGGTTTGCGGAAACACCATGTAAGAATCGTTAGTACTTTCGCACTTCTATTTCGTTCGCACTTCTCGTATAAGGTCTCAATGTTTCGACTAACCTGCTTGGTCTCCTGATGATGACTAGAGCAGGCTAGTCGAAACGTTGAGACCTTACGAGATGTGCGAACGATTCTTGGTGTTTCCGCAAACCGATGCACATTTGCCTGATTTTGTCAATAAACCTCGTTACATTTTAAATGTTTCTTTACGCGGGGACTTTTATGAATCATTTTCACAGACATACTTGTTGTCGATGAAACAATAAAATCTTTAATACTCCCGTAAAAGATGCGGCTTTCAAGTGTCAAAGCCTATCACTGAACGCCTGAACTTTGCGGTTCGCCCAAACGTACACGGCCAGTCTATTGATTTTTGAAGTGTTTGTGAAATTATTGTTGCGGCTGAAAATAACCACAAACAAGTGGAACCACGTCGTGAGAATCACTGTCTGTGACACGTGGATCAACCTTATAGTCCGACCGCAGAACATTCCAGGTTGGATCATAATTCGCTGTATGAAGTGCAAACCTTGATAATATCCGTTTGGCATTGAACTGTAATTTTTTGGCTGGCATTCCTGAAATAGTTTCAGCATTAAGTAGACGGGAATGAGATCAAACTGTCTCCGTGTCTGTCAGTTTTGCACTTTTTTGCAATTCTCTTGTGGTGTCGTGTGGGATTATTATGTAGTACTTTGCCCTTGAACACTGCTATCATAATCTCCGCACTTAACATTTATGTTCAAGTATTTAGGGTACATGTCAATTATCATAAGTGTTTTTCATTCCCCGCATATGGTAACGTTATTTCCTTCTTGTTCCCTGGTGGTTTGAGAATGAGCATTGTTCAATGTTCATTGTACGGTGTCATTTATTGCCAAGTCACGTCATGTGCACAGTTTCACACGCACGTCTAAAGTGACAAGCTTTTCTGTGTAAAAAGTAACACACGCTGTATGTTTACAGCGTTTTCACAATTTATACTTTTTCTCTTTATACACACAGTCTGCCAGTGATAACTATTAATACTTGCCATATCTTCGTTGCTAATCACATGTTATACCAGGGGTCGATTTCACGAAGCCCTACGATCGATCGTAACTCAGTTACAAAGGATAATCGTATCCTACGTGGGGCTGCAATACATCATAAGTCCTACGACTGTTACGACGAGTTTGGTGAAATCATTCACAGTTGTGATTTAGATCGAAGAGAATCGAAAGTTACATTCCCTGTTCAATGATACACAATTACACATCGTGTAGTGAAGCTTCAACTGTTAACGTGCCCCTATTGGTCTAAAGTATAGCGCGTCAGTTGCAAAATCGATTGTGATTGGTTGACGTTATTCATGACGTCAACCATTTTGTGTAAGACACGACGTGTGTTTTGGCACACTAGCCTTACGTGAACACACAAAGCCATGATATAAAATCACTACGGCGACGCAAATGGTTCTGTCTACTCCTTATCGTTCTTGCCAAGATGTTACGAATTCGTGGAAATTATGTATTTTGAGTTCTAGACCCGACAGCCTACAAACATTTTAATTTAATCAAAATAATTGCCGCACTGCAAATATTATGACTGGTTTGGAGACCTCCTCGGTGCCTCAAATATTGACGCCAAAATGTCACTTTTTCTCTGGCTGTCGTGCAGGCATGCACGCCCTCGTGTATATTATTATGAAATATAAACACGGTGTCTTTATCTTATTTATCTAACGGTTATTTTTCTAGAAGATTATTGAGAGTTGTTACAGAATGTATATGATTGCGGGGGAGACGCGGCACCCTGAGGGTTCGGGAATGGTGTACAATTTCTACCTCCAGGGGATTGTAAATATTGGGTGGGAAAGGGTGTTCTTCTCACTGGGTTGGGAAAGGGGATTATCTTTGAGTCAAAAGCTGATACCAAATTGATGAAATATGAGAGAGGATATGAAATTGCTGCCATGGCTTTAAATGTCAATGTACGCGATGATACCTGTCAAGCAATCATCACACGGGATAGGTGTTTATTCCATGGTTAATTGTAAACATGTTGAAATGCATAGTGCATTATAGATAAAGTATGAACTGAAAGCATATGTCATCTTGTCAATAATTCAGCTCTTTTCTCTGATCCATGTAAGCCTAAAATCGTCCAAAGTATTGTTCAAGGGAAACAAGATATTTACCTATCTGTTTTGTTTTTCTAAAGTTTTCGATAAATACCGATAAAAGACTTCGATAAATGATCGAAACGCGTCAGGCCCTCCTAACTCCAAGCATTGGATTCAGGTCATCATATTGGCTGACGAGCAGTTTGCAGCAGTTAATTTGTAGTTTTTAATATAAATTTTGTCGAAAACGCAGTACCAGACTGTACCAACCTAACCTCCCTATACCTAGGATTGCGGGCATCTTACAGTATAGATTAGAAAGGAAAGGGATTGAAAACAGCAAAACCCGATAGAGAATTGCTGACATTTGAGGTAACTGATGAAATTGTTATCGTTTCCCGAAATGCCAGGGTATCGTTCAGCTATTTCTGTGGCAGATTTTAAGCCCCTAGGTAATGCGCTTGTATCCTGTTTTTATATCGATTCTGTCATTGATGAAAAAACCAGGGGTATTTAGCGCGAGTATCGATACTGTAAAAGGAGGTCGTGTCACACGAGGCAACTTTAAGCCAACTACACCGCATGCAATTACAGGAACGTTTCGGTAGCACAGAAGTATTTTTTTCTGGCACGTTTCTCACTTTCCCCGAGTAAACGATGAACAACACGAATGTTATTTCTTGAACATTGCTTGTATAACGGATTGCCTGTAAATTACTTCGTGTGACATAGGCCTTAAAAGCAAGATGTTTATTGGTACAGTACAGGATTGGTAACAAACCAAAACAGAAATGTTCAAAGATTTACGTTTAAGTTAGCGAAAATATTACCAATTGAAAGAAAACTCTTTGAAAACAAATTTGCAGTATACACACATAATGTGTATTGAAAGAAAGATGAAATTCGGGTTTAAAGGTTGGATGATTCAGTCTGGGTTGTTTCTCTCAATTTCAAACCAATTTTGCTCAAATTCTACATGGTGATAGCCAAGACATGGTTGTATCACATATCTGAATCTTGAAGTGATGAACAGTTTGATTTCCATTATTAGTTCTCGACAAAAAGTGCTGCGTTTTTTGGGGGGACACCCTGTATAGGCCATGTTTTATGAAAATTCATACGAGAGGGAATGAAAACCATAATGCAACCATAAAGACCGAAGAGTGCCTGTGTTGTGTCTTTTGAAGACTGGGAACGATCAGGGAAACTTTTCGGTCAGTAACAGGTCCCTCAATTACCAGGGCCCCAACCTGCTTCCCTGGGACGCTAATTGACACAGAACGAGTTAATAGATATTGACTGATATTGGCCGAATACAATCGAAATGCCTGCGGGGACTAATAAACGCGATCGCATGGGATTCCCCAAGCCAAATGACACCAGTCAAATGAATAAATTCCAAAAGTCCAAATAAATTCCACGTCAACATTTTTTGTTATTGCTTGCTGGAATGAATAGAGAGCGTGGCATTGTTAAGAATGGTGACAAAATGTTTTGCGACCTTTAGTAACCCACTTAAAGGTTCGTCGTTGTCATGGGACTTTTGTATTTTAAGGTTAATAGTTCTTGATTTATTGATAAATTGCTTACAATCATGCTTTCTTTCAAATAGGATTTTGCACCAAATAAATTATTAGAATGGTGCATGCGGCGAAGAATACAGAACGATATTGGCAGTATTGTTTTAAGTTAGGAGGGCCTGACGCGTTTTGATCCTAGCAGAATCCTATGATCGAAAATATCAGGTCATTATTTTGGTTGATGAGCAGTTTGCAGCAGTTTATTACTTGTAATGACAGTGATGGTTTACTTTGAATTGATTGTCAGCTGTCAACGAACCAACTTGTTCTTTAGCTCCACTCGTCAGGTGTTGCTTGTTTGTGTGTTTATTGAGTGTTTTGCTTTGTTTTGGCTCTTGATACCTCATTTTGATTTTGACTTGCGTACATTTCATAATCAAAAAGCACTTTCAATAATTCAAGTCAAATCCCCAAGAACTGAAAAACCAATAAACATCTTGAAGCTGTCTTTTCTAACGTTCAAGGGTTTCAATGACCGTCTTGAGTTTTGTAATGGGGATACCAAACGGGCCGAGACCACGCCCCAGGAGTATTGGCTTAATGTAGTGTTAGCAACACCCATCCTAAGTCCTCAAACTCCTGTGATCGAATTCACGAAGCCCTGCGATCTATCGTAAGTCGAGTTACGAAGGATAACCCATTGTAGGGGGCCTATCCCACGTATGGAAGCAATGCATCATAAGTGCCACGATTGATAGTAAGTTACGATGACTTGGTGAAACCGACCCCAGCTCCCCAAATCACCACCATCTCAGGCCGGTCCAGCCCCCTTGGAGTAGGCCCCGGTCCCTCGAACAGCATTCATAAACCAGGCGCTAAAAAGCTATTATAGATATGTCATATTTCACTCTTTGTTTTCGTCAATCATTCCAGACAAAATAAAAACAGAGCAATATTTCCCCCATCACACTTAATTCTGGAAATCACACAAGGTTTCTTTTTTTTGGCTGTCAGCAGGGGGCAGTCAACCGCGCTCCTGCATTGTACAAATTCCACCAGGGTTCACATAGGGTAGAATATTAAAAGCGATCACTTCCGAGCCCCCCGGCAAGCAAGTGCAACTGGCGGGACAAAAGTGACTTTTACCGGCGAGTTTAACCGACGGAGACAGTCGTCGAAACTCGTCAGAATTCCAGATTTATAACTTGACGTTGCGCTAATAACTAGCGGTTCAGGCTAGCCGCATGTCCGGTAACCTTGAAAACATTACAGGACTTGTAGTCTGTGGGTTTCGGTATGTTAAAAACAAAGTGCTGCTATTATTCCCTCGATATGATTATTAGTTCCACACGCGGGAACGTGGTACTTGCGTCCATGAGCAACAAATTGCTTGTGCGCACCAAGCACCAGTAAGAATTGAATAATGTCAGTGTATAGGCTTGGTTCTTCTGTCTGAGCAAAATTATTTGTATAGGAGTATGGAGTATACTCCATAATGGGAGCTGATGAGATGGTCTAAGTCTTATACTTATAGGCTCAATGAGCAAGGTGGTAGCATAATTGCAAGAGCTTTTATTTTGTGGATACAAAGTGTAGCGTGCTTTGTAATTTCTATTAGTAGAGATTCCATATCCGTTTTCATTTCGTTTGTTTTTTCAGTTTGAAAGAAAAGCAAAAAGGAGAAATCCAAGAAAAGGTTGCGTTATTGACTTCCATTATACTTTCATGCCCAACAAAAAATGTCGAGGGAAGGAAATATTATTGAGCTGCCTGTGAAAAAAAACTCCAATATTTTTTAAATGAACGAGTTTGACTTTGAGATTTTTTAGTTCGTGGTCGTAAAATATTTACCCATCTTTTTACTGTCATCGATTTGATTTAACGTTTTTCCATGCACAAACAATACTTGATTGCTACCAAGGCCATTGGGGCTATTTGAAACGTCCTTTACCTATTCAAACTGTTGAAACTGAATGGCAAACGAAATTGTTTATGGAATAGCGCATCCGCCCAAACAGTCAAATAAATGAATTTGGAACAGTTACATACACAGATATAGCTCTTTGCCATTCATTCTGACGCAGTTGTTTATACAAACAACTCCAGTGGATGTTGGGGTGTTGTTTTAAATGTATAATTTATTTCTAATTAAAAGAGAAACGGAAATACCATAAGGTCAGAAAAGGCTGCAAGCTTTTACTCGATAAAAACATACGTCAACCAATATCAGATTTGTCTTTGATATTTTATCGTACGGCAGTTTGTTTGTGACCAATCAGCCTGCATCTTCCCCACTGGTTGACTTTCCCTCCTGCCGTCTGATCAGTGTGAATAATATAATAAACAAAGGCCTGTAGTTTCAAAATGCTGTGTTCATGCATCTGTGTTGACGACCAGAATGGCAATGTAATTTACTGTGCTGTCATTTCATTTTCTATTTTTATGTACAGTCAATTGATATTTTCAAGGCTGGCTTGATTGCAGAGCGAACATTTCAAATTTAGCGTGGATTTTTACGATGGTTGCATGGTTGCAATAAACCGACATATTGCGTGCGTTAAAGGCATCTTCTTGTGCGTACGGTTAATGATGCGAGCCTAGAGTTTTAGTTTCCATTGAAGAAATACTTAAAGGAGGTACTATCATAGTTTGGTAACATACCAAAACAGAAATCTTCACAGATTTACCTATAATTTACAGGGTACAACGATGGTGATGGTAGAAACATACCGTTAAACGTTTTCTGCCTGAAATGTTGTATTTTAATATCAAAGTGTCAAATCAAAGACCAAAAATAAAAACAGTGAGCGTTTTTCACTGTTTTCTCAAAAAGTGGGCACCGTATGTGACTGGACATTTCACAGATGACTGTTACTGTATCCTCCTTGATATTTTGACTAATAAATCTGCATTTCTGTGACAAAAAAGTATGATATTACCTTTAATTGTATATATGCTATACAAGCATACATTGTCACATTGGTTTAAACCCTTGTGTGCATTTTCATAAATACCAGTACTCGCATTGGGCCAAATTAAATATTTGTTGTTGTAGGCCTATACACATAAGAATGGATAGTTCCGGTTTATTTTAAGGCAGGATATCAAGCGAGGAATACTAAATTCCTGCCCGAATGCTTTTAAATAATTCCTCTGTGTTATGGGCTTATAAATTATCAAATGATCCAACGCACTGCATATATAAGGAATGATAAAAATGTATAAAATAAGAATCAAACTCGGCGCATGAACTATAGCTATAAAAATGTTTTATAATGGGAAGTTTTGCAACGATTGGGTCGTTGCAAAACTTATAGATTACCAGTATTTGATAAAATAACACAATTTTCTCTTTATTTTTGTAAGGGGACAGTCTGACGACTAGTATTACTTTGTTCCAATGAACTTCTTTCTATTTCATTGTGCCCACGACAATAAAATGGGATGTATTATGAATGAACGTTTCTGTATTACAAACTGGCATTCAACTTGACGTATTTAGGTCCAAAAGTCAAGATGAATCATTGTGAACGAAAACAGGAATTTATGATCTAAATATTTGCATAACGGACATTTTACAAGAGGTCCACACAACAGGACTTCTTCTCACAGGAAAACAAACTGTTTGTAGAAATTGGTTCATGCATGTTTCTAGTAGTCTAAGGTGCTTGTTTTTGTGTGTTTGTTTGTTTGTCTGTTGTTTGTTTTATTTGTTTAATCGGTATGACGTCAGATATCCGAGTTTGGCTGAAGTGTTCATGGAACACTGATCATAAATTTACTTGGTTCCGGGTATTTGATAGGGCTTGGTAGTCGAGCATAGCTCAAGCTGTATGAAAAATACCCGGATCAGTTTTGGGTTGTAGTATAATATGTGATGATGTTTTTAAAACTGAGCAGGTAAACCTTCTAGCGTGCTCGATTTGTGTAGTTTTACCTTCGTGTTTGGAGAACACTGTCATTTGGGTGACTGATCTCATATACCACTGAGAAAAATGTACAGTGGCTATGGGGTTGATCACGGCACACTGATTTTTCGTATCTTCTAGGTTAAAGGTAATATCATACTTTGGTTTTTGTCAAAGACATGCAGATTCATGGGCAAAAATATCAAGACAGATACAGTAACAGTCATCTGTGAAAATTTCAGTCCCATACGGTGCCGATTTTTTTGAGAAAACAGTGAAAAACGCCCACTGAATATTTTTAATCTGTTCACCATTATTTTTGATCTTTTAAATATCAAAAATAATTGCAATCGTTGCTTTAACGAATTTCTTGATAAATACAGCATTTCAGGCTGAACAATCTTAACGGTATGTTTCTACCACCACCATCTTCATACCCTGTAAGTTATACGTAAATCTGTGAACATGTCTGTTTTGGTTTCCTACCAAAGTATGATACTACCTTTAAGTGTTTAGACAAAATATCTATCTGGGGGGAAACATAATTGTTAATGAGCTTTCATCGTACTTCGTACATTGTATATGTATGGAGCCAGTACTGGTTGGACGCATGATACGTAGGGTATTTACCAAGTCTGCAGCCAATCCATTGTTCTTACCAGTATTAATTAATCAACGCCTGTCTCTATGGGCTACACAGCACATGTTTACCAATGTCGCATACTATCATACTTCCGAGCTCCGCGCCATATAGAATAATAGCTCAGATTAAAAATGTCATTTTAACGGCACAGGGCATACGGGCTCGCACGTCATATTTCATGATTTCAGCTCCCCACGGAGTCTACATCTGCACGGTAATTCATATACCGTGGTGAGGACTTTGTGCCGTCTGTGCACCGATTTAATTGATTTGTGACGAACTTGAACTATTAGGATGACTCTGTGATCAAAGTCGAAGCGACTAGAGACAATATATGGCAGATTTGACATATCTTGTCAATCTCTCGCGATGGTAAATTAAAATGGCTGTTATAACGTCACGGCGAACTAGGCTAACTAGCCAAGTGGCACTTGTGGTAATTGTAGGAGGTTCCTCATGGGCTGTTCTCAGGTGTTGCCTTTCATTCAGATACAATAATAAACTGACCTTAAGCTCTCGACCTATTATTAGCTTGCTCAGTGTATCATTCAAAATGCAACTGTACATCAAATTTGCCATATCCAGAGATGCATAGCTCAGAAAGCCTTTATGTGTTTCCTGAATAAATGTTTGATTCTAAAAAGACCCAGTAAAGAACAAACTGTCTGGACAATTGTTTGCCAGTTAAATTAATCATAATTATGCATACGGAGTCGACAGTAAACAGCTGTCGACATTAACATATTATACGTCGTTGATCAAAGCGGTTTTCAGCATTTGTGTCAATATTCTAATTTGCAAAATGCTGACCATAACACTAAACCTCTAACTGTTTCATGTCTGTTCGTAGAGCAAAAATAGCTTCTTAATTATTAAGAAGAGCTGATTTTGATCTACTCGGTTTCGTGTTTAGTCATTTGTGAAGATGCAAGCATTTTTCGTTGATTTTGTTGTGAATTGTATAAAATGTACAACCAACACTAAACATTCGTATTCCATAGGACCGTCAAGTAGAATGAATGATGCATTTGAATCATAGATAGACGACTTATTCATTGCGATTTTTTATAAAAAAAAATTAATTTTGTTTCAATAAAAAAAATTGAAGGAAAGCACAATGCGCTCCCAGACTAAGTGACGCCATATAAAGGTAATAGGTTGATTTATATAGGTCTAAAGGCCATGTTCATTTCCCGCCAGTCCACCTGCATTCACAGTAGACATTATTTTCATGGTTCACATGACTAAACAAGAATTACGGTTCTTTTATTTTTAAAACCTTCAACATTTTACGATTCTGTCGATTAAATTGTTTATTTACTTCCGTGGATGAACGTTATCATATGAAACTATGAACCCATTATGTCGAATATTGTAGATGAGCTAAATTGTTGCGGCCTTGCGTGATAGGCAATGTGAAATATTATCCATGAAAAAGCAAAGAAGGCCTTCCTGAAGTTGATTCAGGAATATTGACTGTTTTCTATTGATCGATTGAATGATAATACACCTGTCTTGATCGGAGTAAGGCTTGGTCTCATTTTGCCACCCTTTTACCCTACCTTTCGACGGCAGCTTGGGTTACGGTCCTCAAACATCACATTGAATAAGATGTCATTAATACCGCCTCCACATACTATACCCTGCGGTGTGTCCGTCCGTTGCTTTGCATAGGCCAGGCTTGGAACGATTCATGCCGTTCTTGCTTGGATGTTGCTTGATGCCAGCATGTCGTAAACCGACTCCCTTCCTTCGTGGTCTAGGTGACAAATTGACGCTTGTTCGTGTAGTGAGATGTATACCGTGGACGATGGGTGTTTGCCCGTGAGGTTCTTTTACCGTGGAAGGTGGGAAATGTCAGGGGGAACATGGCTGGGTGTCTTTCAGTACGGAGATGTAGCAATGAGACACGTCGTTGCTGAGCACTTAGAGGAATGCAGTATTTGACCAAGTTGGAACCCAAGACGTAATATTTTCAATAGAGCTAGCGTGTATACATGACTGTGGACCTATGTACACAGTGATATCAATACTATCAGATTGTTCATGTCCATTACAGACTTTCTTAGAAATCCTGTAATGAAGAACTCTTTCCCTTTTTTATTTGGCGAAACCCTGTATTCATGTCAGCATCATTTATTTTTCATTAAATCAATTTCGAATTACTGTTTTGGAGAAACATTTCTACCTCATGTTATCGGTGTAGTTTGCAGTTGTGCCCGAAAAGAAACATCATGGACGATCCTAAAATTTTCAACTCTGATTATTCCCATTTTTGATCTCCTGAATGATCCTTAATGCTCGTCAGCCACTGTAGTTTTAATTTGAGGCACCATTATCTCAATTAAAATATTAAGTGCTTGGAGTTTGGAAGGCCTGACGCGTTTCGATCCTCGCACGATCTTTATCGAAGACATTTAGCCTTCGATAAAGATCCATCCTGCTAGGATCGCCAGGCATTTTATAGATTTTAGGTCATTATTTTGGCCGATGAGCAGTTTGCAGCAGTTTATTATTTGTATCACAATATTGAGATTTGGCAATTTAGGCATATAGGAACCCCAATACAAAACGCTTTCAATTAATTTGAACCTCAAAATTTACACAGATCCGGACAGTTATACATCTCGATATTTATATTAGATCCTAAACACTGTGCTAGTTCCAGAAATGTGTTTGTTTTAGTCGTGGTATAAATCAATTTCCCAAATGCAGATGAAACCGAAGCAGCCTTAGGGAGCCTGGAGCCGGTCGGTTCCACAGGCAGTTGCCGCTGCTGCTTCGCTCTTGCCCGTAATCGACCTTTTTTCTCGCTGTTACCAATTTTTCCACGGAAAGGTTAGTGATTGCTCCTGGGTGAATAGGCCAGCAATCACGGTCGCGACTCTCTCTCTCTCTCGCAAAGGGAAACAACATCGGCTCGATCTCTGGGCAAGGTTCAAGCCGAAATAATATTCTAATGCCAGACACGGGCACATTGATCCGTCCGTTAGTTGGTTGTTCTGTTTGGTTGGTGGTTGGTCTGTATAATCTTTCAGTGCTTTAAGTTGTCTGCTACCTTGATTGAAGGTAATATCATACTTTGGTTTTTGTCCAAGAAATGCAGATTCATGTGCAAAAATATAAAGGAAGATACAGTAACAGTCATCTGTGAAAATGTCAGTCCCATACGGTGCCCACATTTTGAGAAAACAGTGAAAACGCCCACGGTATTTCTGAAGTCTTTTCACCGTTATTTTTGATCTTTAAAAGATCAAAATTGTCTTTGGTCATTGGTTTTACTCTTTTCTGGATAAATACAGCATTTCAGGCAGAACAATTTTAACGGTTTGATTCTACCATCGCCATCTTTACACCCTGTAGGTTATAGGTAAATCTGTGAAGATTTCTGTTTCGGTATGCTACCAAAGTATGATACTACCTTTAATGAACAAATCAAATTCTGTTTAGTGAAATACAGTAAGATGTTTCATTGTAAACCAACGTAAATATATTTATTGTAGGAATAAAGCGTCCGTCATTCAAACCAAACACTTGGCGGTAAATGGTCTTCCTTTTAAAGGGAACTATTCAAAATATTGTGGCTCTAGAATGGAAATATAATCGTAAAATTTTGTCAGCCGCAGAAATTGATGCTTGAGTCAATAGACCGCATATCACAGAAAAAAATGCCACAGTTTCCGGCAAAACAACCATTTTAATATGTATTATGCAAAGCTGTACACACACACAAAGTACAATTGCCCCTTGCGTCGAATTTGTACCAGATCGTTGCGCTGGTCTTGTGTAATAAAGTCACATTTTCTGGCGAACTGTAAACTTGCGGAATTCGTCATGGAAACTGTCGTTGCCCATGAACGCAACGGGCGTAATTTTTCGATTAATATTCGCTTTCCGCGCGAGAGAGGGTGTTACCGTGTCCGCAGGGGATGCGTACGTTGCTTCATTCGGGTGTCACTGTCGCTTTTTAGGATGTGCAGAGGAAAGAATTTTGCGGTGAAAATTTGGGCAAAGTTTGGACAATTTGTGTCAATCGATTTCATTCACATAATTATTGTTTGTGTGTTTTCAGTTCTCGTGAGATTTTCTGTGTGTGTGATTGAAGTGATGCAATGGGATTGGTTGGAACTCGTGATCTCTTGCTTTTTGTCGTGAAGATGTCCAATCGACCGGCATGCGGGACTTCCCCGTGAATTACTAGGGGAATTCCCGCCTCATAATAATAGTCCATGCCACGAGTTTTCATGAAATCGAATGGTCTCTTGTGCTTTGTTTATTGTGTTGTAATACAAATGACAGAGTCATCATCACTTTGTATCACCAACTGGCTTTCTGTCTACTTTTGATTGCTCTCTCATCTTTCGTGTAGGCTTGCCTGTACTACATTTTCGGCGCAGTAAGATTGGTGTTTCAATACTGTTGAAAAGTGGACAAATTCTTTCTATAAGACAATCTTTGAAGTCATTTTGCTTTAAGGTTTGCTTAGGATTTTCTGAAATTCAGTCCGTTCGAATAGCTTTTACCGTTTTTCAAGAAAAAGTACACGTCAACGGCCCGGAATAATGTAGACCTAGAATACAAATACAGTCTGTCAACTGTATTCAATAACGTCGAGCCATGAAGAATACTATTGGCCGATTGTACAACATGTCAGTTCCAAACTGTGTTATATACCCTTGACTAAGAATTGCTGTGAAGGCAATGCCATGACAATTCTTGCAGTGGACCTGTCGCAGTTTACTTCTAGTCCGGGAACCCATGCAGGTTTTAACGATAAGATCGAGTGCAAAATTAAAATGTACACAATGGAATTTGTTAAGTTGAGTGGCGCGTATAATATAGGAGGGGATCTCATTAAAACCGCCCTCCAGAATTATCTTTAATCATAGTAACGAGTGCAAGTATGAAGCAGAGTACTTGGTGTGCCCCACACCATGCTGGATTTAACTGGCCTCTTACAAATGTTCCTTGCGGTGATATCAATGCGTAAAGAAGGTCAAAGGTTACCGAGGTCAATTAGCATAATATGCATATGGATAAGTGAACGTTCCCACAACTTCAGAAAATTGACCTCTGTTACGCCTCTAAACGAGACGTTTGAGAATGAGCAAACACGGTTAAAACGCCTACCCTAAAATGTCTAATACAGGTGTCGGAAACAGACGGGCTGTTGACGAAAAGATCGCTCTTAAATGAAGCAAGACCCCATTGGTCAATTGTGTCTAGCACCTCTTAACTTCAAAGAGAAAACTCGGCTTTAAACATCGTAAACCATAACTCGTCTGCTCAGGAAATTGATACACCTGCAAAAAATACATTAAAAACCAAACCTAATGTGAATAATTTTAAACCCATCTTTAGAAATTATCTGTCACAATTGATGGGTACTTCTGGTGTGTCGGCAATTGCGTCACAGTGAAAGTGGTGCAAGCACCAGATGGTCCGAGCGGTATAGCGGCTTTGTAGGAAATAATGATGCTCCAAGTCATGTTGTTCTCTTTATTATCGGAAAAGAGAATCGATCATTAATTTTTTTAGTGTCAGATAATTTTTTAATGTCACATCATCGAGCAGACAGGCCATGTATGCATATTGTCTGGTAAGCTGGGTCCATAGAGGAAATGTGAGGTGTTGCATTGGCTGGATAAAAAAAAAGAAACAAATGGAAAATTATATTAATAAGTGAAGTTTCGTCAACTTTCTCCTAAAATGAACAATGGGGCTGGCATACGTCAAGCATGCCAACGTTTCGACCAGTGTGTTCATGCCGTCCTCAGGAAAGAGAGGACAGTCAGATCACACTGGTCGAAACGTCGAGATACTTCCTCTCACCGGTCATTCTCAGGACCACACACCTTCCAAAAAGACTGTATAACATGGCGTCTCCGCAAGTCTTACACAATAGTCCCTCCACATCCTACTCATGCCTGCGTTGCCTGAAAGAAGACCCAAATGCTGTTGGCACGCAAACCTCTTATTTCTGACATATTCCATTCGGAAGTAGGCCTTTTTGAGATGTGCGTTTGGAATAATCTGCACGTCCCACGGAAGCACTCACGATAGCGCGGCTTCCCTCCAATTTGCGAAACATTGAGGAAGTATGGACAATAGCTCTCCATGTACCGATATCTTAGCGGTCTCAATACGTGCCCGTGTTTGCATGGTCTTGGGAGGCAGAATCGACTCTGATTTCGTCTTCATTTATTTCATTCCCTCGGCGGTTTGCGTAGATTTTAAGGCATCAATAAACACGTTATTGATGTATCACACACAAGGAACAACATGCTGTTCGTCGTGAAAAATGATACGCGATGTCTTACGATGTTGGTTGATCTGTATTCAAGATAAATCTTGCTTTAGCATATAGTGTTATATTGCATTTTAAATTATGATTACAAAACCAATTAGTACGCATTAAAGGTAGTATCATACTTTGGTAGCATACCGAAACAGAAATCTCCACAGATTTACCTATAACTTACAGGGTATAAAGATGGTGATGGTAGAAACATACCGTTAAAATGGTTGTGTCTGAAATGCTGTATTTATCCAGAAAAGAGTAAAACCAATGACCAAAATGATCTGTTAAAGATCAAAATACTGTGGCCGTTTTTCACTGTTTTCTCAAAATGTGGCCACCGTATGGGACTGAAATTTTCACAGATGACTGTAACTGTATCTTAGTTGATATTTGTGCCCATAAATCTGTATTTGTTTGATAAAAAACATAAGTATGATATTACCTTTAACAGGGAAAGCATCATTAGACACTTTCTCAACAGGAAAAATTCAATCTAGCTTCGCTTGAGGCGAATAAAGAATCCCGTTTCATCCTTGCAGTCCTTATTGATATCATGATTATGTGGGTGATTGTAACTGTAAGGGGCTCCCTTCCTAGTGCACCATTGGAATTAAGAAATCCCAGATGTATTTGTTAAAGTGCGTTCTACATATCCCCAAATTTAGACCTGTTGCACTCGATTTTATGATTAAAACCTCCTGGGCTCTCGGACTTCTTTATTTGTTGTAAGGACAATAATAAATACACACTGTTCTGCGAATTCGTAACCTCATCTCCCCCAAAAGGTCTAGCAACACCCACGAGATTTGGCTTGGTTTAGTTTGGTGTATTCAAGGGAAATACGTATAATCATTGCATTCTCGTGGCAATATTAAACTAAGTGGTGAATAGCTAGCACAGAGGGAATGAAGGAATTGAGTTGAGAGGGGAGATAGGAAAACAACGTGATTGAGTGCGACATGGGGTATTAATACGTGGAATCTCGGGGTGATGTTGACGAGACGAGAGGTGACACGCGATGAATTTCATCTCGGAGTTTTCACCCTGCCTGGCCCGGCCCTCACATCGGGCTTCGGGGTCATGCCGCAAGAATGTTTCCTTGTAGCATCAGGGCCCCCTGGTTCAGGACTCCTGGCTAGGCCCTGGGCCTTTTCGAAACGGAGGCTTAAGCTCAGGCTCCGGCTCCGTCATCCATATGCTGAAAATATAGGTTGTGGTTTTTCATTGGTCCTGAAGCTCTGTTTTCCTTTTCAAACCAGAGAATTTATTTCAGAACCGCAGTCAAAAGCCTCTATTTTGATACCGGTTAGTTTAGGATGGATTCACGAAATGGTGCCCGAGCCTGAGCCTGAGCCCGAGCCTGAACCCGAGCCTGAGCCTGAGCCTGAGCCTGAGCCTGCGCCTGAGCCTGAGCCTGAGCCTGAGCCTGAGCCTGAGCCTGAGCCTGAGCCTGAGCCTGAGCCTGAGCCTGAGCCTGAGCCTGAGCCTGAGCCTGAGCCTGAGCCTGAGCCTGAGCCTGAGCCTGAGCCTGAGCCTGGGCCTGAGCATGAGCCTGAGCCTGAGCCTGAGCCTGAGCCTGAGCCTGAGCCTGAGCCTAAGCCTGAGCCTGAGCCTAGCATGAGCCTGAGATGAGCATGAGCATGAGCCTGAGATGAGCATGAGCATGAGCGTGAGATGAGCCTGGTTCCGAGCCTGATTCCGAGCCTGATTCTGATCCTCCGTTTCGAAAAGGCCCCTATAGTCAGCCGAATAACGGCGTGGCGATTCCAAGTCCACATCAATCGGGCTTTTTAGCCAATATTTTGACAAGAATCCATTCCTCAGTTTTGAATTTTGAAAGAAAAGCAAGTTAAACTTAAGGCTAAACTTATAACACCGTATAGAGTTAAGCCAAGTTTTCAAGCGTTTTACGTCCGATGCATTGTCGGCGAAGAGGATAAACCACATGCCCAAACACACACATTTTGTTTTGCAATTAAAGAAAATTGCCAAAAAATTGATCAAACAGGATTGCCAACCAAATTTTCATGTGATGTTTACTGCCTTTGACTCGTATTCTGCCATTGTTTGAGACGCATAACATTCACAAAGGTATTGTGCTAGCATACAAATTTTATTCATCAAGGTTTTTGGTACTTAAAATTTTGGTGCTTAAGAAGCTCTATGAAATTGGCCCCATATGTTAAAGTAAAATAAGTTTCAATGACTTGATTTCCAAAAATGTGGAAGATGAAACTAACACCCGTGTTTTGCTGGGGGATTTTAAAAGGAAAAGCAAGGGAACAAATTTGTATAGGTTGGATAGACGTTAATGTGACGAAAAACTGCTCAAACGTAAGATTTCTGATTTCAGTAAGAACATCAGTGTTAACGTTTGATTAATAAACATTCAAAAGACTAGGTCATCACTTGTGTTTTTCTGATAAAAAATTAACTGCCACAAAATGCTTGACTGATTATTTCCAGCTAAGCCAGCAAGTGGAAGCTCTTCCTATTAATGAAAATTCATTCGGAAATTAAAAATGTAATATTTCGTTCAAGGTTAGGTCTGCATGCCTAAGATTGGGCAATACGCGCATAAATTAATCGGAAGACGAGTTGTCCCTAAGGACGAGCCGTTATTTATACCACACTGCACATCTCGGCCGGGCTGGGGCTGCCAGTGATAGGGCCTATATAAGCAAGCATGCAAACTGCACTTTCGCTGGGTACGAAATTAATTTCATTCATGAGAAGATTATCCGTGGGCATGTACTATTTCCTGCTCATAACCAATTTATTAGATGAACTCATCAATGTATCATCACCTGCCGTGTCGTGAAATTAATGGGCTCATCGTTGGGAGCAAAATCTCTTAGCAATGAGCCGTGTGCCTATAACACTACCCCCTTTCAGGGGTAGTTAGTGGTTGGGGTTTGGGTTTCGTAAGATCTAGAAAATATTTTGAAATGTATTCATTACTATTGAGGGTGATTCTTTCCGTTCAGTTTCCGTACATGGACATAAAATGAAAGTCTTTGTACCAGTCATAAAACTGCTGCAAACTGCTCATCAGTCAAAATTATGACCTTAAAATAATGAAATGCTTGGAGTTAAGAGAATCCAAAGAAATTTAATAACTGGAATGGTTTCCGGAAGTGGTTCAAGATTTCCCACCTTGTACAGGGTCATCATCATCATCATCATGTAGAATTTGAGCAAAATTGAACTGAAATTGAGAGAAAAAACTAAGACTGAATCACCAAACCTCAAAACCCAATTTTCATCTTTCTTTCAATACACATTGTGTACACACTTATTCTGGAATACTGCAAATTTGTTTTTAAAGAGTACTCTTTCAATTTGTCATATTTTCGCAAATTTCTGCCCAATTTTGCTTCAATTTTACATGGTGATAGCCAAGACATTGTTGTATCATATAACTGAATCTTAAAGTGGTAGACTTAGGTTCCCGATACAGTGTTGCGGTTTTTCTGGGACAGCCTGTGTATTGTTTTCAATTGAAATTGACATACATTTTTATACATTTAATTTACGCCGTTAAACATGCATGCATGGTTTTATGCGACAAATCCCAACTTGCTAGGCTTATGCTAGCTGCAGTGCGGTGTTTGTAATACCGTGTTTGATTGGAGAGCACGTGGCAATTGCATGATCCCCGTGACAGACAGGTTAAGCCGTGAAGAGTGTCTCAACTACATCCCTGCTGTCCCCGTAGAGATCTCACTTATTTAAAGGTGATATCATACTGGGCAGAAATACCAAGGAAGATAGAGTGACAGTCATCTGTGAAAATGTCAGTCCCATACGGTGCCAACTTTTTGAGAAAATCGTGAAAAACGGCCACGTATTTCTTAAGTCTTTTCTCTGTTATTTTGGATCTTTTAAAAGATCAACCATTTCAGGCGGAAATATTTTAACGGTTTGTTTCTACCACCACCATCTTCATACCCTGAAAGTTATACGTAATTCTGTGAACATTTCTGTTTTGGTTAGTTACCAAAGTATGATACTACCTTTAAGGGAAGCTGTAAAGACATCTGACCAATGTCAAGAGGTCATTGTTAATGCGTCTGATTAAAAAAAAGAGTTTATCCCTTCCTTGTCTTGGCTTGAAGAAATTACTCCAGGGGTCGATTTCACAAAGCCCTACGATCGGTAGTAACTCGAGTTACGAAGGATAATCCATCGTGTCCTACGTAGGACTGCAATGTGTCATAAGTCCTACGATTGATAGTAAGTTACGATGAGTTTGGTGAAATCGACCCCAAGAAGGTTTGGATCTTCCCAAAAGATCCGATCTCAATTAATTATCAGTCAATGTCGCAATCGTGAAATGCGTTGCCTTGCAGTGAAGGCTGATGCTGCCTAATAATATCTTTGAGGTCATCGGTGAAGCAATCAAACTGAGGGGGCGTCGTCATTTAAAATGACATTTCAGGGTTAAAAATCATCTGAAATTAATTCGAAGTTAAACCAATTTTCCTCTAAAAAATATAATCTTAAGGGAGCGGGAAAGACCCACGTACTC
Source organism: Astropecten irregularis (assembly GCA_963971285.1). NCBI lineage: Eukaryota > Metazoa > Echinodermata > Asteroidea > Paxillosida > Astropectinidae > Astropecten > Astropecten irregularis. The sequence continues at coordinate 3,331,317 of OZ020244.1, read as the reverse complement.
CCAGTGCATCCGCCAGTAATTAAACATTTTCAGAAACACAGTAGGGTTTCACTAACTGAAACCCTTAAATAAACACCGACCTCGCCGTCGGAAACATTGAAAGCTAGGGACTATTAAGAAAAGGATTCTCCTTCAAAATTTATTAGGGACTCGGAGGCAGATAATACGTTAACCACATCATTGTCAGCGGGTGATATTTCCAAGTAAGGGGTAAATCCCCTTTTACACCGGGCCTACGTAGAGTTGCGTAGTGTTGCGTATCGTCTAGACACCGAAATAAGACTGCGTACTCAATGTGGGCCTTATTTAAATGCGCCTTGTGCGATGGCGTATGGTTGCATACCCTGTGCGTTGGCACCGCGTACCTACCAGCATAATATAATTCGCGTACAGGCGCGTAGGATTGCGTATAACAGACGTAGGGTAGCGTACTATTGCGTAGGCATGGCGTGCGTCCGGTGTCCAGTGCTCTACGCAAAGAGTACGCAAACAAATTAAACGTGTTTAACTTTTTGCGTACATCTCACGTACTCCTGCGCCCTCGGCGTATTGTTACGTAAGCCAGCGTAGACTAGCGAAGGAACAGCGAAAGGCAGCGTAGTCGCTACGCAACTGTATGCAAGGCCCGGCGTGAAAGGGACTTAAAAGAGACAGCCCGGTTGTCACGAACACCTTTACGGTGCTCAGGCTTCTGAGTGTAAAACTGTAAACCACTGTGAGCGACCCTCAATCCCCTTCTTTATCCCTGGTTTTTGTTCGGTAGCAAATTTGAAATTGGGAATAGTCCAGCGTGCAAATCTGACAACTTTCTTGTCAGTTGCCGATCCCACTTGTCTCTCTCGCCAACCAGGCAATCTAATTGACGTTGCATCCGTGTACGCAAAGTCTTTCCTTTGGTAAGCCTGTCTTGATTAAACCCATGTTGGGACGGAATCCGTCAAGGGCATTTCAAGAGACGGATTTGTCTCTTTCTTGTACAAACAGGGTATGATTCAAACGTTTAGTAATTGTTCGTCCCCAGCTGTTGAAGTTCCTGCCACGTCGGTAGATTTGATACCTGTGGGGTTTATTTCACCAAACTCATCGTAACTTACTATCTACTGGAGGACTTAAGATGCATTGCACCCTACGTAGGATACGATGGGTTACCTTCGTAACTCGAGTTACGATCGATCCTAGGGCTTGGTGTAATCGACCCATGCTTTTCGTAACAATTTCATCTGTCCACTCTCTGAAGTTCATGGAAAAGTTTGTGTGATTTCGTTGTAATGGTCCGTGTATGAACTCTTGTGGGTAGGTTACTCAGTGACAGATATACCAAGGTCTACTATGTCAATGTCCCTTGTTCTTACCGATGTTACTGCCAGTCTATACTTCCTGACAGTCAGGCGCATTGGTCAGATGTTTTCACTGTTTGGTGCGTTGCCATAGAAGCAGCGTTCGAAGTCCGACACCGGTAAACCACCCACCTACCTGTACTCCGGGAATCTTACGCCGACACATGTAGGCCCAGGCACGGCAAGGTTGTCTTCCTTCCGACCGGTCGGTGGTTATTCGCCATTCCGGTCTCTGTCATGCAACCACCCATTGTTTTGGAGTATTTTTATGGCCGTCAGTTGTCAGAAACGATCAACCAAATGTTGACATGGTGCCGAGTATTGGTCTTGACAATCCGAAGATCCGCTTGTGGCGAGTCAAACCTCGGAACACAGTAACCGATCTGTCCTATGTTTAGACGCACGGGATGTTCCCTGTCCGAACCCACTTGACATTGAACTCGTGGAAAGTCCTAAACCAAAAATACTGTCCAATATACCTTCCACGAATACCCCCGGTGTAATTCTATTGACGAAGTTTGTGCGTGGGCCGGGCGCGTCACCCGATGACTCTAAAATAGGTTTGTGAAAGTATGGCAAGAAACTAGGTATAAGAAATCCATGTTAAGTTGTCAACTTGCCTTAGTCCTGGATCAGGTGTGTAAAGCAAGGAATGTGGTGCACATTGCAACAGTACGAACCAGGTATACACTCCCCCGTAAAGGTATAATACATGATTGGTAAAGGTAACAGAACAGCACTCACACTTTGCCTGATCAAACATGTGCATGAAATAATAAACCTGTGAAATTTTGAACTCAATCGGACATCTGAGTCACGAAGAAATAGCAAAAAAACGACTCAATTTTACTTTACTTATTAAACATAAAGAATGGTTTTTGATCTTACCCTGAGATTAATACTGTTTTCGGTCTTTGTTTCACACACTTACACCATTTCAGGCGGAAATATTTTAACAGTATGTGTCTACCAGCACCATCTTCATACCCTGAAAGTTAGATGTAAATCTGTGAACATTTCTGTTTGGGTATGTTACCAATCCTGTACTGTACCCTTAACCCACATACCCATCTAAGCTACTAGGGTTTGCCTTGCGGCTATACTGAGTAGTTGTGGACGAGTCCTGGCCAGACCGTCTCCTCTGATAATTACCCTGTTTGCCTCTTATTCATAAAAATGGAGTTTCTGTTTGCTGTTTGCTTAAAAATCCGTAGAAATGTGGTCTCTTGCGTTGTTTGACGACAATGCTAGTTTGACAGAATGCCTAAGGACATAACATATTTTTGTTCTTAAAGGTAATATCATACTTTGGTTTGTGTCAAAGAAATACAGATTCATGGGCAAAAATACCAATACAGATACAGTAACAGTCATCTGTTAAAATTTCAGTCCCATACAGGGCCCACCTTTTGAGAAAACAGTGAAAAACATGAGCAACCGAATTTCTTAAGTCTTTTCTCTTTAATTTTTTATCTTTAAAAAGATCAAAAAGATTTCCGGTCGTTTTTTTTTATACTAATTTCTTGATTAATACACCATTTCAAGCTGAAACATTTTAACGGTATGTTTCTACCAGCACCATCTTCATACCCTGTAAGTTAAAAGGAAGTCTGTGAACATTTCTGTTTTGGTTTCTTACCAAAGTATGATACTACCTTTAAGCTATATAACCTAGTAACTTGTTTTTCATTTGAGGTAGAAAATCTGATATGTCTATTTCAATTGCATCCGATCCGTATCATATAGTAGAAATCAATGCCTGTGCACATAGTATTGAAAAATGACCCCCTTATTATACAGTCAAGGTACAGTCATTGACGAATGATGACATGCATGTATTGCCATCGATTTGATTCTTGGAATAGTAGCAAAGCTTGGTTCGATATACATGTAGACGCCACAGGCAGTATTGCAAACCAAAGTAGATTAGACCAAATACCAATACAGAGACTCAGGTATTCTGGTCTACACGCAAATACTTTATACTGTATATACCTTGCTGTGAGATATGTATTTAATTGGACACCTGTGGGCAGGTTGGTAAAGAGACTAAGGGCTCGCTGTCGCGTTGCTACGCACCTGTTTGGTTTTTCTATCCATTATCGTCATTTATTTAACCAATGAAAAGTCAGGCTTCTCTCTGTCCGGCAAAGCCGCAGATCAGCAGATATAATCATTTCTTGAAGTTCGTCTCGTTATGCATGGTATGCCCAATTCTTTGTGGACTCATGTGCGGTGTCTGAACTAGTGACGTAATGTATGTTGCAAATACCCGACATTTTTATATGATTTTCAGCCCAAAACAAACACTTGGTTTAATTTGACAACCGTCTCAGTCTGTTTGCATGAGAATCCGTAACAATGTGGTCTCTTGCGTTGTTTGGCTACACTGCTAAGTTTGAGCGTCGTTGTTTTCACGGTAACATAGTGATGCAAATTAATCATGACATTGAACTTCTTTGAATAGAAGTTGGGAGTAAACATTAGCAACGCAACTGATGCATAACTTTACCGGGGTAAACGCCCCATCGGTCGGTGCTCTTAGGCAAGGACATGGTACTCCCACTTTGTATACACACCGTAATACCAAATCACCATAGACTTTTATCAATGCAATCTGATCATGAATATTTATGTTAATATGAATATTCATATGCAGTTTTCAATGTATAGATGATGTGATAACATATGCACATCTTTTTTTGATGAGTCAATATGATCAATGGCACGGAAGACAATGACAAAGATCCAATTCAATGCCATATTAAAACTTAGGAACGGCATAATAAATATTTTTGTAGAGTTATTTTCTTTTAATGATGCGTTACTGCACTGCGTCTTTTCTTAGTTATAAGTAAATTTTGATCTAATGATCCTGGGATTTCACACGTTAGGTTTCAATACAAGTAATAAACTGCTGCAAACTGCTCCGTCAGCCAAAATAATGACCTGAACGAATGCTTGGAGTTAGGAGGGCCTGACGCTAGATCTTTACCGAAGGCTAAAGGTAAAGATAACGATCCTGCTAGGATTGAAACGTCAGGCCCCCTAACTCTGACCATTTAACCCTTGAGGAAAGATCCTGCTGGGATCGAATTGTTTGGCCCTCCTAACTCTGACCATTTAGCCTTTGAGAAAGATCGTGCTAGGATTGAAACGTCGGGCCCTCCTTACTCTAAGCATTTAAAAAGAGAACGGGTACCAGACTACTTGGCATCCAAGCCTCGGTTTGATTGCATTGCTTCGAACGTGGGATGGATGCACCGTAAATAGGGTTTATTGAAAAACTCTGAAAGTAGTGAGATGTACTTAGTTTTGAAAATTTCAGGTTTACCCCCAATGTCATTGCTGATTATGTGTGTGTAAAGTTTGTTATGGAATAGGGAATATCGGCTTTATAGCGTTGTGTATATGAATGCAGAATCATCCTGTTTAATTGATTAATTTTTATCAGTGCAACGAAGGAATAAACCAGTAAAACCAATAAACCAATAAATGAGATGAACAAACAACATGATAACACAAAAACATGTTGACGTCCAAAATTTGAATCACTACTTTCAGCTTGACTGCATAGTTTTCATTTGAACACGAGTTCATAATGATTAAGTTTTTTACGATTTGATATAAATGCATGCGGACTGCAGACCTTTTTTCTTCATTAGATGAACAATATTTGAGTTTTAAGTCAACAGTGTTCGTCCAAAACTGTCGCCGTTGTAAATTAGACTGTCTGTGTTATTGGGGAGTCGAGTCTGTGATCATGTGCGCTTGACAGCACTGGATGAAGACGACACGAAATGAGCAATAGTGTAAACAGTTTGTCTAAATATCCGGGAAATTGCACAGGACTTCAGATTTTGCTTGGGGTTGCTAAGACTGACAGTGATGGGTGCTGCCCATGTGGAAACAAAAATGAAACTAAATAATAAATCCGAAATGCCAAACGAACGAAGATAAAGTGAATAGGGATACCGCCAACATGGGACTGGATAGCTCAGTTTGTAGAATGCCGGTACGGTGTTCCGGTGGTCGCTGGTTCGAATCCCGTCCAGTCAATTTTTCTTGGTTAACGTTTCAATGACTTAATCAGTAATGAGTATAAGCTAAATTACTTTCACTTGTGCGAACAGAGCTCAAACTTGGTTTGCTCAGTATAATATTCGAATCAGTCTGTTCTCCTAGTTCAAGAGAAATTATGTCAATTTCAAAGTAAGCTTAGTTGCAATGAGAATAAGCACCTCCTTACTTTAGACTTTAAGGTACAGTATACAGGATTGGTAACATACCCAAACAGAAATGTTCACAGATTTACGTACAACTTTCAGGATATGGAGATGGTGCTGTTAAATATTTACGACTGAAATGGTGTATTTATCCAGAAATTAGTCAAACAAAGACCGAAAACAGTTTTGATCTCGGGGTAAAATCAAAACCATTTTTTATGTTTTATACAAACAAAAACGAGTCGGCTTTTCGCTATTTTCGATTGAGCTCAATTGTTCACAGGTGTGTTTTGTTATGTACATGCTGGATCAGACAAAGTGCGAGTGCTGTTCTGCGACTTTTACCAGTCATGTATTATACCTTTAAAATATTATACTTGAAGATTGGGTCTCGTCTGTGACCGCCACATTCATTTGCTGCCTGTTCATCCCATAAAATCAACACTGAATCGTTATGGTCTTTTAAGATTGTCTGTGTGCCAATTGCGTGATAGCAGTTCATATTTTGCATAGACCGACTTCGAAATCAAACCAATTGTCTTTGCGTTGGCTAGTATAAATAGCGCTGCAATTACTTTTGTTTTTGTATGGAAATGATATCCAAGGACAAAAAAAATAGTCTCCACGGCTGAGTTTTAATTGTGCTGACGCTCCACATTAAGCAACTCACCATCAATATAATGCTATATATTTAGTGACATTTTAATAATCAAAGTAAAATCCAATTTATTGCCCGTTGCATGCGCGAAATATTGTTCAAGTTCGAATTAATTAGCCTTCTCAATTCAAAAGGATATTAGTGTCCGTCCCACACAGGTTTAATTAGACAACTAAGCTCCAGGTGATACGCCCCTATACTTGGCCACGTGTAAGCATGTTGTGTAATTTTGTTTTGTAGTAATATTGTATACGCCTTATGGATGCAGACTAGTAAATAAGTTCCCATAGACTCCCATGCTAAATGGCCATTTTCAAACAATTATAACAAAAAAAATACTCAGACGTTTCACAGGCAATCAAGCTATACACCAAAATGAAGCTGAAAACTTCAATTTTCTATAGGGTAACCAATGACTTTGAGAAATTGTCCACCCAAAGGAAAATACCTTGAAAACGGCCATATTGACTGGTACCAGACTAAAAAAAGTACCCCTCCACTACATGCTAAAGTAGAGCGACTTTAGGGCCTGATTTCATCCAAACAACTCAAAGTTGAAAGTACAAACTCTGGTGACTGGGTTCCATCCATTTTCTTTACAAGACTTCCTATGTAGGGCCCAGCAAATTATTTTATAAGACATTTGTTTGAGGGTATACACAACATTAATGAGCTTCGCGGACTGATTTTGACCTATTTACTCGTCTGCACCCTTATTCGTGACGCATCCATCTTGTCATCTGCCCTGTATACCCGTTGGAAAAGATAACACCAATTTTGAAACGAAAACGGGTACCAGACTATTTTGATTCCAAGCCTCGGTTTGATTGCACTGCTTCGAAAGCAGGATGGATACACCGTTAATAAGGCATGTGTGTACATGTAGGCCTACACATTGAAAACCTTTCTAAGAACACATGGTTGGTTGTCTTTTTCGAAGTCTGATTTGGAACAAGATTTATGGATTCCTCCTTGGTGCATTATACGAGGTCATTGGTCAACCATTCATTGGCTTCCACATTCAACCCGTACTTCCCCCATCGTGCCTGTAAAAACTAGGATGATGAATAAACATCGCATATCTGAGATTTTTGGCCCACTATTATAGGCCTACACTCACCGAGTGGTACTTGAAAACAAGTGCTGTTTACTTCCTACCAGACCCCATACAGGGAAATCCGTTTTCAGGCAGTCTGTCACCACCGGAATGCCATAAAAGAATCAACTCCAACTTCTTTATTGGGGCATGATTGGGGTAAATGTTTTGTAGGGCAGTGCCAAATGCCAAATGTAAGCTATCAAAATGTAGATTTTCTCAAGAAGACATAATACTTGTTGTATTGGGTATAAACAAGCGTATAGTTACTGAAGAGTGTAATGTATATCGTACTGTGTATACATGTATATTCAACACAATTGGTCTCCTGATGATGACTAGAGCAGGCTAGTCGAAACGTTGAGACCTTACGAGAAGTGCGAACGAAATAGAAGTGCGAAAGTACGAGCGATTCTTCCATGGTGTTTCCGCAAACCGATTGACATGAATCCACATGCATTGTTTTTAAGGGACCAAACTCATCATAACTTAATCGTAGGACTTGTGATGCATTGCAGCCCTACGTAGGAAACGATGGGTTATCCTTTGTAACTCGAAATACGATCGATCGTAGGGCTTCGTGAAATCGACCCCTGCACCAAGTACCATGGAAAAGGCTTACGTATATTCTCGTTGCATGGCCACGATTTTATTAAAACAGAAATGTCATGGTTAGCAAATGTTTGTGCTAAGCAGGGCCGTGAAATTGGCCCCAGATGTACACAGTACTGCATTGCATGCTGAAAGACATACAGATTGGCATTTCAAGTTTATACTTAAAGAATGCTGTGGCATTTCTTTAATAATATTGCCTGCAAAGTGAATTCTGCATATAGTGATTATATAGCCAAGGTCTGTACCTGGCGTTTTAGTGAAAAAAGAAAACCACGTTTTGGGCGACGAATGATATGACCCAATTCTTAGATAAATTTCCAAAAATAGCACCGCCGCTTGAATTGCTTTTTCCCAATGTATTTACATTCAGCTACGCAATGATTATGAGTGATATGCGGCACAATACGGAGAGAGGAATTCGTTTGGAGTGTGATACTAAATCATTGTACCGATGGCATATCCGTGATCGCTATAAACTGCCCATCATATAAAACGACTTGATGAGTTGTAGCTTAGTTAACTATTCATTTTACAAATCATAAAATAGTCCGTAATAAATCGTGTTGCTGTATCCGTGAGTGCATCAACAAGGGAATTAAATATTTATTTTAGATATCCTTTTTACGCAAGAAATCAAAAGATCATATTTCTTATTCAAAGACCGGGTTATAAGGTCTTCGTATGCACAAATGAAAATCAAAATTAGATTTACAGTCGCAACCATTTTTAAAGGTACTATCATACTTTGGTAGCATACCGAAACAGAAATGTTCACAAATTTACCTATAACTTACATGATATGAAGATGAAGATGGTAGAAACATACTGTTAAAATCTTTCTGCCTGGAATACTGTATTTATTCAGAAAACAGTCAAACCAAACCAATGACCAAAAACAATTTTGATCTTTTAAAGATAGAAAATAACGGTGAAAAGATTTAACAAATATACTGTGGGCGTTTTTCACTGTTTTCTCAATAAATGGGCACCGTGTGGGCCTGGGAATTTCACAGATGGCTGTTACTGTACCTTCCTTGATATGTTTGCCCATGAACCTGCATTTCTTTGACAAAAACCAAAGTATGACATACCTTTAAAGGTAGTATCATACTTTGGTAAAGCTGATAGTACAGCCGAGGTCTGTTCATAGTTTGATTTGTCAGCTTAATTGATCATTGCAAACAGTAGGAACAAACGAAAAACCGTTGCAATTGTTACGCGAGGTAATTGTAATTGTGAGGTTTTGATCTCGCAGACCAAAACTGTTTTTGTCTTTTTGTTTTACTCATTTCTGGATAAATACAGCATTTCAGGCGGTAATTTTCAAGGTATGTTTGTATCAGGTCTATCTTTATACCCTGAATCTGTGAACATGTCTGTTTTGGTTTTCTACCAAAGCATGGTACCTTTAACCTATAGGCCTACCATATTCTTTCGTCATTATTATGCTATACCCACCCTTCAGCCTGTGTTCGTGTCTCCAATTCACTTGAACTTGAACACCAAACGAACAATACATGTATAGGGCCTATACACGTGTGTAGTGTATTTGTAAGTAGCTGGAAGCGTTTCAAGTCTAAAGCATTTAGACTTGTCACAAATCCTTAATGAGGAAATAGTGAAACGATTGGTTTTCTCGAGAGACAGGGTGTCTTTAATCCGCAATCTATAAGAATTCCCAAGTTTAGGGTTTTACCTTGACTCTCTGCAATGGCTTGACACTAGTTCAGTTCACAGATGGAGAAAACCACACCTTGCATCCGGACTGTAATAGCAACCTGTTACAGATTGCAGGCAATTATACCATCAGTGTATAACTGTCATCGGGAAATATAACGGGTAACCCCAGCGGAATTGTCCGCATAATCGGGCTCCGGGTCGCAAATCCCAACTGGACGCAGTTCCATCCATGCGGTTTGGGCTCTCCAATTCCTGAACCAATCTAAGAACTCCAAAGTGCTTGGAGTTAGGAGGGCCTGGCGCGTTTCGATCCTAGCAGGATCTGTATCGATAAACAAAATTAAACATCCTGCTATGATCGAAACGCGTACAAGTAAAAACTGCTGCAAGCTGGTCATTAGCCAAAATAATGACCTGAAATTCATAAAAATGCTTGGAGTTTGGAGGGCCTGGCGCGTTTCCATCATAGCAGGATCTTTATTCTATCCTTCGCTAAATAAGAAACACTCATGCTTGGTGTTTAACCCACTGATGTCAGTAATGATTTCAACTTATTCAGTAAATTGAATATAGGGTAGTGCTGGGCAAAATCGGGGAATTCCATATCCGGATGAAGAATCGTGGGCAAAGATATCCAGAGAGATACAGTAACAGTCATCTGTGAAATTCCCAGTCCCATATGGCGCCTACATTTTGAGAAAACAGTGAAAAACGCTCACGGTATTTTCAAATCCTCATGCACATGACTTTTGATCTCACCCCGAGATCAAAACTGGTGGTCTTTGGTTGTGGAGAAATACATAATTGTTGGAGAAACATTTTAACGGTATGTTTCTACCATCACTACCTTTATACCCTGTAAATTATAGGTAAATTTGTGAAGATTTCTGATTCAGTATGCTGCCAAAGTATGATCCTTTAGCACTGAAACCTACACTGATATACATAATAATGATATATTTACAAGTAATAAACTATGCCAATATAAGTAATAACCTGCTGCAAACTGCTCATCAGCCAAAACATGACCTGAAATTTATATTTTTTCGTTAAATTTATTGAAGGTCGTCACGCAATTTTATTTTATGAAAAGCATGGCTTACTCCCCTGCGTCAAATCCACCATAATGTAATACGGTATTCAATTAGTATCTGCGATGTTGATACTTAAAATATACGTGGCAACATTCTGTATGGAAATGAAATAATGATGGCTGATTTTTAAGTGGTAATATGCACTACCATCGTATATGATCGTGTGTGTCTGTGTTGCTTATAGTGAACCAACCAGGCGTTCCTAACACAATGAATATTCTATTGTTATATTATAATACATCTTTACAATGCCTGTAGAAGCAGATATCGATCAGCTGATATCCTTGACCTTAGCCGCTGAACAAATACCCCTTCAACAATGAAGTAGATTTCATTATAACTTAGACAGAGATGAAAAATAATAATGAAGCGAAGGTGAAATAACATCACCTATCTGTCAAAAATAACACAGTTTTTAATTTGTAGGGAATAGAAATGAAGATCAAAGCCAATGTAACTCAGTACTATACTCGGCATTGAATTGAAGCTGAAATACGTGTACTATAATACGGCTATTCAGAAATGTATGCTAATACATGATTGGTAAAGGTCACAGAACATGCAGCACTCACACTTTGTCTGATCCAATATGTGCATGACATAATAAACCTGCGAACATTTTAGCTCAATCGGTCATCTGAGTCACGAGAAAACAGTAAAAACCCTACCCAATTTTTCTTTTAAAACATGAAGAATGGTTTTGATCTTATCCCGGGATCAAAACTGTTTTCGGTCTTTGTTTGACTAATTTCTGCATAAATACACCATTTCGGGTGGAAATATTCTACCAGCACCATCATCATACCCTGAAAGTTATACGTAAATCTGTGAACATTTCTGTTTGGGTATGTTACCAATCCTGTACTGTACCTTTAATAAGTGTATTGTTTGAACTTGAAGCGATAATCCTGAATGCAATATAGGTATGGGCTTGGTTACTTATCCACACAATCTGTGCTAGATAAATTTACTGTTTACCCTCAAGATAATGAAAATCATTTCATACTTGTTTTTTTTTTGCCAAAGAAATACAGATTCATGGGCAGAAATACCAATAAAGATACAGCAACAGTCATCTGTGAAATTTCAAGTCTCATACGGTGCCCACGTTTTGAGAAAACAGTAAAAACGCTCACCGTATTTTCAAATCTATTCACGGGAGTTTTGATTTTTCTGAGATCAAAACTGTTTTTGTTTTTTGTTTTTTTTGGCCTTTGGTTTTACTTCTTTTTTTTTTTAATACAGCATTAAGGCAGATAGGTTTTAACGGTATGTTTCTTCCATTACCATCTTCATACCTTGTAAGTTATATGTTATTCCGTGAAGATTTCTGTTTTGGTATTCTGCCAAAATGTGATGTTATACCTTTAACAAAGTACACCTTGAGAATTTTTCTCAAAGCAGTAATCCCCATGAACATTCGCTGAATTGCTTCCAGTTTGTGTTAAATATCTTGCACAGGACAACGAACACCATCGTTGACCAATTATTCACTCTGCAGTAGTTGGGTGTAGCAAAAACAAACTCTATAAATAGACCATGCACTTGACATTTTTGTTACCAGTTGAACGGCAATTAGGGTCAACGGGAAACCACTCAAAGGTGGGAACGCAGCTCACCACAGTTATACAAGAACTTCCTGAAATATTACCACAAAATAGGTTGAAAGTTAATATACTTTGGTGTTTGTCATAGAAATGCAGATTCATGGGCAAAAATATCAAGGAAGATACAGTAACAGTCATCTGTGAAAATTTCAGTCCCATACGGTGCCCACTTTTTGAGAAAACAGTGAAAAACGGCCACAGTATTTCTTTAGTCTTTTCTCTTTTATTTTTTATCTTTAAAAGATCAAACATATTTTTGGACACTGGTTTGACTCTTTTCTGGATAAATATAACATTTCAGGCAGAAAACATTTAACGGTATGTTTCTACCATCACCATCTTTATACCCTGTAAGTTATAGGTGAATCAGTGAAGATTTCTGTTTCTGTATGCTACCAAAGTATGATAGTATACCTTTAAAACAAAGTCCGATCATGGTATAGATTCTGCACTTTTGTACAAATCGTATTGCCTTAGACTGTTTACAGGTTTATTCTGTAAGGTCGGATTCTTTCGTGTCGCATTTTGCATGGATAAGAGGTTTGTTAAGGTTATTGACATCTTATGAATGTACAACAGGCTGGCATTCGCCTGCTATGAATGTGTATTCATGTAACATGATGGGACTCAGCCAGGCTTGAATGTCAGATTCTAAAAGGCAAAACTAGCTCATCGCGTTCAGGAAAGACGCCTGGGGAACCTGCGCACGCGCACTGGTCTCCCTGCGTCATGTCCTCCACTACCTGTGCTCAATTTAAATGGCATACCTGCACATTCACAGCGCCAGGCAAGCGAATCATATGACATTTCATCACATTGTCCCTATTGGGTTAAGGAACTTGATAACTTTGCACAAGAGAACTTGAACTTGTCACATTTCCTGTTTGTCTTGAGTTCAACCTGTTGGTAATCGGTTTGTCTGTTGCACTTGTAAGCAGCGCAGGATGCTGTGTGAGTATAACGAGTGTCGACTATGAAACAAAAACATCCGTTGCTTTGCACGTTTCATATACTCGGATGTTATTGCTATCATCTTCACCAACCTGTGGTTTGAGCTATTACACAATTGCCGTCACGAAACAAAGACTCGTTTTAATATCTCTACATGAAACAAAACCTGCTTCCCAACCAAAAATAATGGCCTGAAATTTATAAAATCCTTGGGAGTTAGGAGTGCCTGACGCGTTTCGGTCCTAGCAGGATCTTTCTCAAAGGCTAAATGGTATGAGTTAGGAGGGTCTGACGTTTCCATCCCAGCAGGATCTTTCTCAAAGGCTAAATGGTTTAAGTTAGGAGGGCCTGGCGTTTCAATCCTAGCAGGATCTTTCTCAAAGGCTAAATGGTCTGAGTAATAGGAGGGCCTGACGTTTCGATCCTAGCAGGATCTTTCTCAAAGGCTAAATGGTCAGAGTTAGGAGGGCCTGGCGTTTCAATCCTAGCATGATCTTTATCAAAGCATTCTAAAAGCATTTCGAAATAGTAATGACCTTTATAAATAAATTATTTTCCTTTCTTTGCCTTTTTTTGGTCAATATATGGGTTAATTCTACAATTGAGCTGTTTACATAGCGTGCCTCGTGGTCATAATCATATATTTGCGTCTCTGTGCGCCTGGGTAGTTCTTCATGATGAGAACAGCTTGACCTGCGTATGAGTAGGAGGTTTGTATATAGGTCTTCTATACCTGAGCCAACGGAAGCTGCCAGTTTATTGGAATCAAATTGAACCGAAGAAGTGGTACAAATATTGCCGGTCGCGTTTCATCAGCCCCGATGGTCAATTAACTCACGCTGGTGACACTGACCGAAATGCACCTTACTTCAACAACTGCTTGCAGTGTGGGCAGAATGACAACCAATGTTATTGGAACAATAACGCCTTGCTCAATTGGCAGTGCGAGCTTGATATTCCATTTACCGACCAAATTTGGTCCGTAATCGAATTTGAACGGGTTTTGAAGCATGACCCTTCGTTTATATCATCAATTGTGTTTTGTGTTGACGAAGACACCAGTGAGTAATTGTCTGAATTAAATTTCATGCTTTGGCTTTTGTCAAAGAAAATACAGATTCATGGGCATGAATATCAAGAAAGATACAGTTACAGTTATCTGTAAAATTTCCCGTCCCATGCGGTGCCCACTTTTTGAAAAAACAGTGAAAAACAGCCACAGTATTTCTTAAGTCTTTTCACAGTAATGTTTGATCTTTAAAAGATCAAAATTGGGTTTTTTGGGTCATTGGTTTTACTCTTTCCTAGATAAATACAGCATTTCATGCAGACAAATGTTAACGGTATGTTTCTACCATCGCAATCTTTATACCCTGTAATATAAGGTTTAAGTAAATCTGTGAAGATTTCTGTTTCGGTATACTACCAAAGTATGATACTACCTTTAAGTAAACACATTAGTATACCCAGGCAGAGTAATAATTTTGGATCATTTTGTTTGTGTACATGCTAATGAGGCTATACTACAACGCAAACCATTACACTGACACCTGTTATCATTATTATAATATCTCACGAAACGAAATAATTACTTTCTCCAAAACGGAAAGCTATTTATCTCTGAGATTATTAAGTTTATGTCCCGCAGTAAAACACTAGGCCAATTCTGGCATGGCATTAGAGCTAGATAGCAGAGGCGTTGGCGAATCTGTCACATTAAACGCTGTATGAGTGATGTCCACTCGATGCAATTCTCTTAGCACAGCCATCTCAGGAAGATACCATGAAATAAAAGGATGGTTATGGTGTAAACAAACATCGCCTGGACTCAGTTTACACAGATAGGTCTAATCCGTCAATCAATGACATATAATAAATATGTTGTTCATGTTGTAAATTTACAACATTAATGTGGAGTTGTCATAGTTCGAAGTCCAATATACATCTTGAAGACAAAATAAAAACAAACTGAGAATAATGTTATTAGTGGAGATGATATTGATTTTTGTGCATAAGTAACAGTAATGATTACATAGCATCATGCGGATTTTTTTTATTAAAAAAAATAATAGCCAGTGGTTGTTTGTGGTCTTTGGTTGTTTTCTTATTTGGATAAATACAGCATTTCAGGCAGAGCAATTTTAACTTTATGTTTCTACCATCACCATCTTTATACCCTGTAAGGTATAGGTAAATCTGTGAAGATTTCTGTTTCGGTATACTACCAAAGTATGATACTACCTTTAAGCAGAAACCAAAGTAAACTGCTGAGTAACCAAAGTAAAGCTGACCACAGCCAACCAATTATTTGGTCATGAGACCAGCATCATGTATAAACCGCTATGTATTGGTTATACATTCCAAGAATGACATCTGTTATATCAATAAGCTAGCCTTTTAATAACTCAACAAAATCATTCTCATTGGAAAGTGAACAAAGGAAAATTGAGTGTAGCGGGATTCGAACCAGCGACCACCAGAATACCGTATCGGTGGTCTTACCAACTCAGCTATCTAGCCCTATATTAGACCGTCAGGTGGCCGATTTCACTAACGTTTTGCGATCATCGCAAAAACCCAAATTCATCGCTACACGGAAAATCGATCGCAAAGTAGCTATATCATATCATGTCTGATAGCGATGATCGCAAAATACGACTTTAGTGAAATCAGCCCCAGGTACTTTTGGGTAGATTGGCGAAGTACCAATATTTCAGTGTCGAAGCATCCTAGTATCTACAGAAATGGTTGTCTGTCAAGTGCCGACTAACTCCCGTTATGTGCAGCCAGGGAGTTCCCCACAAAGGACCTGAAAATGGGTATAATGATATTGATGTTTTTATTGGTGTTTTCCAGTGCCCCATCCTCATTTTGGTTTTTTTTTCCCATTTGCCTCACTAAACGGAAAGTATGTCGGCTTTTTCATGGAAATACTCATGATTGTAAAGTCGTTTTGAGGGCTTGTAAATATTATGTGTGGATAATTACTCTTTTAATCACCCAGAAGTGTCTATTTGTGACTTTCAGTAGGCCATTTAATGAAAAATAAATGCTCATGGCTGTAGAGTTGTTTCGAGGGTTTGTAAATGATTTATGTGGATAATTACACTTTTAGAGCACCCTGAAGTGTATATTTGTGACTAGAGGTTTCCATACAGGCGAATCAGGGTTGTCTGAAAAGAGTTTGCTAGGCCTCAATTTTTACAGATTTTTTTTTCCACTCAAAATGCTTTATAGTAAACTTCAAGACGTCTTAATCGTGTCGTAGTTTGTGTTATAATGCTCAATTGTTACAATTAGTCTGCAATGTGTAGGTCTACGTACATTAGTCACAGTGAACACAAAGTAAGGTAGGTTTGCAGGGACATCATGTTATCTCTTCTATGAGAGTGTGTGGTTCTGAGTAGAACCGGTGGTACTAACTCGACGTTCCGAACATTGTGCTCTTTTCGTCCTCGGGAGAATGAAGACGAACAGAGCACACTGTTCGGAACGTCGAGATAATACCACCGGTTCTTCTCAGAATGACACACTCTCACAGAAGAGATTACATGGTGTCACCACAAACTTACCTTACATTAGTACTTCCACCATGCATAGCTTCAAGTCTTATCATAGTGAACACGAAGGTCATTTTTGGATGAATGGGAGAATAGGGTAATTGTTGAAGTGTGATTCCAATAATGTGTCCTTCGGTTTATGATGTCATTCCAACGCTCATATGTTCATCTTTGTTGGTGATGTCCCAAATTGTCAGAAAGGTGAATGGCAATTCGAACACCACCAGACTGAAGGTCGAGCGCCTGGGCTGTAGTTTCAAGGTCGTGGGTTCTTGTCCCGCCCTACGTATCTCATCTATTCTGTCTCAATTAAGTATGCATGGTTAACTGTCAATACGCGAAGGATTGATAAGTTCTAATGTGCTTTGTGAATGCATTGGACACTTTGCATAAAACTACACAGCATTTTGTGTTCGTGCGTCTACACTTTCATATGGTGTGATAATTGTGTATACTGCATTGTAATATCCAGGCTCTCTCCTTAAGCGTTCGTAGTATTTGAACTTTCACGTGTTCAGATTGTGGACCCTATCAATAAAAGTAGCTCCATACTTTGGTTTTTTTCTAAGAAATGCAGATTCATGAGCAAAAATACCAAGAAAGATACAGTAACAGTCATCTGTGAAATGTCCAGTCCCATACGGTGCCCACGTTTTGAGAAAACAGTGAAAAACGCTCACGGTGTTATCAAATCTATTCACAGGAGTTTTGATCTCACCCCAAGATCAAAACTGTTTTGGTTGGACCATCTGTTGGATAAATACAGCATTTCAGGCAGAAAACAATTAACAGTTTATGTTTGTACCATCACCATCTTTATATCATGTAGGTACATTTGTGCAGGTTTCTGTTGTTGGTATGGTACAAAGTATGATAGTACCTTTAATTTGATTGTGAAATGAGCACGATATACGTGGGATACGGAATAAGGCTTAGGAGTGGTATGTGCATAATCGTCGACCCAACCCATAATCATACCCATCCCATCTATATCTGGATTTGGAGGTTGTTGTTAGTAATACTCTTTCATTGTGTTTGGTAGAAACCCCACATCACGCCCACATGTCACACAGTGGGATATGTTTGCCTTTTTGACTCAGTGAGCCATTTTTAGGATTCGGTTGCGTGCCGGTAACATTTACTGTGATTTGCTGTTACCTATAGGTGAGATATTCCATTTTTGACCATTCCTATTGGTTAGCAGCGCGCCTGACACATGACGTAAGCTTATATCATTGTCCAATCATAGATTTGCATGTGAGCATGACCATTGTATACCGACCCCATCAAACAGCGAAAATAAGACTTTTTAATTATCGTAAAGTCAACTTTTTGCAAAACAATTATAGGTACACGTTGTATGTATTATGTCACAGGTATAGGCTCGTAGTCCTAAGCTCAACTTAGGCTAAAATCGAGAATTCATGATAGTGAAATGCACATGCCTATTCTTTCCAAACATAGCGAGGCAAAGTCATCCAACAGTTTATTTTATGTGACTGCCTCCCGTGACTAAATGACTTAAGAAATGACTGACAAGATTGTGGGTTCATTTCCATGCTGGAGAGCTGCTTAATCCGCCTTGCGTATGAAATGTCCTTTACATTATTCCCTCCGGTAATTCTGCTCTGGGCGCAACGAGGGGAGAGTAAAGCTGTGTGATCTTTCTCTAGTCACAGCATCAGTCACTGCTGCAACTAGTCTGCGCCTCCCCTGCTAACAACCTGTCACTCTTTCGCTGCTATAGGGTGGAGCGTGGAAGTGCCTCGGTTGCCGTACGCGTAGCAGGTATTCGTGGCGTGAACGCCGATGGCTTGCCGCGTGTGCTTTCCAGACATAAGCACCGCCTACCGACCAAAAAAACACCAACCACATGTGATGCGGTTGAGTTCAAATATCTCCTCACCGTTGGTGATACGGTAGCTACACTTCCGTCGGAAGGACGCCCGCGCACGTTGCGCCTGGGCTATAATAACCAGTGCGTGTACGGCTCAGCCTGCAGTTGATGACCGAACACTGGACTCGATACTTGTCTGCGAGAATCCTTGGTTCACAGTTCAGCGCGCAAAGAAAATTACAATTAGAAGTCGAGGCAAAAATCTGCAGAAAGCCACCTGCAAGGACACACTGTTCCGATTGTCTGATTCTTTCTCTGTGAAGAATTGAGTTGAGGACAAGTTGAAGGTGAAAGGACGTGTTTCAAAGGAAAGGATCGGACGGTTAGGTGCGGTCGAGGCAGGGCTGGTGCGGCTGATCAGGGACTGGTCTTAGTATTTGATCCATGAACATGAAGCTGGACAGCTTGCTAGTTGTCAGTGCCATCGGATGGGCAGTCCTCCTACTGGCTATCATTAACGGTGTCCACGCCAAACCTTTTGACGGAGTCGGGGCAGCCCTCCACTCAAGGAGAAGCTACCACCAACGAGCCCAAGAGTGGATACGGGACCGGACTGTGCCTGATTTTGTCGTGGGGGCCTTGGAGCAACTTCATCACCGAGAAAAGCGATTCCCAAGAGTGGTGAGTACTCACTATTTTTATCCTTCTTAAAGTCATGGCTTCTGACTTCCAAACGAACAAAGATAACTGACTATTGGGAACACCACCGTGAGCTGGATAGCTCAGTCGGTAGAGCGCCTTTTTACAGTATTCAGGAGGTCGCCGGTTCGAATCCCGCTCCAGTCAATTTTTCTTTGTTCACTTTTCATTGACTTCTTAAAAAATGCCCTTATAATCTCCTGATGATGACTAGAGCTAGCTAGTCGAAATGTTGAGAGCTAACGAGAAGTGCGCCGAAAATAGAACCGGCTAAAATCACATGGTGTTACCGCAAACCGATCCACATACCAATTATCACCATGCAAAGCCTCAAATCTGTCTTATAACTAATTATAATCGGTAACCATGCTTGTTGCCAAGTCTTAGTATATACTAAGACGATCAAATATTATTTTTAGCACCATAAGTATTTTTCTCTTCCTGGGATGAAATTTCACATCAATTCTTGTAGTCCCAGGAGGGGGTAAAACCGATTTGTGGCCTGTCTGATTTTAATCTTCGATATCTCCACGGCCGCATCCCCTAATGGCTAAAAAACCCTCCCAGCACGGCTCGGGAAATCGTCGCACGTTTCTTTGCCGTTTAATATTGCAAATGTGGCAACGTACATAGCTCGCTCGAGACAGATTTGGTCACATTCGCCTCAAAGCAGCACATTCTTGTTTTCTATTGATCAAAATTTACAATATGACTTAATATCACACCGTGAGATTGTGTTAGCGTAAGATATCGAGCATCAAGTCAGATTCTGGTATATTCGTCGACCTTAAATACTTAGAACACCAAGGGTCGATTTCACGAAGCTCGACGATCGATCGTAACTCGAGTTACGAAGGATAACCCATCGTATCCTACGTAGGGCTGAAATGCATCATAAGCCCTACGATTGATAGTAAGTTACGATGAGTTTGGTGAAATCGACCCTAGATATAATAAAATGTGCTTTTCTACTTCTATGGCGATTTTCAAAGTTTTAAAAAGCTTTCAGTAATATAGCACTGCCAGACCAACAATAAAAGTCTTCAAAAATGAGATAAATTTCTTTTACATGCAATGTTTGCTTGTAGAATTATTACTATATTTGAGATGATTTGAAATTGCTATTTTCAGAACAGAAAATACCTGATATATCTGACAGTTTAATTATCAAGATCATGATTAATGTTGCAATAAGCTGAAACGTGTTCTACTCATTCTGCTCTAGATGAATATAAAATATTTTAAATTTTGTTCTTTGAAGTGGAAGCCTAAAAGTAATATCATCATACTTTGGTTTTTGTCAAAGAAATACAGATTTATGGGCAAAAATATTAAGGACGATACAGTAACAGTAATCTGTGAAAATGTCAGTCCGATACGGTGCCTGCATATTGAGGAAACAGTGAAAAACGCCCAAGGAATTTCTTTTATCGTTTCACCGTTATTTTCGATCTTTAAAAGATCAAAATTGTTTTCGGTCATTTTCTGGATAAATACAGCATTTCAGGCAGAAATGTTTTAACGCTATGTTTCTACCATCACCATCTTTATACCCTGTAAGTTATAGCTTAATCTGTGAATATTTCTGTTTCGGTATGCTACCAAAGTATGATACTACCTTTAATAGCAAAAAGACACTCCCATGTCATCGTGACTTCATTCAGACCGAACATGATTGCACGTCCACCGAGCCAGATATTCAGACAACATAATCGTGGTCGGTTGAACATACACATTGAAGCAGGTTGTGATGTGAATTTGATCTTGTTTCTCTCACCATGTCTGTCAGTGAGATCGTTCAGACACGTTCAATGTACACGCAATCGGCAGTAGAAACAGCCACACGACAACCCACTGACAGATACTGTCATACCATAACTGCATAATACGTCCGTGGCAATCAAACAGTGGTATTTCTGCACTTGCGAAATAAGCGATTGGCACGTGTGAAATGATAACTTAATCAGGACGCTAGGCTAGTATGGGACGGTCCGTGCGTTGGAACCTACGATTGACATCGCGGGTGACTTGGGAACATTTTCATCAAGTTGGGATCCAATTACAGTTTAAATTGGGTCGGAAATCACGCGTGCACTCGATATAGTTTCTTATGCGCCGTTCTGCCTTTTTAATCAAAAGTGATAATATTGGTAGGCTTTGATAACCCTGACATTCGCGTGTTTCAAGGGCTCCGGTCAGTTCAATATTCCACATCTTTGAAGGAGTTGTCTTTATTGAATCTTGCCGATGGCGATCGTATTCGGCGCGAATCGTCAAGCAGTATCGCAGTTCGCGTGTAGCGTCACTTCTCCCGCGTTGTGCAAATAGGCGCGGACTGTTAAAAGCACCGCGCGATGCTAATGGACAGATAATAAAAAGTATGTGTGCTTTTTCTATTACGGGGTTTGTCTGGTGATAACACGGGAATGCATGGTGTTAGGATTATAGACGAGCATGACGGTGGCGCACCTTCACATCCCCGGAACTACATCTCATAATCATCCTTAATGACAATTATCCTTCCGCCTAGCAACCGTCTAAACATGAACACCCCGATGTAGGCCTATAGCATGCACCCCAGACCAAAACACACCTGTTAAAGGTACAGTACAGGATTGGTAACACACCCTAACAGAAATGTTTACGTATAACTTTCAGGATATGAAGATGGTGCTGGTAGAAACATACCGTTAAAATATTTTATCCAGAAATAAGTCAAACAAAGACCAAAAACAGTTTTGATCTCGGGGTAAGATCAAACCCATTCTTTATGTTTACAAGAAAATATGAGTCGGGTTTTTTATATTTTCTCGTGACTCAGATGGCCGATTGAGCTCAAATTTTCACACATGCACATATCGGATCAGACAGTGTGAGTGCTGTTCTGTGACCTTTACCAATCATGGATTATACCTTTAAAACTACAATGAACACTTAGAAAGGTTAACAAAATTCGGGTTGAGGAAAAGTCGCATATTTACAACGATAAGACATATGTGGATCGGTTTGCGGAAACACCATGTAATATTCGTTCGTACTTTCGCACTTATTATTTTCGTCGCACTTCTGGATAGGTCTCAACGTTTCGACTAGCTTTCTCTAGTCATCAAGAGACTAGAAACGGTGTTTTTCTGTGTCACTATAGGCATAGGCCTTTAGAGGCATTGCTTATTGGGCGAAAGGATCAGAAAAATGATATTATTTTCCCAAGAAAAATAATGTAGGCCTATTATGTACTAATTTTAATTCATATGAAACTGATATTTGCTGCACGGAACTTTAGATGACAGGATCCAATTTTAATCTTAGTACTTGAAAATAAGCAATTTAAACTTAGAATCAGTTCATGATTCTAAGACGGAAAATGGGCATGCATCTTTAAAGGTATAATACATGATTGTTTAAGGTCACAGAACAGTACTCAAACTTTGTCCGATCCAGCATAATACATGAAATGTAAACCTGTGAATATTTGAACTCAATCGGACATCTGAGTCATGATAAAGTAGCAAAAAGCGATTCAATTCTTATAAAATATAAAAAATGGTTTGATCTTACCCCGAGATCAAAACTAGTTCGGTCTTTGTTTGACTAATTTCTGGATAAATACACCATTTCAGACGGAAATATTTTAACGCCATGATTCTACTAGCACCATCTTCATACCCTGAAAGTTATACGTAAACCTGTTTACATTTCTGTTTATCTAAGCTACCAATCCTGTACTGTACCTTTAATGAACTCGACGTTATGGCCACGTACAATCGCATATTGTATCTTTCCCGCGGCTCACATACACCGACCGCTTATTCAGAATAGAATTTTCATCATCGCCGTTTCTCTTCTATAAAAAGAATATTAAACATGTTCAATTTTGTTCAAATAATGAAATTAAGTTGCATCGGTTCTTCCGTGGTGTATTTATCCAGAAATTAGTCAAACAAAGACCGACACTGTTCTAATTTTTGCTCAAATAAAAAGAAAGGAAAAATTTACCTCAGACAAAATATCAAAGGCGGCAATATGTGTGTATTCTTCTGCGCGACATCTTGCAACGTACGCCTTGGTCAAATATTTTGAATGTCTAATGCACGATACATTGCATAGTGCGATCACTGGTATAATTGTGACTTGCTGTATTTATCATTCATAGTAATGAATTGGCCTGCATCCAGAAAAAATATTAAAATTCCGTTCCATCGTAGACTGTCTTGTACTTTGTAGCCAAGTCGTTCGAAGTCGCGGTGACAAGTCGTCTCTTCTTTCACGCAACTCTCGCGAAACCGGTAACTGCTTCTACTTTCTCGCGAGACTCCTGGTTACGGCGAGATTTCGGGACCGAAATCTCGCCGTAGCCAGGAGTCTCGCGAGAAAGCACTGCGGTTTCGCGAGAGTTGCGTGAAAGCAGAGACGATCACCGCGACTTCGAAAGACTTGGCTCCAAGTCTATAACCACTCATAGGTAAAAAAAAGCGGCCCTTTCCCATCACAAAATAATGTCGTTACTTTGGCCAGCATTGCGCGCACACGAACTAAGGAAACGGTTTAACGGGTTCGCTACGAGGATGACTTTCCAAGTATATAAATAAACGGCGCCAGTTGCAAAGATGACACCCTCATACAAATTGCAATGGGAGAAAGTCGCATCGTGGCTGCGTTTCAGACACGCTTCCCACTTAGTTTGTTACCGTGTCGGCATAATTTTGACAAGCCTAGAGCGTGTGTCCGAATTCATACCCACAGCTTGGCCGAGTCAGTAGGCGTTACGGAGCGTGGATGGCCATGAATTTGTCATGATAGCGACATCAACAACTTCAGGATCCCCATGCATTTCATATAGCGACCACTTGTCCACAAACTTAGAGCGTACCGTTCTGCAAATACTTCGTAAAGTTTCCAAAAGTGACTAAAACTTGCAGTGTTCGTGAAATCAAGATCATTTGGCCTTTCCAGTAAACCATAATTCCCGCGTGACTTATCATACTCGTCTGTGATTTTAATGACAAATGCAAATGAAGCCAAATGGAAATAGGAAAAACTCGCGTTGATGCACCGAATAGAAATTCTGAAACTGCACAGCGTGTTGTACATTGTACATTTCCAAATATTTCCAATCAGATTTTCAATCAATTTTCGATTTTAATTTTGAATCAGTGACGCGCAAAACTGATTGAGTTTATTTGCAGTTCACGGCCGGGCCGTTATAACGTTCGTTTATTGGACTAGAAATGCGTGTTCTTACAACAACAAAAAAGGAATTTTATTATGAATTTTTTGTGTGCAATTTTGCTGTATTTTCATTGTCAAAAAACGGCAAAAGTCTGTTTTTGTTGTATGTGTTTGTCACTTTTTTGCCGGCACAGCACTCCCTGGTACTCCCTGGTCGCTGGTTTGAATCCCGCTTCGGTCAATTGTTATTTGTTCACCTTCAATGACTTAAACTTCAGTCAGTTTCCCTTGTGGGCATTTGAAGATTTTTTGGGGGGTGTTGTTATTTTTGAAGATAAATTCCAGATTTATAAAACTATTAAACGATAAGATGGTAGAACACCGGTACGGTATTCCGGCGGTCGCAGGTTAGAATCCCGCTCCTGTCAGCTATTCGCCTCTCAATGACTTGGTTTCTCTTATGGTTACTAGATGATTATAACGCGATTGAAAATGTTGACATTGAATTTCAATAGTTGTATTTCGTTGTTTGTTTCTTTGCAGCCGATGGGGACTCGATGCTCGTCCGACAGTCACTGCCCAGCGGACCACTGTTGCGCCAAGAAGCTGGGGAGTCGAGTCTGCTTACCTCGGCTATCCCAGGGCAGGACGTGTGCGTTGAACGGCCGCAGGGCCTACTCGACCGACCACCTCTTCATCCAATGCCCATGCAACCACATCGAGGGGTTAACGTGTGAACGCTCGGGGAGCGGCGGCGGCCGAATGGGAGTCTGCAGCCCGAGCTAAACCCATCCACCCCCCCGGCTGAGGATCCGTTCGACTTTACCCCAACACCATCAATCAACAAAACAAGGACTATTATATAGACTTATATCAACTGCAGCTTCGGCATGACAGCTGGAACTTGGACGACTCGTGGACCGGGTACGCTGGGGGTCCGTTTCCGATGAGAATGTTAAAGTCAATACGCAAGAAAAAGACTATAGACGACATAACTCGGCCCATAATTCTGCACAAGCACGCACCTGTCTAACAGCACACCTGTCATAAACTGCGCTAGCTGCACGCAAGTACAAGGACAAAGAGTGACTAACGTGAACAGAAATAATAGAAATCAGCGGTATATATGTTTTTGTGAGAATCGCCGTGTCCTTCACCGACCTGAAACACGATTTTGTGTTTCTGCAACAACCTTGACATTTGAGCTTCTTGGGTCATAATTCATCCCCCGAGCATGTGGTATTTTGACTGTGGCAGCTTAAGAATGCCTACACCAGACCCAAGACGACCCTAAGAACACAGAGTGAGAATATCATGAAGAGAACTGCCTCAGAAGTCCGATCGCAGTGACCAGCCTCAGCGAGTCACCGACTGAGATCAGTGGGGCAAATTCTCTCATTAACACCGCCCGTCAGTCAGCTGTAAACCCCGGCGAAGACTTACTCCAACACGATCCATCGATCCGCCCCTCCACCGTCAACTCACTCTACAATACACATAACCTTGACACTAATAACTGAAATGACTAACGTATAATATAAACAGTCCGCTGTCTACTGCTATTTATTATATCTATTTTTTGTTGGCTGTCATAGGCCTAGACTCTTTGTTTGGAAGCGGGTATCTAAGAGAGCGGAATAATTCGTCCGCCATTATCTTTTTTTGTTTAAACTGAGCTTTCACTTTATTAAAATGGAGAGGGAAGGAATTGTATTCAAGTAGAGAATGCTGTTTAGGGCATAAGCTCGCTGACCTTGTCCCTATATGGCTTAGTCTATACAATTAAACTAGAGTACTCGAAATAGGCTGAATTAGTTCATTCTGGTGCTCAAGGCTATAGCTTGGTATTTGCGCCTCGACGCGGTCAATATTTACTGTTCACTAAGCGAAAACAAGTCTTTCTGTGCTAAGCACCATTTAGAAGAAGAAAGACGAGGTGACATGCTGGCCTTATTTCTCAGAATCATCACTTGGTAACAATCACACTTAAACATAGTGTACACTGTAAACATTTCGGTAACAATCTCGGTAACATGTTGCCCAGTTAGGGCAACACACTTGGGCAACAAGACTTTGGGCCCTGTGTACACTACAGCAACATTTGGCCA
The DNA here is from genome assembly GCA_963971285.1 of Astropecten irregularis. Lineage (NCBI taxonomy): Eukaryota > Metazoa > Echinodermata > Asteroidea > Paxillosida > Astropectinidae > Astropecten > Astropecten irregularis. Next base: position 3,304,680 of record OZ020244.1, on the reverse strand, counting down.
ACATGTTACCAAGATGTTGCTGCGATGCGACATGTTACCCAACTCGTTTTGCTCTGTGTACACTGACAACATTTCCAGCAGCAGGGTACCTGAGCAATATGTTACCGAGATAGTTACCGAAAATGTTGACAGTGTACACTCTGCTTGAATTCATGTCACATCCCCAGCATCTTATTGTCATTAGGTTGTCCTTGATGCCATTGCGCGTCATTTTCTATCGCCCTGGGGCCAATTTCATGGAGCTGCTAAGCACAACAAAATTACTTAGCACAAAAATGTCTTGCCCAATAAAACAAACCCCCATTAAAAATCCATTTGAAACAGCCAAAGAATGATCACAAGTGGTACAAACACATGGAAATTTGGTTGTTAGTTCTGTTTTTTATTAAGACAGACATTTCATGGTTAGCAAATGTTTATGCTAAGCAGGGCCGTGAAATTGGCCCTGTGCTAAATTCACGTTACATATAGTGCTGACGTCACACCCTATATGTTTCTCTATGGCTCGCATATTACTAAACCCACATTGTATGTTAAATCATTATAAACTATTTGGCGAAGGGTCCATTCAAAAGTCCGCATGATGCACTTTTATAATTTATTCACAAAATGCACCCTTTAATGATGACTTGCCTTTAAATATAAATGGAATTTCAAGAGCACTCTAAATCGGAACAAAGTAGCTTTGCGCAAATTAGAGAATATTTAAAAAATTGCGTGTATATATTTAACGACTTCTGTACATATGTGCGACAAGAACTTCTTTACCGACAAAATATATTGACCTGCTCCAATTCCAGTATATAGTTAAAGTTGCACATCGGTAGCAAATGCGCTAAGCAGAAATACTTACGATGATAATATAAGCGGTCCGTGTAAATACAAAAAATCTGTTAAGATTCAAACGGTTATCAGAGGAAAAAGACTTTATTTTAATATACAAGTTCACATAATGTTCATATCTCATTTACCCTATAAGCATGTTTACGATGAGGGACAATTTGCGAATTAAATTCCCACCTAAGAAAGATTCAAGAGAATGGCACATTATGTCCCCCACCCTTTCTCTGTAAAAGCTGAAATGTAAAAAGAACATCTTATTTATATGTAGACGGGAACATGTGTTTTTCCTGACATGACAGCACACATAATTTGTCCACATTGTAATAAAATGCCCTTGACTGTATAAACGGTCTCTGTAAGTCGTGTGTCGCTGGGACCGGAAGTCGTGTACTAGAGTACGGGTCAGTACATGGCGTGTGTCGATGACAGGCCCAGATCCAGCAACATTAGACGGAAGATTTGGCTGTCACTAACATTCGCTCAGCATCTTGCAATACATGAGTGAATTCTAGCCCATGCATGTCCAGACACGTGATAAAAAGCTCAAATCCCCTGAATAATGTATATACAGTCTGTTTCGTTGCAAGCTGTAGAAAACATAATTTGAGCTCCCCCCCCCAAAAAAAAAAAAAATGTCTAGTTAAAAAAAACCAGTTGAAATATGTGGCCTAATGTTTTCCTGATCGCTTTGTTTAAGCCTTTTCGGCCCCTTTGGTCAGTTCATGAAGTAAAAAGGTGGGTTCAAATCCCACCTGAGCCAGTGCGTGACTTTTTTCACGTGCACTCACAAGCACTGAGTACACAGTGCTCATCCAAGTCGGTGAAGGGCAAGCCTAATTTGCATAATTATTATCTTTCTCCCCACCAAAATCATTTAATATTCAAGAAGTAAATGTCCACAAAAAGCGAAAGTTATTATGATAAAAACTACAGTGTTCCATTTCATAAATACTCGCAAAATCCCTTTTATATGCCATATACTATTATTTAATTTAAAGGTAGTATCATACTTTGGTTTTTATCAAAGAAATACAGAATATGGGCAAAACTATCAAGACAGATACAGTAACAGTCATCTGTGAAAATTTCAGTCCCATACGTTGCCCACTTTCTGAGAAAACAGTGAAAAACCGCCACGGTATTTCGTTTGTCTTTTCTCTTTTTATTTGATCTTTTAAAATAATTTTATAAAAAAGATTTTCGGTCGTTGTTTGACTAATTTCTGGATAAATACACCATTCCAGGCGGTAAAATTGTAACGGTATGTTTCTACCACCACCATCTTCATACCATGTAAGTTATACGTAAATCTGTGAACATTTCTGTTTGGGTTTCTTACCAAAGTATGATACTACCTTTAAGGCTCAACAAAATCCTGGTACAAGTGTATTACATTTTGTGTGGTTTTGTATGAACAACCATGAACTTATAATAGAACTGCAGTTTTGATTTCTTCATCAACTCGTTGCGACTGTCCAACCGATAAGTCACCGAATTGTAACAGATGAAATATGTGTTTGACGCACCTTATGCATAATAAATCCGAATCGCATCAATGCTTGTAGCCTAATGACCCAACAACATCGTAAGCGTATTGCACTTTAAGACAGTGCGACAATTCACCCGTATAAAACAAAGAGAATGTATATTTATTTTTGTCTGAAGTTTATAATAGCTCAATTATGGTGTACATTATTATTATTATTATTATATGTCGTGCTTTAAATTATCAATTCCTTTAAATTATTCTTGTTCAGCTTTAGAAGTATTCATGACGATGTTGGTGGGTGTTAATTAAAACGAATGGAGAAAATTCAGTCATTTGTTGTTGAGATTTGTCTTTGTCTTGGTGCTGATGTACTTCGCTGTTTGAATAAAAAGCACAGAGTCCTTTCAAGAGCGCCATTTTGAATGTTTTGAGATATTCTTCACACTGTTTGGAAATCTACCCACACTCGTTGATTGATCAAACATCTGCTCATGTCATTGCACTTTTTAAACATGATTAATGTGATTAGCGCTCATGGCCCTTTTTAACAGAGCGATTCACTGATTAGCGGTGTCATTTTCATCCTACACATTGAAAGGAGTATATAAAGTGGGGTGCTGTGGCCTAGTGGTAGCAGCCGATTTTACGAAATGTTGCGTAACTTACGCAACGTACAAATGTTGCGTAAGTTTTTTGAAACGGCCATAACTTGTGCAACATGCAAGGCAGGAAGATGTTGCGTATACGCAACTTTTGAAGTTTAGTGAAATTGGCTGCTGGCGTGTTGAACTCAAAATCCTGTGGTCAATCTACTGCTTGTGTCCTTGGGCAAGACGCTCTGTCACATGTTGCTCCTCTTCACCCAGGTGTAAATGGGTACCTGCGAGGATAGAGATGGCTTTGTGGTTTGATTAGCCTCTGTGCACTTTTTTCCTGTATACATGAGTAATACATTTCCTTTGCCTAGTCGTAGTTGAAATGATGGAATTTGTAACTGCAGCTCTTCGTGCAACTTCAACATTAGTCATTTTTTCAGTCCTTGATATTCGAATAAGTATGCTTCACTTATCTGGGCCCTTTTCCAAACCTCGGCTCCGGCTCAGGCTCCGGATCCTGGACTGTCAACTATAGGTTGTTGCTTGTCTAGTGTGCATCTTACACGCGGGAACCAGGGACCTCTCTCAAAGCTTGGCTCTGGCTCAGGCTCCGACTTCGTCTCTGTATTCCATTCATGCTGAAAATTTAGGCTGTGGTTTGTCATTGAAGCTGAAGCTGTGTTTTCCTCTTCAAACCAGATAATCTACTTCCGAATCGCTGCCAAAAGCCTCTATTTTGATACCCGTAATTTTAAAATGGATTCACGAAATGGAACCGGAGCCTGAGCCCAAGCCGAGCTTTGGTAAAGCCCCAGTCTACAGCAAACCCGTAAACTTTTGAAAGTGTCTGGGGACTACGGCTAATTTCAGAAAGGGCACCAGACCTTTTTTTCTATCCGGGCACAAGGGGGCGGTATAACTTTAAAACAAATGGTCAAACATTCATGGTGTTGCATCAAAGTATATAAGTATAATGTGCAAAGATATGAACTAAAACGACACCTGTTGTGGTGGAATTCATATGCAATTACAAAATAATTATGTATGTAGCTTTTGAGCAAGATTTGAACGTTGAGGGCGGTTGCATCTCGATTTAATTTCACCTGCATTGCTGGTTGAAATCAGCATGTAACAAGGTCGCCCCCGCTAGGGACTATTTCCACACTCGTCCCTTGATGATCCGAACATTCTTTCGTGAAATATTGCCCATCTATAAATAAAGACATAAAAAAAAAAAGATCCAGTGCATTTCGTCCAACCTGCTGGACATAAATAACTGCATTACAAGCCTCGGTATACTCAAAGAATGCGCATATAAATCAAGTGGATTTAGTAGAATAGGCCTAATACCCTACTGCTCAATGGCATAGGCCTATATACAATTTATATACTCCCCACGAAAAACTTGTTGCCGTATGCCCTATTGCACAACTTATCGTGTTCAAATACATGATGTTATTTTAAGCGTATACAGGGTGTCCCCCCCAAAAAAAACTAAGACTGAATTACCCAACCTCAAAACCCGATTTTCATCTTTCTTTTAATACACATTATGTGTGTATTGACCACTTATTCTGGAATACTGCAAATTTGTTATTAAAGGGAACTCTTTCAATTGGTCATATTTTCTCCAATTTCAGCCCGGTTTTGCTTAAATTGTATATGGTGATAGCCAAGACATGGTTGTATCATATAGCTGAATCTTGAAGTGATAAACAGTTTAATTTTAACATAATGGTTCCCGACAAGGTGTTGCGTTTTTTGGGACACGCTATATACTGAGCCACAAACGAAATGCAAACGATAGGTTCATTCAATTTAATATTGTCGTGTGTTTCACTTTTCATTGCGGTTGTTTAAAGGTATTATCATACTTTGGTAGCATACCGAAACCGAAATCTTCACATATTTACCTATAACTTAGAAGGCATAAAGATGGTGATGGTAGAAACATACTTTTTTCTGCCAGAAATGCTGTACTTATCGAGAAAAGAGTTGTTAAACCAATGACCATTTTAATCTTTTAAAAATCAAAAATAAAAGTGAAAAGACTTAAGAAATACTGTGGGCGTTTTTCAATGTTTTCTCCAAAAAATGGGCACCGTATAGGACTGAAATTTTCACAGATGATTGTTACTGTATCTTCCTTGATATTATTGCCGGTATGATTACCGTTAGATTTTATAATCAAATTCAACAAAATTTGGTACAAAGTTTCTGACTTGAGTGTTGCTCTTGTTGTCATAACCAAAAAATTTTCAAATGTCGCAAACACTCCAATGAAATGTCAAAAACATGAGAATAAATTGAATAAACCCATCATTTGCGTTGCTTTTGTGGCTCAGTATAATTATAAAATAGCCTCATATTATTATTTGTTCAAACCGTTTTATTTTCACACGGTGCATGTTAAACAAAGGGCAAGCCAATATAATGCATATACCGGTATATTACGTTCTTACATTTGCGAGTATTTTGTGAACAATTATTAAAGAGTTTCTTTCTGTAAGGCATTTATGTAATTTTTCATCAATAAACCAGTAGTTTCCCACGCAGAACCATTATTTATTTTGCCCAATGCTGTTTTCAGAAGTTTAGTGAAAACATCAAACATTTATTGAACAGATATGACATTTATTATGTAGCTTGATCAATGCATGCAATGGGAGATATTATATTACTATTATCATAAAAGTCAGCCCCATGCCTAGCCGTATGGTGAATGAAATGAAAATATTCCATGATAATTACTAGAATAACATGCCATTAATGTAGTACACAATACATGTTGTTACTATCGATGTATGTTTCCTTTCCCTGCAGTGCCCATTCATGGGTAGATAATGCACCATTTTGAATCCAGTTCCTCTACGGTGGGCCCTTTTCTCCATAATTTTCACTATGATAATAACTTAGTGTGGTGGCGGATCAAGGGTCGATTTCACCAAACTCATCGTAACTTACTATCAATTATGATGCATCGCAGCCCTACTTAGGACACGACACATTATAATACCCTTCGTAAGGCTCATCGTAGCTTAGGCCTACTATCAGTCGTAGAGATCATGATGCATTGCAGCCCTACTTAGGGTACGATGGGTTATCTTTTATAACTCATCGTAACTTACTATCAGCCTCGTAGTTCTTGTGATGCATTGCAGCCTTACATAGGAAACGATGGGTTATCCTTCGTAACACATCGTAACGTACTATCAATTATGATGCATCGCAGCCCTACTTAGGACACGACACATTATAATATCCTTCGTAAGGCTCATCGTAGCTTAGGCCTACTATCAGTCGTAGAGATCATGATGCATTGCAGCCCTACTTAGGGTACGATGGGTTATCTTTTATAACTCATCGTAACTTACTATCAGCCTCGTAGGGCTTATGATGCATCGCAGCCCTATTTAGGATACGATGGGTTATCCTTCGTAACTGGAGTTACGCACGATTGTAAGGTTTCGTGAAATCGACTCCAGGGGTCGATTTCATCAAACTCATCGTAACTTACTATCAATCGTAGGACTTATGATGCATTGCAGCCCTGCACGTGGAATAATCCCCTAAGATGGGTTATCCTTCGTAACCGGAGTTACGATCGATCGTAGGGCTTCGTAAAATCAACCCAGGAGACTTTCCCCATGGACGTACGTGCACACAGTTTTCCTACTTTGTTCTCCATGTTCACTAAGCGCTCTCCAAACCAAATTTTCGAGACGAATGTTTTACATCTCTATAGAGACAGCATCGTCGCATTTTTCTTGCAAATTTCTAGAAAACGGACCCTAGCGGGACACCGTGATGTCTCCGTAACGCCAAATATGTCCCTGGGTTGCATCTGCACACTTATCCCCTCCAGGGCTAATTTCATAGAGCTGCTTAAGCACAAAAATTGGTTAAGCATGAAAAGTCTTCCTTGATCAAACAGGATTGACCAAATTTTCATGTAATGTTTACTGTTTCTGACTTGTGTTCGGCCACTGTTTGCTGAGCATAACATTCACTGGCATACTGATTTTATTTGCTAAGGTTTGTGGTGCTTAAGCAAATTTTGGTGCTTAAGCAACTCTATGAAATTGGCCCCTGGTTTGTGCAAGAAATGTTTATTAGTTGAGTCAGGTGCGTACGTGTGGAAGTGTCTGTGCATATCGTACACTGAACCTGCGGAGCTATTACCTGGCAATGTTTTCAGAATAAATCCACACAGCATCTGCGAGGAATACAAAGCGCTTAGCTGATTCAAAGGGCTATTTATTATATTAATTTCATAATAGGCATTGATTATCATATTCACAAAGCCGCACGTGAACGCACCAAGTCATCGTTATATACACATTATGTCTATATGAATACCCACATGATATGGATGGTCGACATTTTCCTGTGAATTTTGGGACTAGTCTATCTTGTTAGTCTGTAATTTCAGCCAATATACTGAGCAGAAATTCCTTCTCCGCTCCATGGTATATCGGCATATCTTTACTCATCCCAAGTATCACTTTATATTTAAACATCTCCTTGACTTTTGAGATTAAAACCCTTTTTTGAAATCATGTACATAATTGTAAGCCCAACCTATTGAGTTTATTTTCATTTAGTTACTCTCAAGCATCCATGTAAGTATCATTGTGATTCAAGTTTCAGCTCGACTCGAATAATTATCTCAGACGCTGTTTTATAAAGTGCGTGTCAAAAAAACCTAAACAAGATTTATCTCAATATTGTGAAGATTGAGTTAGCTTTACACCAAAGTGAGAAGTGTCACGTTAAAGTCAGATATATCCTCTTTACAATGATATGTTTTTTATTCTTACACGGTCATGGATGGCTGAGTAATAATTCTTTTTGAAACGTCAGGCCCTCCTACCTCTGACCATTTAGCCTTTGAGAAATATCATGCTAGGATTGAAACGTCAGGCCCTCCTAACTCTGACCATTTAGCCTTTGAGAAAGATCCTGCTAGGATCGAAACGTCAGGCCCTCCTACCTTTGACCATTTAGCCTTTGAGAAAGATCCTGCTAGGATCGAAACGTCAGGCCCTCCTATTAACTCTGACCATTTAGCCTTTGAGAAAGATCCTGCTAGGATCGAAACGTCAGGCCCTCCTACCTTTGACCATTATTTTAGCCTTTGAGAAAGATCCTGCTAGGATCGAAACGTCAGGCCCTCCTAACTCTGACCATTTAGCCTTTGAGAAAGATCCTGCTAGGATCGAAACGTCGGGCCCTCCCAACTCTGACCATTTAGCCTTTGAGAAAGATCCTGCTAGGATCCAAACATCAGACCCTCCTACCTCATCAATGATTCTTAGATTTTAGCATCGAATTTTGTGTACATGTATAAGGAGTATGGATACAATTGACGGCTCCATTTGCAGTTTGGTGTTTTAAAAAATGTCCATGACCCTCGTTCGAGTCAGTATGCACTCTTAACCAGTCAAGCAATGTCTGTATCTTAATACACACTATATAGATACGATTAACTTTGCTTGGGCTTGGCAATTGGCATTTCTTGGCGAGCCGATCCCTGGGTTAAACGACCAAACGGTCGCCCCTCGCTCCTTGATTGAATTTCCGATGTCAATTCCGTGACAATTGGCCGGTTCAGCCGTGTCTTTTCTTGTATGAATGGTCAAAGCGGCCTGGGGCTGTGGAATTCAACCGTGGACATCCCGTTGCTCCAGGCATTTAGTCCGCTACAATCATCATAACTCAGGGTCGTTGTAGAAAGTTGAATCCTGTGCTAGTATACGCGCTGAACTGTCTAATAATACCGTATTAGCGTTTTATATTGGAAGAAGATGAATTGTGTACAAATGACATTAAGGATAGGCTGGTGTCCTCTTCTATACTAACCATTGGAGATGCAGTATCAGATAGCTGTAGGGGTTCGTTCAGTGTGTGGGCGTATCAGGGAGGTCAGTCTCTTTCTATAACATACATCTCAGGATGGATAAGCCTATGAAGGCAATAGTGCAATAGGCGTTATTCAAATCATATACTCAATTACGCACCCATGGCTACTGCGGGAGTGCTGTGGCCTAGTGGTCTGGCGTGTCGTACTCAAGATCCTGTGGTCAATCTACAGAGTGTGGGTTCGAATCCAGCCATGGGTTTATGGTGCTTGCGTCCTTGGGCAAGATGCTTTGTCACATAGTGCTCCTCTTCACCCAGGAGTAAATGGTTTCCCGTAATGGTAGAGATGGCTTTGTGTGTTTGATTAGCCCTGCGCGCTTTGCAGGCAGCTGGGGCATATACTCCCCAGGGAGCTGAAATTGTTTCAGGAATGTAAATGGGCCCGATGACCAGGGATAATAATAGTGTAAATCGTTGTGATACCTTTTTGCGTGTAAGAACGCCATATAAATGCCTAAATTACCATCAATTATTAATATTAGTACATAACAACCTGTCCTCGTGTATAGGCTTAAGGCCTTTTCACACGATGCAAAAAAAAACTCACAAGGCTCTCAAGTTTTCCTCATGCTTGAGAAATCATACGAAAGTGTCATCGTGTGAAAAGACAGCAATGCTTGAAAGTGACCGACGCCCCTTGTAAACCCTTGAGAAAATTTTCAAGCATGAGAAAAACTCGAGTGTGAAAAGGCCTTTTTACCTATCCAACAATATTCACAGACGATATTGACCAAGTAATATCATGCTATATAGGATCGTTCACTTTAGAAGTGAACTGCACTGAACTGCATTGTGGAGATGGTATCTCGTTGCATGACCTAAGAGATATCATCTAGGAAGTGTGTGGGCAGCTGCAAGTAACTTATTGAGGCTGGAAAAATACAGAGAAACTAGTGCAACGTACAAACTGCGTTCTACGGGTCCACCACCTTTCTGTTACGATTTTAATCATGGTCTTTACAATCGCCGTTCTACATCATACACTCAGTATTATGTTGTGAGGTATCATTGCCGAATGCACTGTGCAGTCTGCTAACTCACACAAGATGTGTGCCTACAATCCTGAGTCGATTTCACCAAACTCGGCTTCGTAACTACTATCAATCGTAGGACTTTTGATGCACTGAAGCCCTGCATGGGAAAGGCCCCTTACTATAACTTTTTGGCAGCAGCTCCATTGGTTTTGTACATGCTTATCAATCGTAGACCTTTTCCAATATGTCCCTTTGGTTGTACTGTTTGAGTGCTGCTACATTACTTTCCTTAGGGTTCCTGCGGTGCTTTTTTCAGTCAGGTTATTTTATTGCCTTCATACAGAGAATATACTGACAAAATGAATGGCAAGTCTTATTTTGGTTTCAAACTTGCATCTGGTTTTCATTTGAATGGCTTTGCAAAATGAGGGATTTTCATGCATGCTCATGTGGGGAACCAACAGCAAAAATATAATGGAAAAACATAAACAAATGAAGAGGCAAACATGACCCACAGAAATCGTTGGTAAAAATTTTTTTTACACCACCAGTTGAGTGAAAGGAACATATTCAGCACAATAAAACCAATTGAGGAGAAAAGGGTCTGTCAGAAAACCTATAGAACAACCCCAACTTTTTGTGCACAAATCAATTACCCCGATGACATCACAGTTTTGCTCATGAATATGGAAATTCTAATTATCATTCAAACCAAAAAACCTGTTGTTAATCCTGAAACAGTGTGAGAAAGTGGGTAAAATCACTGGGCACATAAAACAGTTGCTTTTTTTGCACATGTTCAAGTCATAATATTCCTATTGCAGAGACCCTTTAAAGGTAGTATCATACTTTGGTTTTTATCAAAGAAATACAGATTCATGGCCAAAAATATCAAGGAAGATACAGTAACAGTCATCTGTGAAAATTTCAGTCCCATGCGGTGCCCACTTTTTGAGAAAACAGTGAAAAACGGCCACAGTATTTCTGAAGTCTTTTCTCTTTTATTTTTGATCATTTAAAAGATCAAAAAGATTTTCGGTCGTTGTTTTACTAATTTCTGGATAAATACATCAATTCTGGCGGAAACATTTTCATGGTATGTTTCTACCACCACCATCTTCATACCCTGTAAGTTATACGTAAATCTGTGAACATTTCTGTTTTGGTTTCTTACCAAAGTATGATACTACCTTTAACCACGTTGACTTCAATGAAACTGTTGGGATTGCTCTGTTCAGTGCTTGAGTTTAGTCCGGTCAAGCGCATCATCAGCGTGGCCTCGGTACGGGGTCGTCGAGCGGTCGAGTAAAAACCCATACAAGTGCATACATCTTCTCTGTACGTTCTTAAGCTTTGCATGATGTATAATGACAATGCATAGCAGTAGTCCTTGACATTGTCTCTTTTATATTCATTCGTGGGTATTTCATTAGACGCTTTGGATCGTCTTTGTGTTGGTTTGAAGGTGAAGGATTATATTTATTCTTGGAAGAGAAACAATCACTGTTGAGATTTTACCAACCATGCACTCTGTATTATACGGTGCTTCAAAAATGCCATCCCACTTTTCCAGATAACCACATCATTTATCTCGCCAAGTCGACTTTTAGAGTGGTAAAAGTCGTCATGTTTTAAAGGTAGTATCATACTTTCGGTTTTTATTAAAAAAAAATGCAGATTCCTGGGCAAAAATATCAAGGAAGATACAGTAACAGTCATCTGTGAACATTTCAGTCCCATACGGTGCCCACTTTGTGAGGAAATAGTGAAAGACCTCCACAGAATTTCTTAAGTCTTTTCACCGTTACTTTTGATCTTCGAAAGATCAAAATTGTTTTTCAGTGGTCATTGGTTTTACTCTTTTCTGGATAAATACAGCATTTCAGACAGAACAATTTTAACAGTATGTTTCTACCATCCCCATCTTTATACCCTCTAAGTTATAGGTAAATCTGTGACAATTTCTGTTTCGGTATGATACCAAAGTATGATAGTACCTTTAATCTGTTAAAATAATGCGGGGGATTCCCGTTGGTGTCGATATTTAAATCACGATCAATAAATTGGTACGCCACTACTGTAATACATGTACTTGAAACTTTAATGCACATACAATGCATATCATCACATGCCCGTCTTAACAACGCGGTCGAACAAAAGACTTTTGTGTACATTACAGTAGCGTGTGAATTACTTCCTCAATGAAATAATTCAGTGTTAATTCAATTACGCGGCTTTAATGGAAATGGATTTTCCGCGCGAAAAAAACCAAATTATGTTTGGAAAATTGAGCGATTCGGCGTATAGCACGCATCAAAGAAGGTGTTTGGTTAAAAAAATTATAATCCTCTATCGTGCATTATTTATTGCTTGATGAAATGATACAGCCGCGTTCATGCTTTTTGTTTTCTGTATTGCAAAATAATCAATTAGTATATTGTAAGTTAATTTAATTAAATATACACTTGACTTGGTAGTAAATTTGAATGGCCTCTACTTGACGCTAGACTGGTATCCTGCATTTCCACTGTCAAAGCCCATTTGATCAACTGGTGAATTTAACAGTCATCTGATGATGGTTGAACAACCATCAGGCGACTGTTGACTGTTTTCGAGCTAATTAAGACATTAATAATGAATAGTGTATGTGTATCATTTAGCCTTTGAGAAAGATCCTGGTAGGGTCGAAAGGTCAGGCCCTCCTAACTCTGACCATTTAGCCTTTGAGAAAGATCCTGCTAGGATCGAAACGTCAGGCCCTCCTAACTCTGACCATTTAGCCTTTGAGAAAGATCCTGCTAGGATTGAAACATCAGGCCCTCCTAACTCTGACCATTTAGCCTTTGAGAAAGATCCTGCTAGGATTGAAACATCAGGCCCTCCTAACTCTGACCATTTAGCCTTTGAGAAAGATCCTGCTAGGATTGAAACATCAGGCCCTCCTAACTCTGACCATTTAGCCTTTGAGAAAGATCCTGCTCGGATGGAAACATCAGACCCTCCTAACTCTGACCATTTAGCTTTTGAGAAAGATCCTGCTCGGATCGAAACGTCAGGCCCTCCTAACTCTGACCATTTAGCCTTTGAGAAAGATCCTGCTCGGATGGAAACATCAGGCCCTCCTAACTTTGACCATTTAGCCTTTGAGAAAGATCCTGCTCGGATGGAAACATCAGACCCTCCTAACTTTGATCATTTAGCCTTTGAGAAAGATTCTGCTAGGATGGAAACGTCAGGCCCTCCTAACTCTGACCATTAATAGCCTTTGAGAAAGATCCTGCTAGGATTGAAACATCAGGCCCTCCTAACTCAGACCATTTAGCCTTTGAGAAAGATTCTGCTAGGATCGAAACGTCAGGCCCTCTCACTCTTACTTCAACCTTTTTAAACTACACTGTAGCCAAATGCCGTAACATTCATGCATGTGGCAATTGCCGTGTATTGATCAAGGTCTCAATATTTCTCTTCTCCCGTTTTATGAATTCATTCCAACTGGCTTTTATGATGAAAGCCACGTTTATCAGGGTTCGTTAAACACCCAGAATTAAATAGCCGTGGTCAAAAAGCCTAGCGATCGTTAGTCAACTAGACTGCATGAATTAAACATGTATATCAATCTCCTTCTGTATACTGTGTACAGTTACTCTCACCAATACCAAGTAAAAACACATTCCGTGGCCATTACGCGTATTCGAGTCAACAATGATATCGTAGACCTGTATTTGCTATTTGTTTTTCTCTGCCAATTTGTAAAAGAACCTTGAATTTGGATAAATCATAAGCGATTTGTCCTCGGAATCTATCGCCTGCGTGACTCTTCCAAACAGTTTGAATCGACAAACTCGACCGATCCTGTTTGCCAAGCCTTTATAATGGCAACTGCTGTCAATAATGTCCTGACGGTTTCGTGGGGGCAAAATATAATTGCGCCAGTTTGTCCAGGCACGTTTTAGTCTGGTAACTGGACACCTTACTGTGGAATGATATGGTGTCTGGTCAGGCGACTGGCGCTTGGTGTTGTTCCACGTTGCGTGTTTGTGGGTGGTTGGGCGTGTTAAATGTACCACTTTGAAATAATGATGAGCAGAAAGCAACATAATTACATTTCGGTTTTGCTAGCTTTTTTGCAGAAGTTTCTGCAAGGACGTCACGTTCTTGCGATAAGGCTAAGGCTATATAGAATAAGCACACTTCGGTATGGATGACGCTATCTTTCATAGGCTGGCTTGTCATTCGAAGCCGTAGTCACTAGCCAGTGGACAACCGTTTGATGCTATTGTACGGAGCTCAATAGGTGCCATTCCACTTACCGGTATCCAAATAACCACATAATGTATCTCCCCAAGTCGACTTAATTATCTTAACAAGATGACTATAAGGGAAAACGAGAAGTCGACTTACCCTGATAATTTTATCTGGCCAAGTCAACGAAGTGCATCTAAAAAGTATTCTTATCCTGATAAATAACATCAGTTTTATCAAGTTGTCTGTACAAGGTAAACCATCAGGACAAGTCGACTTCCTTCTTTCAGTAAGTCGTCTTGACGAGATAAATAAACATGAAATGTCGACTTAGTTTTCACTACGTCATCTTGTACAAATAAATCATCTCTATAAGTCGACTTTTTGGGCTTAATAAGTTGACTTGGCGAGATAAATTATGTTGTTATCTGGATAAGTGGAATGGCACTAGTGGAGCTCCGTACTATTGAACTCCGTCATCAGTTTTAACTCTTTGCATGTTAAGCTCATCAAAGATTTTTCTATATTATATGACATATATAATATCTGTATCGATAGGGTACAGTTTACGTTCAACGGCGAATAATAGCGATTACTTACAAAGACACACAGTCTAAGTGATTCGCAAATCGCGATTAATCGCGATTATTATGTCCACACACCGGTTTTTGAATCGCGATTCAAATCGCGACCCAAATCATCGCAATAACTTGGTGTGTTTAAATGTGCCTATTGGCACCTGTATAAAATATTAGATATTTAAGTGGATATGCCCCTTATTATTGTCCCCATAAGGTTGAACATGTTTTCATTTCTCATGCACTGAGAGCTTTCACATTGAAATGGTGTATGGGAGATTGCTATCAAATCCACACCACTTTGTTCAATTGCAGTACATAGAGAAACGAACCCTTCGTGTTTAAATACATTAATGAATTCTTGGAAGAGATCTAAATGCGGAGCTTTTTCATTATATAAATTGAAATGATGGTCTAAAATCAGTACGCACGAATTGCCATTGCCCTGTGGTCTGTTTTCATCTTTTTCTTTAAAAATTTTCATCCATTATAACCGAACCGATGGAATGTAATTTTGCTCTTTTAAAGGTACTATCATACTTTGGTAGCATGCTGAAACAGAAATCCTCACAGATTTACGTATAACTTACAGGGTATGAAAATGGTGGTGGTAGAAGCATACCGTTAAATGTTTCCGCATGCAATGCTGTATTTACCCAGAAATTAGTAAAACAACGACAGAAAATCTTTTTGACCTTTTAAAAGATCAAAAATAAAAGAGAAAAGACTTAAGAAATACTGTTGCCGTTTTTCACTATTTTCTCAAAAAGTGGCGGGCACCGTATGGGACTGAATGTTTTTTTTGCCCATGAATCTGTATTTCTTTGATAAAAACCAAAGTATGATATTACCTTTAAAGGTACTATCATACTTTGGTAGCATACCGAAAAAGAAACCTGCACAGATTTGCCTATAACTTACTGGGTATAAAGATGGTGATGGTAGAAATATACCGTTAAAAATATTCTGCCTAAAATGCTGTATTTATCCAGAAAAGAGTAAAAACCAATTGACCAGAAAACAATTTTGATCTTCGGGTGATTTAAACTCTTGTGCCTTTGAAAATTACCGTGGGCGTTTCCACTGTTTTCTCAACAAGTGGGCACCGTTTGGGACAGGGAATTTCAAATATGATTGTTACTGTATCTTTCTCGATATATTTTCCCATGAATCTTCAAATCAAAACGATAAGAGCACACAATCAGAAAGGCAAACTGCTAACATAGTCCACACTGCAAGATTATTAAAAATAAATTCATTTTATTTATAATTTATTACCAATTTTCCAAGAATATAAGCATCCTTGAAGATAAAAAATAATTGATTGCCATACACAAAATAATTCACATTCAAAATTGATTTTTCTGACATGTACAGAAAAAAAAGAAATTTTGAATGAATCATTTTTTGGGTTTTAATCATCAAACGAATGATTTCAAAATGTGCTCGTAGTGCGTGGGGAAGAAACTTAATAATCCTCATCGCACTGGAAAAAAGCTGGTATGGGTATATTGAAGGCAATTTCATACTTTGGTTTTTGTCAAAGAATGTGTGTGTTGTGGTGACGATCATGTACTATGTCCGTGATAAACATGGTTGAAGATTCCATGGCAGTTTTTGTATACTAACTGTATACATGTATTGGCTGTTGTGTGTGACTTTCCAACCTTGATTTTTGGTGCGTCACAGTTCGTCTTATATCTCCCTTGGTTATTCTACATACACGTGGTATCGACTCGCATTGACGAGTTCGTATGCAAATTGAATTTGTAGTGAGTTCACATTTTGTGACGAATGAAAAGGCCTTCAAAATGTACCAATTCAGTCAGTCAGTCAGTTGAATTGAAGACCTTTACAACATGCAGGTTTTTTTTTTTACATCTAATCCAAACTTAATGGAAATTTCTTCTTCTTTTTTGCATTATTGCCTGAAGACCTAAGGCAAACGATGTTTTCGTTTAAAGGTGCACAGTGCAGGATTGGTAACATACCCAAACAGAAATGTTCACAGATTTACGTATAACTTTCAGGATATGAAGATGGTGCTGGTGGAAACATACCGTTAAAATATTTCCGGCTGAAATGCTGTACTTATCCAGAAATGATTAAAACAACGACCGAAAACAGTTTTGATCTTGAGGTGGGATCAAAACTCCTGTGAATTACATGTAGATGTAAAAATGCCGTGAATGCTTTTCACTGTTTTCTACAGTTTCCCGTGATGACATGAGCTGAAAATTTCACAGGTGTATTTTTATTCTATGACAAATTAAATTATGAACAGTCTGCAGCTGTTCTGTCACCTTTACCAACCCTGTATTATGCCTTAAAGGTATAATACATGATTGGTAAAGGTCACAGAACAGCACTCACACTTTGTCTGATCCGATACGTGCATGAAATAATAAACCTGTGGCAATTTGAGCTCAATCGGACATCTGAGTCACGAGAAAATAGCGAAAACCCAACTCAGTTTTTCTTATAAAACAAAAAGAATGGTTTTGATCTTACCCCGAGATCAAAACTGTTTTCGGTCTTTGTTTGACTAATTTCTGGATAAATACACAATTTCAGGCGGAAATATTTTAACGGTATGTTTTCACCAGCACAGTCTTCATACCCAAACTCAAATCTGTGAATATTTCTGTTTGGGTATGTTACTAATTCTGTAATGTGCCTTTAAAAGGGGGCATATATGATTTGCAAAGATGAGCGTTTTGGCTGAATTTGGTACTTTAACAGAAGTGAAGGTCTTAAACTTCCTTTACAGACGTTGTGTCATTTATCTTTTTATGCTTTGTTCATCTGGATAGCAGAAATACGGCTGATATAATCCCCCCAATCCTTCACGGTTACACCACGCTTTCGAAATGCTACTAAATCGTTCGGACGAACGATCTTTTTTAAAAGACACTAAATCTTGATTTCCTTGAAAAACCCAGCATTTGATGAACCAAGATTTCCCATGGTGACTGTTTGCTCTGTTTACGAAATGTTGAGTCCATTTTCTGTTTCAAACTCAATAAAAAATTGTTTTGGAGGCCTTGAAAATCCTGTACGCTGCCTTTAAGTATAATGTTACCCTCCTACATGAACGGGTATGTCTCTTTCTGAATGCTGGTAAATAGTTGGGGAATCATGTGGAATTGTGCATTTCCACGCCGCTATATCCAGCCCAGTACGCCATTAAGCACTGGTGGTAATTGCTGGTGTTAGACCCATGCTGTCGACTCGGTAATGACGAGCTTATGCATGAGTAGGCTAGCGGGCGAGGACTGGTACCTGTACCTATGCCGTGGCTGTCGGGCAATTCTCAAGTGGCGACACGCTTCAACATGCTTCAATTGTTTTCCATATTATTATAATTCTGAGGACAATTATCCACGGCCACTTCAAGGATAACGAAGCTGAGGTCTCTTCGTTATCAACAGTCTGATTTGGTATATGCACATGTAGTCGTTTCACTCAATGCTCTACGAATAAAACAATTCCCATACATCATGTAACTCATAGATTTAATTCAAACCAACTGGGGCCAATTTCATAGAGCTGCTTTTAAGCAGCACCAATATTTGCTTAAGCACCAAAAACCTTGGTAAATAAAATCAGTATGCCAGCCAAAACTCCTTGTGAATGTTATGCTCAGCAAACAATGGCCGAATATGAGTCGAAAGCAGTAAACATCACATGGAAATTTGGTTGGTAATCCTGTTTGATGTAGGAAGACTTTTTATGCTTAAGCACATTTTTTGCTTAAGCAGCTCTATGAAATTGGCCCCGTAGTGTGGATCTATCTTGTAGAAAACAAGGGGGTTGAAAATTGAAGAGTGCTATTTCGATGAAATCAAGTCCTAAACTGAGTCGGAATCATAAAGAAGGTAAAAAACCTATCAAGGGGCGTGTAGGTCTAATGGCTAGTAATTTGAGCCTCCAATTCTTCGTTTATAAAAACAGAATACCTTTTGTCAAGATTTTTTATAGGGCATAGAATATGGCAAATAATCAAATCACAGGTGTGAAAAACGGTTTTAAGAAATGTCGGTTATTAGCGACTTGGTTAAAGGTTGCCCATTTTGTTTTGTTTTTATCCAAGTAACTCACCCTCCTGAAGACGAATAGAGCACACTGTTCGCAACGTCGAATGTTAAGCCATCAGATCTTCTCAGAACCACACACTCTTACAGAAGAGATTACATGGTGTCACCGCAAACCTACCTTTTTATTCATATTACTGATATAAATAATAGCATTGGTCTGCGGCTAAATGGGGTTGCAACTCCCCCAAAACCCCCTCTTGATCCGCCCCTCCTGTTCCCCCTTTTTGTATGATGTATAAGTTGCATAAATGATTATATCCCATTTTTAGTCTACAATAGGCCTATGATATCATAGTAGAAAGGCAACGATACATGTATACACTATACACAGAATCTGTTCCGTCCCTGTCATGCTGCACAAAAGAAAACGTAAATTTCATGCCAGAAATGGGAAAGAAATTTGACATTAATTGAATCAAAAACGCTCGATATATCTCGAGCGCTGTGATGTGGGATGGTGCATGAGCAAATAAAGAAGTGTCAGGTCGTGTGTATCTCAACGTATGTCATGATATTGTACGTTATAATCGGTACAGTACACCTTTTCCTCATCTTTTTTGTCCAGATGCGTAGTCCGGATCAGTGGGTTTGGCAAGCTCAGCACAGTCTACTCCTGGTGATGTGTTATCAAGTGGAAGACGTCAGGAAACCAGACCATCGAGAAATATCAGAATACAAGATAGATGTAAGTAGACCTACATCATTAAGCTATAGACCTTTCTTTTGTTTACAAACTACCACTGGTGGTTGGCATGGGCGACCAATGTTGCAAAATATTTCATTTTTTTAACAGAATATTTGACCAAATTCAAAATTTTAGCAAACTTTCCAATAGCTGTACATAATCAGTACCGCCATTGTTTGTGTTGTGTTCATTACATTCAGCAATATCTTTGAATGTTTATGAAACGATGTGTACAAATTGTGTTTATGTGGTTTGCTTGGCTTTGATGGCTCGCCATAATTTCCGCCAACTTGGGTTGTGACGTTGCAAAAGAAAGGTCTATTCAGGCTGTGCACCATCAAGTGATGTGCATGCTTCTAAGCTCGAAACGTTGAATGCCCAGTTTGGGCGCCGAATTACAAATGATACTGTTAACTATGGTTTTTGGTTAACAGTTAACTGCGCTCGTTTAGGGTAAATAGTTTACTGTTTCTCGTTGACTAATGCATGAAACTGTTATGGAGCAATATACATTAACCTTGGCCCAATTTCATGGAATCCGTTACGGCCTATTTTTATGCTTATGGGCACTGCCACGCGTGAAATGTATTTCATGGAATCCGTAAGCAAGACCTTTCGGTTAGCGAAGAATTTCTAGGGTAACCGTGATTATTTTCTACAAACGCGCTCCCCTGGGCATTCTGCAGAAATTCCTTGCTTACCGTTACCAAAAAGGAAACTCTTCCGTGAAATACGCTAACCCTAACCAAACAAAAATGTCTGCTACCATAAGCGAAGAAATGTTGCTAACTGGCAGTATTGTTGGTTAAGATGGGTTATTGCCAGTTGTGTTATTTGACCATTGTTGTAAAGAATATGTGAGTCGCTATTAGGAAGAGGGTTTTGTTAACAGGGGAACTAGAATGCATGCTACCCATACTGCCAAGATGTATTCCCCTTAAAGGTAATATCATACTTTGGTTTCTGTCAAGGAAATGCAGATTCATGGGTAACAATCAAGGAAGATACAGTAACAGTCATCTGTGAAATTTCCAGTCCCATACGGTGCCCACTTTGAGAAAACAATGCAAAACGACCACAGTATTTCTTAAGTCTTTTCATCATTATTTTTGATCTTAAAAAAACCCAAAATTGTTCATGGTCAGTGAATTTACTCTTTTCTGGATAATACAGCATTTTAGGCTGAAACATTTTAACGGTATGTTTCTACCATAACCATCTTTATACCCTGTAAGTTATAGGTAAATCTGTGAAGATTTCTGTTTCGGTATGCTACCAAAGTATGATACTACCTTTAAGTCTGCGTATTAAAGACACCTGACCTCCACCACGCACCCACTGGGTGCGTCCCAGCGTGACATGGTATTAATTAACAGTAATTGCTTAGCACTGCAGAAACAAATGAGATGAATCCATAGTGTCAATTACACCGCTTCTATACTGTGTTCAAATGACACGATTTGCTCCATACAGACAAACGCCATTGGCTTTCTCCTCATTTCGAGTACGAGTATGAGTATTTTCCATGAGTACGAGTAGGCCTACGAGTATGAGTACTTTCCATGAGTACGAGTAGGCCTATGAGTATGAGTACTTTCCATGAGTACGAGTAGGCCTACGAGTATGAGTACTTTCCATGAGTACGAGTAGGCCTATGAGTATGAGTACTTTCCATGAGTACGAGTAGGCCTATGAGTATGAGTACTTTCCATGAGTACGAGTAGGCCTATGAGTATGAGTACTTTCCATGAGTACGAGTAGGCCTACGAGTATGAGTACTTTCCATGAGTACGAGTAGGCCTACGAGTATGAGTACTTTCCATGAGTACGAGTAGGCCTACGAGTATGAGTACTTTCCATGAGTACGAGTAGGCCTACGAGTATGAGTACTTTCCATGAGTACGAGTAGGCCTACGAGTATGAGTACTTTCCATGAGTACGAGTAGGCCTACGAGCATGAGTACTTTCCATGATTTCGAGAAGTCTACGAGTATGAGTATTGTCATACGTTTGAGTACGAGTTCGAGTACATGGCTTTTTTCTTGTCAGTACGAGTATGCCATGAGTACGTTTCCATGAGTACGTACTTTGTCACGAGTATGTGTCAGGCGCGGAGTTATAGAGCCAATATTTTTGGGGAGCTAAAGAAGAGCCATTATTTTTTGGGGGGCTAGAAGACCCAATATTTTGGGGGGCTAGACCCTTCTAACACTTCTGCTGTGTCTTAAATGTAGTATCATACTTTGGTTTTTGTCAAAGAAATACAGATTCATGGGCAAAAATACATTAATAGTCGTCAGTGAAAATTTCAGTCCCATACGGTGCCCATTTTTTGAGAAAACAGTGAAAAACAGCCACAGTATTTCTTAAGTCTTTTCTCTTTTATTTTTGATCTTTTAAAAGATCAAAAAAAATTTCGGTCGTTGTTTTACTAATTTCTGGATAAATGCAGCATTTCAGGCGAAAACATTTTAACGGTATGTTTCTACCACCACCATCTTCATACCCTGTAAGTTATACATAAATCTGTGAACATTATTCTGTTGTGGTGTCTTACCAAAGTATGATACTACCTTTAATTCGTGAGTGAAGTCATAAGAAAAACAATGCAACGCGGCTTTCTACTCAGACCAGTGATTTTGTTGATACACTGCGCATTAAGATCTCCAGAACACTGTAATACTATTTGGTTATTTTTTTATTCCCTTGTCAAAGAAAACATTTCAAGCCGAAATGTTTCAATGTTGACGTTTCCACTATTATAGTCTGTGTACCATAAAATGTATCGGTAAATTTGTGTCTTTGATGTTACCACTGTAGCGCAAAGGCTTTGATAAATGTGACATATCAAGAATGACGGATTTGTTTGCAAGATTTCATCGTTGTGTCCTTCGTGAAAAGACAAAAATCATCCTCATTTCCCTGAAAAAACAACAACACATGGCCATCGAATGCAACGATCTTAAGAAGATATGACTGCATGGACAGGCATTGTACATTGAATCTGCGAAATGTACAGCATTTTCCTATTCATGTGTAACATCCGAGGCCAAAATTGCACAATCGATATGTTTTCCACAATACGTCCTTTGATTGACATTTTCCTCATCATCCTTGTCAATTGTTTGTTTATCATCATTTTTTTATATTTTAATTCTTTTTTCTCAAGATTTCGTATGAATTTATTCATGATGGTAATAATCTCCGATAATCATTTTCATCTCTCGTGCGTTATGGTCAACGGGATATGCGTATCCTCTGTGTACATTGACCGTTGCGTGTAAACCGAATACAAGGTTAGATTTCTTGTCAAGAGACGCCCGTATTGAAGGTCTGAACGTCTTGATTTTTTCCAGCGATAAGAATTTTTGATTTTCCGATGACAGAAATTATGTATTGTGCCGTGATGGACACCACAAAAGGTCTCTTTTGTGTTATATCATCTTGTTGTGGCCATCGCCTAGTCTGACGCATGTTTTCACTTTTGTGTATGCTTCTATGGCATGTTGGTCTGGGTGTGTGTAAGGGGAATGCCCTGTAATTTGTCCAATGACTTCATCAATGTTTAGCCTGTCCGACTAGCGGTACTTTCCCTCGCAGGAGGGAAACACACCGCTGGTCGAAACATAGTTGCTAGTGTCTGGAGATATTGTCTAATTTGTTGGGGTGGAAATGTTAGGAAATGTGACAAATATCGAATAGATAGAATCATTAAGGAAGCAGGAAGGATTCTCGGGTCGTCGCGACCACTAGTGGACATCGCATATGAGGACCTGGTGATCGACAAGCTTGATATGTTGTGGATGGACATTAATCATCCACTTCATGACAGGCTTGTTGAACAACTGATTCCCAGGTCTGGTCGTATGCGCGTGCCATATGCTGCGACGAACCGACATCCATCTTCCTTCCTTCCTCGTGCAATAAAACATCATAATGAAATATTCAAAAGTTAATTGTTCTGTATTGCAGAAGGGGGGGGGGGGGGGGAAGACACCTTGTACTATTTTATTGTCGTTCAGTTTTATGGTATTTTTATCGTAATTATAATTATTGTGAATTTGTTTTAGCGGAAGGAGTTTTATCTATCTTTTAAATGTGATTGTATTTGTAACCTGTATGTAACTGTTTTTACTGTTCTGAATCTTCTGAGAGCATTTTAATTACCCTGTAATGGGATATAATAAAGAATCTTATCTTATCTTATCTTATCTTACCGCTAAAATATTTCCACCTGAAATGATGTATTTATTCAGAAATTAGTCAAACAAAGACTGAAAACAGTTTTGATCTCGGGGTAAGATCAAAACCATTCTTTATGCTTTACAAGAAAAATTGAGTTGGGTTTTCACAATTTTCTCGTGACTCAGATGTCCGATTAAGCTCAAATTTTCACAGGTTTATTATTTTATGTATATGTCTGATCAGACAAAGTGTGCAGAGCGCTGTTATGTGACCTTTACCAATCATGTATTATACCTTTAACTAGCTTCATCACCGATCCAACTAGAATCATCCACTGAATTTGAATAATCATAAACAGCACTAGTATCCTGGGTGTCTGTTAAATAGAAAAAAATGAAATCATAAAAAAATCACAGACAGAATGGAAAAGTACGAAGTGTATACTGCATCAACACAGTGGAAGGGGTAAATCGCATATAATTGAATTAGGCCTATACCCACGCAATCATAACATGTGCACAATGGATTTTTATTTGACATACGCATGTCGTGTTTTTATTGCCGTAAGTGCGGTCACCTTTGATTAATGTCTAGCTTTTTTAGACGTTTTTGTCGTTGTATGTCTACCAGATCTGACGTGGCTGTGTTTTTTAGAGTTCGTAACGAATTTGGTTCAATTGTTTTCACAACCGAGGTTGTCCGTGGAGGAGTTTTTCACGGCGCATCCATCTTGTCACCTTCCTTGTATACCCGTTGGAAAAGATAACACCAATTCTTAAAAGAAAACGGGTACCAGACTACTTTGAATCCAAGCTTCGGTTTGATTGCATTGCTTCGAATGTAGGATGGATGCACCGTGAATAAGGTTTTTTCAGAACTTGTGTGATGCGGTATATTTCACCAAACTCATCCTAACTTACTATCAATCGTAGGACTAATTGCGATGCATTGCAGCACTACGTAGGATACGATGGGTTATTCATAACTCGAGTTACGATCGATCGTAGGGCTTCGTGAATTGGTTGCCATTATCTGGAGGTTTAGTACCCATGTGTTGTGTTTGGTCAGTATTGCTATGTATCGCAAGCCAAGATGGCACTCACCAAGAAGGTCTTCAGAGCAGCTCCAGTCTTTACTGGAAGTTGTAATGAAATGAAACTCCACCGAGACCAGCACCCATCCCAAGGCCTCCTATACAACAGATGGCTGATCTTATGAAGTAATATTCATTTCAATAGCACCTACATAGACAGGGAGTCGGGTTGGCGTATATAGCGGTTCTTTCCTCGCCTTTCACCTCTGTGGAGCGGGTTCAAGTCCGGCTCGGTCCACAAGTGGGTTGGGTTGTCAATGGGCTTTACCCAGAATATTACTCTGGGGTTTTCCTCCCACCTCTAAAACTGTATCTCCTTCATCTTTCTATAAAAAGGTTTCATCAGGCTTTCGAGCTACAGTGCTAGGACACTTTTGAGGCACTTCTGAGGAATCCTTGGCACTTTTGAGGAATCCTTGGTGTCAATACCAGAAATAAATAATAATAATATAGTCCCCTGGAGTCACGGCGGTAAAACGACAAGAGTCGTTATCTATCAGCTCTGCCTGTGACGTTAAAGTCCTCAATCTGAATTTCAGATAGCTGTCTCGGATCTGTCCTCTGTCGGTCTGTTGAAGATGGGCTCGTATCGACCCATCTCATGCTCAGTTGGCTAGATGGTGAACTAAGAGCCTTCCCTCTTCAACTTGTCAATGTCCCGAAACGAAGTGCAACCGAATTGAATCAAGATATCCTGAACTTTTACATCTAGAAGAGGCCATATACACAATCTTCACTGTCAATGTTAGAGAATGATCCTATCTGAAGAGGTTTACAGAGAGTGAGTGTACAGGGGTTTACTTGAAGTACTGAGTTGCAGAGACACCATGTAATGCAGTTGGGAAAGGTGTAGTGGTCCTGAGAAGGACCGGTGAGATAAGTTCTCAACGTTCCGGCCGGTGTGCTTTGGCCGTCCTAATAATTAATAATAATATTGGACATTTATATTGCCCAGCTACTATTTAAATATACTTCACTGCGCATTACAAATTGATCATTATCCCTGGTCATCGGGTTATAATTTACATTTCTGAAACCATCTCAGCTCCCTGGGGAGTATACAGCCCCGTGCTACCACAAGGTGCACAGAGGCTTATAAAACCACACAAAGCCATTACTACCCTCGCAGGTACCCATTTACACCTGGGTGAAGAGGAGCAATATGTGACAAAGCGTCTTGCACAAGGACGCAGGCACCACAAGCCCATGGCTGGATTCGAACCCACAATCTGTAGATTGACCACAAGACCTTGAGTGCGACGCACCAGATCACTAGGTCATAGGCCACACTCCACCCCTCTCATGAAAGAGAGTGTAAGACTCAGATAACGGGTATCAAAATAGAGGCTTTTGGCTGCGGATCGGAAGTAGATTCCCTGGTTTGAGAAGGAAAACAGAGCTTCAGCTTCAATGGAAAAACCACAATCTATGATGTTCAGCATATCCTGAATCCTGAGCCTGAGCCCCATCCTGAGCCTGAGCCTGAGCCTGGGCCTGAGCCCCATCCTGAGCCTGAGCCTGAGCCTATGCCTGAGCCTGAGCCTGAGCCTGAGCCTGAGCCTGAGCCTGAGCCTGAGTCTGAGCCTGAGCATGAGCCTGAGCCTGAGCATGAGCCTGAGCCTGAGTCTGAGCCTGAGCCTGAGGATGGGCAGACTGAGCATGAGCCTGAGCCTGAGCCTGAACCTGGACCTCCGTTTCGTAAACCCCCTTAGTACTCGTGGTCTCTCCACCATGCAAAACTTCAAATTCTACTTTATACTTGAAGTAGGCTTCACAACCTGTATTGGGTTTCTTTTACACGGTTTTGGCTCAGAGAGTCTAGTAGTAATGACCTGTTTCACATGGGTTCCAGAGAGGCAAATTGCAGGGAAAACATGTTTTGGCTGCCGATGAGAAAATGTCAAATGGGATGATGTGCATGAAGGATTCCACTGATGACCATTGATCGCTGAAAACTCCCAAGTTTGTTTCATATAATACGAGCGAAATGTCACCAAGCACTCATGGATGAAGATATAACGATTTGACGTCGGTAGAGACAAAGTACATCCCATGTCATGAAACCAGGCTCGGATGGGGAACTTTAAAGGGATGGTACAGAATCAATTGGTAAGACAAAATACACTTCAAGATCACAGATTCACATAAAACTTACACAGTATAATGGTGATGATAGGAGAAAACATCCCATGAAATGTTTTTGTCTGAAATGCCATATTCGTTGAGAAATAAATGAAACTATTTTCCGATTGGAATAAATCGCTTCGAAGCGTTTTATTATGAACGCGTAATATCGTTGAAATGTGTAAACGGGTTTTCACTATTTCCTCGTGACCCAGATGGCTGATTGACCTCAAACTTCTACAGGTTTGTCAGTTAAGGTATATGATGGATTACCTAATGTGCTTTCACTGTCAACAACGGTTGTGTCGCAAAAACCAGTTCTGTACCATCCCCTTAAGGCACTGTAAATTCTATTAGAGACGATCCCCATTACTGAAATGCCACGAGTTGTGCAGGATCATGCCAGATCTGCCTTTAATATCACAATTATCGTTATACTGATTGCCACAATGATAAAACATGCCCTCTCCATCGTACACATACATACAAACCCTTCGATTTTTCCTCTAAGGAATCATATTTTCTCTAACTCGGCTATTTTCATTACGGAGACCAGAAATGGTCACGCTTGGGTGGTCGCAATCGGAAACAAAAATAGGATAATTAATTTTGCAGACGGACTTTCGTGATGACGTGATTGCACGAATGGACAACTGCGTGCCTGTTTAATCAATTTCTTTGACATTTCCAGAAAAATTGTTTTGGGGGAAACGGCATGCATGAAGAATGTTTTACCCACAAAATTCAGAATATGATTCTACATACAAATCAAAAGTCGGATTCTATTTTTGTATTTTTTTTTTTATTAAGTCAAGGTTGATAAGAAAATGGCCTAATTTCATGCTTTTATTATATGTTATTGATAAACACTTCAAAAAGCAATAAAAAGAAGAAAATGGTATCCAAATGTCCTTGTTATTATGCATGTATTATTTTTAATTTTTCTTGTAAAACGCGCTTGTTGTTAAAAGCTGAATGTGGGCTGTTTCCTGAAAGCCACGCCCCTGAAATCCGCCCCTTAAAGGGTACCTTGATTGTCTGTACTTAACGATGCATACATTGTTCATCGCTATGGATGCATGGGTCGATTTCTGTATTTATCAAGAAATTAGTCAAACAAAGATCGAAAACAGTTTTGATCTCGGGGTAAGATCAAACCATTCTTTATGTTTTATAAGAAAATATGAGTCGGGTTTTTGATATTTTCTCGTGACTCAGACGTCCGATTGAACTCAAATTTTCAAAGGCTTATTATTTCATGTACATGCTGGATTAGACAAAGTGTGAGTGCTGTTCTGTGACCTTTACCAATCATGTATTATACCTTTAAGGCTTTTCTGTCGTCTATACTTTTGGGGTCTTCTTATAAGTGCATATGCAGCACTGTCTTGATTGACAACAGAATCTGCTCTGTGTTGACCTTAAAGGTCCAAATCACCTGGGTCTATTAATGCTATAGATCGCCACTTGTCAGCTTTCTGTAACCCAGAGTTTGTGTTCATTTCTCCTTTATTGGCACTTGGAGTTCAGAGTACCGTAGAAGGTTGCAGATGTAGTGGGTGGTTTGCTGTTCCTATAGGCCGGTCGATTGATCAGCTCGCGTAACCCCTTCAACCTCTCGCTGAAGTTTCTCGCGACAATCTGTGATGGAAGTGACATTTCCGTCTGCATTTATTCATTTTGCTGTCATCCTTTCACTCTTGTTCATGTGTTGAAGCTTTGTGGAATAATGTAACGTCGGTCTTGTTTTTTGGTCAGTCCAGTTGGCGTGTCTGTTGTTGACTGCTCGTGGGTGATATTCTAGATTTTGACGGGCGGGCATACTGCGGACGTACCGGTCCACCATGCGTCCACGAACGCAGCGTTAAAGGGTGCACACCTGTCAATAACATCATAGGCTCCCATTAATAAAAAAGTAAATTTCAAACAATTATTACTCACAAGTTTCGGAGGCAATTTAGCCATACCGTGAGCAAAATAAAGCTGAAATCTTCAATTTTCATTTTCTTCTCAATTTTCTATAGGTTAACCGATGACCTTTTGAGAAAAGTCCATCCAAAGAAAAAAGTGCCAATTATAAAAGTGCCAAATTGACTGGTGCCAGACAAAATGTTATGTTCTCGTGACTCAGATGTCCGATTGAGCTCAAATCTTCACAGGTTTATCATGTCATGTACATGCTGGCTCAGGCAACGTGTGAGTGTTGTTCTGTGACCTTTACCAATCATGTATTATACCTTTAAGTCAAAACATTTATTGCTTATTCCATTGGCGCAATTTGCTAATAACTAATTGTTATACCGTTCCAATTTGCGCAATAATGTATCCATAATTTGGCTACATGGAGTGGCAACGCATGAGCCACATCAGGGGGTTGCTAATTCTGTCGTAAATTTTTGCTAATAATGCTTTTGATTGTCAGACAAAGGATATTAAATTCAAAAATGATTTCATTTTCTCTAGATACGCGGTCGTGCATTGGTGGACACCTTTCGTGTGTCATCTCGTTTGAAGGCCAATAAAATATGACAGCTTTTTCCATCCCATGCACCAAAGCACGCAAGCGCATCAATATGACTTCTGGACTGAGTACAGACCAATAATTCAACCCGTGTTTCGAGCTAGATACACCCGTTGACCGCCCGTCAGTAACCCCCTGGGGCCAATTTCATAAAGCTGCTTAAACACAAAAAAATCTGCTTAAGCAGCAAAAATAAAATAACATCAGTATGCTATAGCCAAAACTCTTTGTGAATGTAACCAATGGCCGAATGCAAGTCAAAAGCAGTAAACCTCACATGAAAATTTGGTTGGTAATCCTGTTTGATCAATTAGGGAAGATTTTTCATGCCTAAGCAAATGTTGTGCTTAAGCAGCTCTATGAAATTGACCCCTGGTTAGTTCATAACAGTAGTCCATACATTATTTCTTGTGGAGGTGAGAAACAAAGACCGAGGAAGGTAGCCGACAGAGCGTGCGTCCAGGGCCGGTCAAGTGGGTAATTAGCGAGAGCATGACGGATCGGATGCGACTCGTTCCCCGGTGCGGTTCTTACAACCGTATCCACTTCCAACCGCTCTCCTGCCTCGACGCAGCAAGCAATCGCTTCTCCATTTATATCATTATTTTTTTTACGTTACCAATTCGATTACGATTTCACCAAACTCATCATAACTTACTATCAATCGTATAGGACTTATATGATGCTTCGCAGCCCTACGTAGGATACGATGGGTTGTCATTCGTAACTCGAGTTACGATCGATCGTAGGGCTTCGTGAAATCAACCCATGGAATAATTAAATTTTCTTCATAAACTCCTCATTCTTAGTGTAAAAATCAGCATAAATTAGTGTTTGAGGTTTTCATGATGGAGACTAGTTTGAGTATACAATTTGCGCATACACAACGTAGAGTATTCTTATATATTAGAAGGTGGTTTCATGACTTTTGACTGCCAAATGAACAAAGATAATTGACTATTGGGAACACCACCAGCATAGGTCTGGATAGCTCATTTGGTGGAGCATTGGTATCTGAAATGATCTTTGGATATAATAGCTTTATGTGAGTGGTTTCGTGGCTTCGGATTGGCAAACGAACAAAGATAATTGACTATTAGGGATATCACCAACGTAGGGCTGGATGGCTCAGTTGGTAGAGCGCCTGTAAGGTATTCAGGAGGTCACTGGTTCGAATCCCGCTCCAGTCAATTTGTCTTTGTTCACTTTTCAATGAAGATAATTGACTATTAAAGACACCACCAACGTAGGGCTGGATAGCTCAGGTGGTAGAGCGCCTGTACGGTATTCAGGAGGTCGCTGGTTTGAATCCCGCTCCAGTCAATCTTCCCTTGTTCACTTTTCAATGACTGATTATATGAGGTTTGGTTCTAAAAAGAACCGTTGTGTATAAAAACGCTTACGCCTTTACCCCGTAAGTAAGAAATCTTACTCAGAAATTCAGCATGACCAGCTTAATGTCAGCTTATTTTCATCAGGCAGTAACAAAAACATTCACTATCTCACAGTGATTATAACAATAAAAACATAATGTCTTAATGTGCATTTTATGAGAAGACACAAAAATAAAACCGCATTTAAAATCCATTTGTTTGCCTATCATGCGAACAAAATCCTTAATCGCCTTACAGAAGTACAGAAATAACCCAATAATTCGCCTCTAAAGCTATAATTTTCAAACCCTGGGATTTGACAATAAAAAAATCACAATTATGCACCATGTCACTTATTATTAAGACTATAAAATGAAAAAGACCAGAAAGGATTTTCTTTTCTTTTTATTAATTGCAGCTTGAATCAGCTGCATGAAATTAGACACAAATCTGCTTTGATGGAGCTATGTAATGCTCCATCAGCAAGCATCTAATACCCACAACTGTTAGGGTCAAATCAATACAGGTTGCTCACATATTAAAGTCGCCACCAAGTTAAAGGGAGCATATAGGATTTATAGATGTGCGTTTTGGCTGAATTTGGTACTTAAACGGAAGTGAAGGTCTTAAACTTCCTTACAGCTGTTGTTTCATGTACCTTTTTACGCTTTGTTCATCTGAATAGCAGAAATACGGCCGAAATAATCTTGCCCCCTTCTGAATCCTTCACGGTTACACCACGCTTTCGAAATGCTACTAAATCGTTCGGACGAACGATCTTTTTAAAAGACATTAAATCTTGATTTCCTTGAAAGACCCAGCAAACCCGAGCCTCCGTTTCGTAAACGTCCTAAGACTGTAGAACGTTTGTGTAAACGTCCTAAGACTGTAGAACGTTTGTGTAAACGTCCTAAGACTGTAGAACGTTTGTGTAAACGTCCTAAGACTGTAGAACGTTTGTGTAAACGTCCTAAGACTGTAGAACGTTTGTGTAAACGTCCTAAGACTGTAGAACGGTTGTGTGATTTCTTTAATTAAAGCACAATGAATAAGCACTGAAATAGTGTCTGGTGATGTGATCTGCCATTTCAGCATATTTTAAGTCATAACCATTTTTTTCTTCAAATATTTATTTTTCAACGATTTCTGAGACTGTCCACACACTTCTGTAGGGTAAAATTTACCAGCCAAATTATTCCCAATGATCGGCAAATCAAGAAATGCAACTGCTACAATCCCATAGAACAAATCAACTTCAAATTACATGCTTCCATGAGCTCCAAGAATAGAATGCTGAGCAGGTTTTATGGCTCGGCTAATTAAAAATATAATAAAGTAGAGATCTTGCGTCTCTTCAGTATTCCCGGGGGCGTTGTTAATAACCATACACAAAGTACCCGCCCATGCGCGACTGACAAAGTAAAACAAAGACGCGTATATAGGTGCATATATAGAAACTGACGTCATGCCAATAAGGTTTCGGTCTTATAAAGCTACATATTACACGCTTAAAGGTACAATACAGTGCCCGATTTCACGAAACTTTACGCAGTTGCGTAAGTCCACTTATGCCACGAAATTTGTGGCGTAAGTGGACTTACGCAACTGCGTAAAGTTTCGTGAAATCGACTGCTGGATTGCTAACATACCCAAACAGAAATGTTCACAGATTTGCGTATAACTTTCAGGATATGAAGATGGTGATGGTAGAAACATACTGTTAAATTTTTTCTGCCTGAAAAGCTGCATTTATCGAGAAAAGAATAAAATCAGAGACCAAAATGACCAGTGATGTTTTAAAGATCAAAAATCAAAGAAAAAAGACCTAAGAAATACCGTGGCCGTTTAAAAAATGTGTCCGCCTGAAATTGTGTATTTATCTAGAAATTAGTAAAACAACGCCCGGAAACAGTTTTGATCTTGGGGTAAGATCAAAACCATTCTTTATGTTTTATTAAAAAAAAAATTGAGTCAGGTTTTCGCTATTTTCTCGTGACTCAGATTTCCGATTGCGCTCAAATTTTCACAGTTTTATCATTTCATGTACATGCTGGATTAGACAAAGTGTGAGTGCTGTTCTGTGACCTTTACCAATCATGTATTATACCTTTAAGTTTGTTCCGCTATACAGTGGCGCGTGGGCCGGTTATTATACAGTAACTATATTATACCATTTTCTTGGGCATAGTTCGTTTAATAATTTATACCCAATATTTTCTGCTTGCGTCTTTAACAATGTCGTGATAATTAGTGTTGATGCGTGTTGAGATATTGTCAATCGATATGGGGAAGTCAAAGGCGCACCGACAAAGGTCCTTAAAAATCCTTCGATAACTTTGCCTCAAGCACTTAAGCAACGATTGGCTCAATACAGTGCACAGGAGTATATATACCATACACAATGTGGACTTCACGACTAAGGACGTCCACATAATGCAGGATCCTAAGACGTTATGTGGACTCGCACACGTCCACATAATGCGGGATCCTAAGACGTTATGTGGACTCACACACGTCCACATTATGCATGATTCATGGAACCCCAACGGAAATAAGCCTATATAATTGGCTTTATTGGGTTATCCCAGAATGAATCAACTGTATCTTGTTTATTATTGTATGTCCTCTGTCTTGCTGTTGATGATTTCTGAATAAAATAATAATAATAATAATAATTCTAAGATATGTTGACTTGCACACGTCCACGTACACAATGCGGGATCCTAAGATGTTACGTGGACTCGCACATGTCCACATAATGCAGGATCCTAAGTCGTTATGTGGACTCGCACACGTCCACATAATGCATGATTGAGACGTTATGTGGACTCGCACACGTCCACGTAATGCATGATTGAGACGTTATGTGGACTCGCACACGTCCACATAAGGTTTTGATGCCAATGAAAAAGCCAAAAAGGAGAACATTTCAATGTGTCTTTATCCGTTGCAAACTGAATTTTTTAATTCAAGGGATATTCGGTACAAATTCCATCCTAACAAAATGGGTTCAGTTTGAACACCAATGGTTTGAAATTGTTCATTTGGTCAGTACATGAGAACAAAGGAAAGTCCATATAACAATTTCTTTGGTCGTGTGGGGGCGCTTTTTGTTTTGTTTCATGTCCGAAGAATTTTCTTTTTTAATTCATGGAAAAATATTCGTAACGAAATGAATTCATATGAGATTTTTTACATCGTTCAAAAACGTTTGCGAGGACGTGTGCATTATTCTGTATTTTATTACTTTTTTGATGACGTAATGTTTTTGGTGACCCCAAGAATGGCGTGAATAGGGCGCCCTCTTGAGTCTGTTATATGGCCAATTCAGTTCACTGTGGGCAATTTCACGGCCCTGTGCTTAGCACAACAATTTGCTAACCTTGAAATTTCTGTCAAATTTCCATGTGTTGTGTATCACTTTTGGTTGTTATTTGGCTGTTGCTCGCTGACCATAAATATCAAATGTAATTTTTAATGGTGGTTTGTTTTATTAAGCAAGACAATTTGTGCTAAGCAATTTGTTTGTGCTTAACAGCAAGTCATTTTGTGCTAAGCAATTGTTTGTGCTTAACAGCGAGACATTTTGTGCTTAGCAATTGTTTGTGCTTAACAGCAAGACATTTTGTGCTAAGCAATTGTTTATGCTGAACAGCAAGACATTTTGTGCTAAGCAATGTTTTTGTACTTTACAGCAAGACATTTTGTGCTAAGCAATTGTTTGTGCTTAAAAACTCCTTGAAATTGGCCTCTGTTGTTAATGTCCCCGGGCTGAGTCCAAAGCCAGTATCCTCAGAAACTTTCCCGATGAGTGACAGTGAAATAGAATCGTTTGGCAGCTGCATAATTTGTTTGGATGATCATTTATATTCCCTGGCTTTATAAAGGCACCGCTTATGCCGTATTTGCTGTCGAATTTTCCCCCGATGAGAAGTGATTCTGTCGCTCCTGAGGGGAGTTTATCTAAAGAAACTGTTGCTATCCTCCCCTGGGTCGGGATGATGCAAATACGCGGTCAGAACCAATGAACCTACCGGACGTTTGAAGTGATTTCCCCCGGGGCCAGGTTGGTTTGTACGGTGTGTGTGCCTAACCCGATTCTACCCTTCCTATTCATAGTACAAGACGCGTGCGATTTATACAGAGAAGAGGGGCGGGGTTTGTGGTTGCTTAGTGGGGGTAAGATAAATTCTGACCGGCTCCGTCTAAATGAGGCATGTGTCACACATTTTTCAAACTGAGTTTTCGGTATGATCGGTAAGAATGCCTGATGAGGTTTAAAGTGGTCTAAGTTTGAGGTCTGTAGCGTTTGACATTCTAGAGATATATCTATTCTGAAACACAGAATGTTACTATGATTCTACAAAATTCCATGTTTATTAAAGGTAGTATCATACTTTGGTAGCATACCGAAACAGAAATCTTCGCGTATTTACCTATAACTTACAGGGTATAAAGATGGTGATGGTAGAAACATATAGTTAAAATTGTTCTGCCTGAAATTCTGTATTTATCCAGAAAAGAGTTAAACCATTGGCCAACATGATTTTTTATCTTTCAAAGATTAAAAATAAAAGAGAAAAGACTCAAAAAGAAATACTGTGACTGTTTTCTAAAAAGTGGGCAACGTATGGGACTGAAATTTTCACAGATGACTGTTACTGTATCTTCCGTGATACTTTAGCCCATTAATCTGCATTTCTTTGACAAAAAACCAAAGTATGACATTACCTTTATTATTAGTCACAACTTGTAAACGCGTTGTGTGACACATGACTCATTTTGACAGAGCGAGTTATAATAAATGGAGGCCTTAATTGTGAAGAAGCAGTGTATAGATTAAACACACGATGATGGTTTAGCGTTGGGATGGATTAATTTGGCTTGAATTGCCCCTGACGGGTTGTAATTTGCGAGGCATCGCCCCCTCACGGTGTTGCTGAGAAGTCTACTCACCGGAAGGGCGCCCAGTCCTTCCCAATTTGCCGTCTTAAAAGGCAGAATGCGTCGATTGATTATTTGGTTTTTTGATAGGTGTGTGTCTATTGAAACATCAATCTTCGGTTTCGTTAGCTCTGCGAATGCATCTCACATAATTATTATCACACATATTAAAGGTAATATACAGATTCATGGGAAAAATATCAAGGAAGATACAGTAAAAGTAATCTGTGAGAATGTCAGTCCCATACGGTGCCCACTTTCAATAGAGAAAACAGTGAAAATCGGTCACAGTATTTAAAAGGTAGTATCATACTT
The DNA here is from genome assembly GCA_963971285.1 of Astropecten irregularis. NCBI lineage: Eukaryota > Metazoa > Echinodermata > Asteroidea > Paxillosida > Astropectinidae > Astropecten > Astropecten irregularis. Next base: position 3,268,699 of record OZ020244.1, on the reverse strand, counting down.
TGGTTTTTATCAAAGAAATACAGATTCATGGGCAAAAATATCATGACAGATACAGTAACAGTCATCTGTGTAAATTTCAGTCCCATACATTGCCCACTTTTTGAGAAAATTGTGTAAAAGGGTCACAGGATTTCTTAAGTCTTTTTCTCTTGTATTTTTGATCTTTTAAAAGATCAAAAAGATTTTCGGTCCTTGTTTTACTAATTTCTGGATAAATACACCATTTCAGGCGGAAAAAGTTTAACGGTATGTTTCTACCACCACCATCTTCATACCCTGTAAGTTATACGTAAATCTGTGAAAATTTCTGTTTTGGTTTCTTACCAAAGTATGATACTACCTTTAAACCAGTTTCACAAAGCCCTACGATCGATCGTAACTCGAGTTACGAAGGATAACCCATCATAGGGCTGCAGTACATTATAAGTGATACGATTGATAGTAACAATGAGATTTGTGAGCCGTACGATTAATCGTAACTTGAGTTACGAAAGATAACCCATCGTATCCTACTTGTTCTACGTAGGGTTTCAATGCATCACACGTCCTACGATTGATAGTAAATTTCGATGAGTTTGGTGAAATCAACCCCAGGACTCGTAAAACATCGCCCATGCATCTAACTTTTTGGAAACACAACTACATTATACAAAATCCCTAAATGTTTGTACGTTACTAACCCATCTTTATTGATTGTATTGTATGAAGTAAAGCGAGTGCAAACGGCGTGAGAAAACACCGAATGTGTAAAAGACCGCGCTCTTTGTGGGCACATGCACGGTCCATGATTTGAAGAACTCAGGCGGGAAATGTGGCACGAAGCGTGGGGGCGAGAGATCAGAAAACACGGCACGGTCTCCGGCGTCTAACCTTCGCCGATGCGGTGTTTGCACGGTGATATTGAATTGTAACCAGTCTCGATGGCAATGTATGCTAAAGCACAGGTACCCATGCAAACTCGTGCGAATTAGCACACCCTTAGCATGACACGAGTCATGGACTAACCTTGGTCGGAAGTTGACCGTTCGCATGAGTGGATACTCTGAGACATAAGTCGACGCAAGATTCATCTGGAACAAACACCGCCATTTCACAAGCCTGTTTGAGCAACTAGCGGTCAGGCATGTAGATTCCGTGTCTGTGCCAGCAATTACAACCGGTAAACCGTTGCTTGCGTCTCCACCAATGTCGCCGCAGACACGTTTTGCTACAGCACATCGTGCGAACGCACGCTTTATGTTATCGTTAGGGGAGTAAAAACAATACACGCGGTTTGCATGATGGAGTATTTGAATGTGAAATAACGCCTACTCAATGTTGAGCAGTTTCGGCCGACTTGATGCTAACGTTTGCTAGGATAGGAACAAGGTCCATGAGCATTGAAACTGATATTGTGGGCTGTTTTAAACGCCTTGTTAGAAATTGATACTAGTGCTGTCTTGTGTCTTAGACTCAAAGTGTTAGGAAAGGGCGGGATACGCCCATGCATTATTCCCTGGCAGCCCACATTGAGTGGACTTTACTGTTTCATTACCCTATAACTATAAGCTGCAGTCAATATTGTCCTCTCTCGCGCATGTTGTCTTTTTCAACACCAGTTGCGTTCCACGGTCTTAGATGTTTACTATAGGGCGTTTACGAAACGGATCGAGGCTCAGGCTCCGTCTCAGGCTCCGGCTCCATTTCATGAATCCATTCTACAATAACGGATATCAAAACAGAGGCTGTTGGCTGCGGTTCGGAAATAGAATCTCTGGTTTGAAAAGGGAAACAGAGTTTCAGCTTCAATGAAAAATCACAACTTATATTTTCGGCACATAGATGTCAGTGCTGGAGCCTCAGCCTCAGCTTGAGACTATAAGGCTGTGTCCCAATTCAGCTGCGGCTGCAAATTACGCATGTACCTATGGCAGCCACTAGCCAATGACTGCAGCCATTTCCATAGACTTGTGTGTTATTTGCGGTCGCAGAGAATTGGGACACGACTTAATATTCGTTGTAGTGTTGTTCCACTATAGTACTCTTGGGACTTATTTCGCTATACCGTCATTTGAGGCCCGAAATGAGGGGATTTCGCCACACGACGAAGCCGAAAAAAGGCTCCAGCTTCGCCATGTATCTCAAGCCCTTCATTTCATTTGAGACCCAAAATGGCGGTATAGCGAAACAAATCCAAAAGCTTGCCTCAAACCTCATATTGTAAATGTCCCAAGTATGTCTGGCCAAGAACATTCATTGAATGTTTTCTTTGTGCATGTATGAAACCCTAACAGTGAGTTTACTTCAGTAGCCTTTCAGATGATTTGATGACGTCACTGGATTGGTTTTTGTCGCATTGTAAAGATGGCGGCCTTGTCTCGGCATATGAAAGCAGGTTATACTCCCTTTGTCTCCCATTGTAACTATATCCAGGGCAAAATTATTAACGGTCATTGCATATCACATATTACACGAATGTAACCCCAATCCCTGCAGTAGTCGACCTTGGCTTAGATAGACATCATCAGAGCAACCCATATTGATGTTCAAACAAGGGCACTGTTTCTTTGTTGTGATATATTCAGAAATAGGACATATCTGTAGCTGTAGACGAAGTTGATCATGATTTTTTTATTTCAGTATGAAGGAGACAAAATGAATCAGGTTTTTTTATTCAATAATTTTTGTCTATGACGTGATTGTTCATGTTTGGGATTGATTTCAGTTCCAGTCGATTTTAGAAACGATGCTTCGTTATGGCAGTGTATTTTCATAAACTGTCCATCGCTTTCCATAGTTTAAGTAATATCATACTTTAGGTTTTGTCAAAGAAATGCATATTCATGGGCAAACAATTTCAAGAAAGAAACATACAGTAACAGTCATCTGTGAAATTCCCAGTCCCATACGGTGCCCACTTTTTGGACAAACGCAGTGAAAAACGCCCACGGTATTTTTAAAATCTTTTCACCGTTTTTTTTTCTTTAAAAGATCAAAAATGTTTTTGTTCATTGGTTTGACTCTTTTCTGGATAAATACAGCATTTCAGTCTGAAAAGTGTTAACGGTATGTTTCTAAACCATCATCTTTATACCCTGTAAGTTATAAGAAAATCATAGCAAAGTATGACAGTACCTTCAAGAACAGTTCAGTAATATAATATAATTCTGTCGAAATCGTTAATATCTGTTGACAGGCGTTTGTCGTAATTATGACGTCATCGGAAGCTCACGGGCATGGAACGTAACAATTATAGAAAAATTGAGGAAGAAAAACAAATATTAATAGAGAAGTTATGAAATAAAAACGCCCACTGATTTTTTGTGCATTCTATTCAATTTAATTTCTAATTCACAACAGGTGTTAAATTTGCTTCACTTCTTTAATACACATTTCCCTTCCACGAAAACAACGCCCAGTGTTTGGCGATATACTAAAACAAACAATGTGCATCTCTGTCGGTCCTTTTGGCGCGAAAAAAAAATCTCAGGGAGCCGTAGAATATCAGGGACAATAATTTTATTGATGATCAGAGGAAACAATTGCAACCGAGAACAGAAGTCATATCGTGGGCGTTAGACAATCCTGACAACAAATAAACGGTGAGGAAGAGTAAAAGAAAAACTAGAGCCAAGCGTTTCACAACTACCGCAAATGAATCGCAAAAATCACCCCAGTGAAAGTAATGATAAACAAATAAAAAGAGAGACAACAATAAAACTGTGAGGAAATTGTCGTATTGGATCAGCCAGGCTTGCCCTAATTTCAAATCGCGTCACTAAATTTTTAGAACTGATGAGTAAGAGATATATTCTGGAAGGGGGTGGATCACCGGGGACAGTAATGACTTTGCCACCGTGCAGGATCATTACAACGTAATACTTCCAAGAAAATGAAAATGGGCGCTGAAATGAAGTGTAAACTAAACAGTCGTCTGTTCAAATACGAATTCTGCTCATTATTATCCAGTCACTTTCACCGACTACCATTTGATGTGATGTTATTTCAACAGTGGGTGGAACCGTTTATTTTTTCGTCTATTCGGTCATAATTAGTGGTACACATGTGGTTGCTGGTTTTGAAATGGATGGCATTTGTATAATTAGTCATTTGTTTGTTTTGGCCGATATTGCATTGAATGATGAATCTTTGGAAAGGGAACTCATTGCTTGATTAACACAGCATAAAGAACAACCCCATTTTTAAAGAATACCCATTTCCGCCCATTGTTTTCTTCGTATCGAATAGAGAGCGCTTCTTATGTTAAATCAATACATATCAGTGCTTTGATTAACTACCCGAGCCTAGACGTAAATCAAGTCCCCATTTCCCAGGGACATTCTGCCGTCTTTTTCGGCTGCAAGGGAAGTTCCTATATATCACAATCCTGGGTCTTTGGGGTCGAAGGTTAAGTCAATGTTTAGTCTTGTGTCAAGTCTCATGTGGTCTTCCTGGGCAAGGGTTACGCCACTTGTGATACGCTTTCCAATAAATATGTCACCGTCGAACATGTCGCTCCTTCATCTGGGCCTTGCTGCACGTCTAACTCGTCGTTTTAGGCTATAACTATGTCTTGTATTTCCACCCTAGTTTTAGCGTCCACCTTTGATCTTACCTATCCTCCTTAGTTCCCTTTGCCCCCTCATGCTTTTCCTGTTTCCCTGGTCACTCTGTCCTCCTTTGTCCTGATCCTCTCATCCATTTATGTGTATCTTTGATTTGCATGTTCTTGTCCTCTTCTCACTTTAGCATTTGAGAAAGATCCTGTTAGGATCAGTCCTTCCTAACTCTGACCATAGCCTTTGAGAAAGATTATGCTAGGATCGAAACGTCAGGCCCACTTAACTCTGACCATCTAGCCTTTAAGAATGATCCTGCTAGGATCGAAACGTCAGCCCCACTTAACTCTGACCATTCAGCCTTTGAGAAAGATCCTGCTAGGATCGAAAAATCAGACCCTCCTATATAACTCTGACCATTTAGCCTTTGAGAAAGATCCTGCTAGGATCGAAACATCAGACCCTCCTTACTCCAAGAATTGTATAATATTCCAGGTCATTATTATGGGTTGAATTCACAATCTATATACACTGTACTTAGTATATGTACAGAGCAAACTGCCTGTCGTTTCCTAACGTAACCCACACGCTTAACAAATGAATGAATTTGCAAAAATGCATTGCAGATGCATAAACCCAGCAATTTAAAGATTCTGGTATTGAGCTTCACACGTTACAACCATACAGCATTGTTTTCATGCTGGCTTTTTTCAATATTTAAAATCAGTTTTTATTTTTCCCTTCAGAACGAGCGATTCACAGTTTCCACCGTGTTGTCTGGATGGATATGATGCTTCGAACCAGGCTATACACGTAAGTTGAAACAACTTTTATAGGTCCTTAAAGGTAGTATACTTTGGTTTTTGTCCAAGAAATGCAGATTCATGGGCAAAAATATCAAGGAAGATACAGTAGCAGTCATCTGTGGAATGTCCAGTCCCATACAGTGTCCACTTTTTGAGAAAACAGTGAAAACGTTCATGATATTTTCAAATTTATTCACATGAGTTTTGATCTTCCTGAGGTAAAAATTGTTTGTGGTCATTGGTTTTACTCTTTTTCTGGACATACAGCATTTCAGGCAGAAACATCATTGTAACAGTATGTTTCTACCAACTTTATACCAAGTTATAGGTAAACCTGTGGAGATTTCTGTTTTGATATGCTACCAAAGTAGGATAGTACCTTTAAACATAATTCATGGCGTAGATGTAGGTACTTGGATTTCCCAACACTATACATTATGTGTATGCGCTGTTCGCATCATTCGCCGTGTTGCCGCTTCCGAGCGAGTACTTCCAAAAGATTCGCCCGTTGTTTTTGTCGAGTAGACGGTCGGTGTCATGTTTCTCTCCCGCTCGGTGCGCGCGGTGAAGTAGAAATTAATCAAGCGGTCTTTTGTAAAAGATTCAAGGGTAAACTCTCTGAAAGGTCCCCCCTTTAAAATGTCTCTAGTTTACATGCCTTATTCAATAGCACACTAGCACTTTCAAAATTTCAATTAAGTACATGAATAAATAAGCAATTTTAACTTAACGGTAGTATCATACTTTGGTTTTTATGAAAGAAATACAGATTCATGGAAAAAAATACAAAGATAGATACAGTAACAGCCATCTGTGAAAATTTCAGTCCCATACGTTGCCCACTATTTGAGAAAACAGTCAAAAACAGCCACCGTACTTCTTAAGTCTTTTCTCTTTTATTTTTGATCTTTTAAAAGATCAAAAAGATTTTCGTTCGTTGTTTTACTAATTTCTGGATACACTATTTCAGGCGGAAAAATGTTAACGGTATGTTTCTATCACCACCATCTTCATACCCTGTAAGTTATAGGCCTACGTAAATCTGTGAACATTTCCGTTTTGGTTTCTTACCAAAGTATGATACTACCTTTAAATGCAAGTGAATAAATAAGGAATAACAACAAAATATTATATAATGTTCCTCGTGATATGATTCCACTAAATACGACAAACGAGCGATACTCGTTTGTGCACATTATTTATTTTCTTCAACCAAATTACACCAACTTGTAGGTCATGAAATCAAACGGGAAAAGAAGTCTTTGGGGTTGTGCGGCGTATGGAATGCGCCCTCAACGTTATACTTGGCCAGTCTCAGAGGTCTCCATGCTCTTGGTTGTATGAATCGATTATCATCACAGTGTCGTCATTGAGAGAAGCTACGATATGTTATGCACGCACACAAAAATGGTTAAATATGCAATATAACGTCTGCTAAATGCAGATTTATTAGTTTTTTATGGAGGCTGTCGTTGTTGTTGTTTTGAAAATAAGATACCCAGTGACGTAGGAATTATCCTTTAAAGGGAGTATCATACTTTGGTATAAGACACCATAACAGAAATGTTCACAGATTTACGTATAACTTACAGGGTACCGTTAAAAAATGTTCCGCCTGAAATGGTGTATTTATTCAGAAATTAGTAAAACAACGACTCAAAATCTGTTTGATCTTTTACCTATACTTTACCAAAATAATACTAGACATAACGGTTGTGGGAACAACCACTAGGTACGGTGTTCGGGTCACATAACAAGTTATGAGAGGATAATTATGTCCTTCTCCCATGCAGGCCTGCCTTGTGGAATAAGCTGCCATTGGAAATAAATTTGTCATAGGTTTTCAACCGTCACGATTATCCCGTTCACCCGGTCTTGTCGAAAGATCTCAATTTCTGTGACCAAGATTGATGCCAATTTATACCGCGCAATCATTGCGGTTGGCAAGGGTGGTTTCACAGAAAGCAACGGTGGGAAGATCGTCGAATTAAGACCTGTTTGCTTTCTGGAGGGGCTCTCATTGCACAAACGTTGCTTCCTCATGGATTGGTGTTTAGACAATTAGATCAATTTGTCCTGCACTGTGCCCAGCTACGCCACGAAATGAACCGATCGGGGTGAATAATTAATTTGAGTGTTGAGTAGGCGGTGTGTGGTTGTGGTTTTGTTTTAACCTGTTGGAAGCGAGCTCTCCAACTAATTAATGGTCGTGAAGACTTCCTGAACATGACTGATAGGGTTGGACTTCGAGTAGCTTCGAAATTGATGGATTCGGAAGATCCCATCCCAGGTTTAACTGTGTGGTTTGTGTATACTGGGAAATAAAAGTGAAAACAAAATGGGAACAGTTCACAAGACACGCGTTAGTTTGTCCAACTTACCTTGAACACATTCAAGTAAAGGAGACTTAAGTGTGGCAGAATTAAAGGTATAATACATGATTGGTAAAGGTCACGGAATAGCACTCACACTTTGTCTAATCCAGCATACGAAATAATAAAGCTGTGAAAATTTGAACTCAATCGGACATCTGAGTCACGAATGGCGAAAACCCGACTCAATTTTTCTAAAAAGAAAACATAAAGAAGGATTTTTGATCTTACCGCGAGATCAAAAATTTTGTTGGTGTTTGGTTGTACTCTTTTTGGATAAATGCACCATTTCAGGCGGTTTCTACCAGCACCATCTTCATACCCTGAAAGTTGTACGTAAATATGTGAACATTTCTGTTTTGGTTTGTTACCACAGTTGTACATGCCCTTGAAATCATGCTTTGGTAGCAAACCAAAACATAAATCCTCACAGATTTACCTCTACCTTACTGAGTATAAAGATGGTAATGGCAGAAGAATTTTTCTACCTGAAATGCTGTATTTATCCAGAAAAGAGTAAAAAACAAAAACCCCAAAACAGTTTTTAAAAACCGCAAAGACGCTTTTATCTGAAAATCCCGGAGTTCAATTATTTGCAGTCAAATTTAGGGAGAAATGGAACACACATCCGTTTGACAATTTTATCATGCTATGTCATGTTCACTTGAAATGATTGATGTACCGAGCGCTATAATCCTCTAATCCCTTGTCAGATATTGTGAAATAAACGTGTCGTGATGATATCATGGTAAACAGTGTCCCCGATAGCGTATTTTATAAGGGTGCGTTTATCATCTGGGGAAAATTTCAGTCATAGAGCTGCTTAAGCACCAAAAGTGTTTAAGCACCAAAAATCTTGGTAAATAATATCAGTATGCCAGTCAAAACTCCTTGTGAATGTTATGCTCAGCAAACAATGGCCGAATACAAGTCAAAAGCAGTAAACATCAAATGACAATTTGGTTGGCAATCCAGTTTCATCAAGGAAGACTTTTCGTGTTGAAGCAAATGTTGTGCTTAAGCAGCTCTGTGAAATTGGCCCCTGGTGAGGCTGTTTGCTTGTGGATTCGTGATATTGAGCTCCGGTCAGGCGTCACTGCAAGGATGCTATAGCACGATTCCGAGCCCCTAGCCCTGAGTAGCAGCGTGACAATACCCTTGTGTCACTCATGTACACATAAACCTGAATTTGTATCCTTGTTGAGACATGGTTACTATTAATTATCATACTTTGGTAGCATACCGAAACTGAAATCTTCACAGATTTCCTCATAACTTACATATGAAGATGGTGATGGTAGAAAAACAAACCAAGATCAAAGCTCTCGATCAACACTGCACTGGTTTCCAAGGTCTATCCACTTGGTGAATATTCCTCTCAAGAGTGCCGTCAGTTTTACACATGATTATACATGTAGTTAGAAGGTGCCATCAGATAGGTTGACACATCGTGGGTTGAGTACCCCAGGGTGACAGGCGCACTGAGTGCATGATTGACACGCTTCTAAGTGTGGTTGATCTCAGGATGTCCAGACTGTACTGTCTGAGAGCAAGCCTGACGTCCTATGAATGATGTCTTCCTACCATAATGTATTTTTTTCAAGATGCACACATTCTAACCCAGGAACCCCAACACCCTTAAGGATAAGGATGTTGTCTTTCAGAGATGATTCTTCTTGGGATCTCAACATCCTTAAACTGTGACCATCCCAATCTTAGCTCTGGCTCAGCTCCAACTTTGCCATCTTAGAAGTTGAAACTTGATTTCGTTTCCGTGACCAAACAAACCGTATTCAAAAGCTTCTGCGCTTTAGAAATGTACAGTACGGTGCTGTTTTCCGGGAGCCGCAGGTGCGAATCCCGCTCCAGTCAATTATTGTTCACCTATCAATTATTGCTTTAAAATGAATACACGAAATGGAAAGTAAATCGACTGGGGCCCAAGCCCTTTGTTGTGTTATACGAAAAAGCCTGTGGAAACTGGTCAGGGCGTCTGCAGTGGTCATTTGTAATCGCACGAGGGCGGTATATATTGAAAATGTCCCATGCATGTCAGCGTTTCACGAATATTCTCTTTGAATAAAATACCTAATATCAATAGTTTCTATCCATACGCTCTGTCTCACCACTCCCCTCACTAAGTGTTGATAGGTGCAATTATGCATTGTACTGATTGTGTTAGTTGCCATGAGGCAATGAAGTAAATAGTTAATGACTTATTAGTTTATCCCCTGAGAAAGATCTTACTAGGATTGAAACGTCAGACCCTCCTAACTCTGACCATTTTAGCCTTTGAGAAAGATCTTGCTAGGATTGAAACGTCAGGCCCTCCTAACCCTGACCATTTAGCCTTTGAGAAAGATCCTGCTAGGATGGAAACTTTAGGCCCTCCTTACTCTGACCAGCCTTTGAGAAAGATCCTGCTAGGATTGAAACGTCAGACCCTCCTAACTCTGACCATTTTAGCCTTTGAGAAAGATCTTGCTGGATCGAAACGTCAGGCCCTCCTAACTCTGACCATTTAGCCTTTAAGAAAGATCCTGCTAGGATTGAAACCTCAGGCCCTCCTAACTCTGACCATTTAGCCTTTAAGAAAGATCCTGCTAGGATCCAAACATCAGGACCTACTAACCCCAAGCATCCTTCGAGAAAGATCCTGCCAGGATCGAAACGTCAGACCCTCATGTCTCTGACCATTTAGCCTTTGAGAAAGATCCAGCGAGGATCAAAACATCAGGCCCTCCTATTTCCAAACACATAATGTGTGTGTTTCATATCTACACATAGGCCGTGTAGATGCACGTCACTTGTTCTGCTTTTATGTTACAACCACTGTAATAGCCCATCAAACAATTTCGTTGTAATTGCCCAGCCCTCGTGGATTGATCAAGCGGTCTTGCTTCAGAATCGAAATAAGTGCGCCTTATTTCAGAGACCGATAATTGCTAGGGCGCCCTCTCGCTACAACCAGTTTTTCCCCGCAAAAGATGAATTACCCCCTCTATCTTGATCTTAGCATTTTGGCCAAGGCTTGCCAAAAAAATGTACCGAACTGTGGGAATGTGATTATTGCGTGCATTCAGCCACTACCCGCACATTGTACAAATACTACGAGTAATGGGGCTATGGCTCTTGCAGTGTGAGATAGTGTCTGCATGGGTGTGTTTTGGAGAGAACTTTCACGTACCATGAAGCAAGGTACCAAAGCCGTACCTGAGGACCGGCTACAGTTAGGGCTGTTGCCACGCTCTTTTCTATGGGTTGCCTGTATATGATTTAGTGCAGACGGATGCACTGTTACTCGTAGCAACAATCGTAGCGGTAGCCCCAGCCGTTAATCGTGTTCGGGCTTGACATTCACTTCACACCAGATGATTATTAAGGCTATTAACGCGTCTCCCTCAGTAAGGTCCGTTTCTTTTCAGCTCATTTGCTTTCCATCTGGCGAACCAATACATTTCCAAGCTGACAAGCTTTGGCTGGCGCGTACGTGACTGGGACGCTGCAAGTTTGGCTTAGAATATCACTAGCCACCATTGCACCGAAGGAACTCATTTTCCTGCTATCCAATTTGATAATACGGCTTTAAAGGTGTAATACATGATTGGATTAAAAGGTCACAGAACAGCACTCGCACTCTGCCTGATCAATCATGTACATGAAATAATGAGCCTGTGAACATTTGAGCTCAATCGGACATCTGAGTCACGAGAAAATAAGGAAAAACCGACTCGATTTTTCTTATAAAGCATTATGAATGGTTTTGATGTTACCTCGAGATCAAAAACTGTTTTCGGTCTTTGTTTTACTAATTTCTGGATAAATACACCATTTCAGGCGGAAATAATTTAACGGTATGTTTCTACCAGCACCATCTCCATACCCTGAAAGTTATAGGTAAATCTGTGAATATTTCTGTTTGGGTATGTTACCAATATCCTGTACTTGCGATTAGATGGTTGGTGCAATAACAATATTATGACTTGATCGTGTGCAAAAAACCCCAGCTGTTTTATGGGGACTGTGATTTTACCCACTTCCACAACTCTTTAACGGTTAACAGCAAGTATTTTGGTTTAATGCTAATTAGCATTTACATATTCATGAGCAAAACTGTAATGTCATCTGGGTAACTGAAAGCAGTAACCCAATTGAATTGTGCACAAAAAGTTGGGGATATTTTAAAGGTTTTCTGACAGACATTTTCCTCCTCAATAGGTTTTGCTTTGCCGAATAAGTTCCTTTCACTCAACTGGTGGTGTAATTTGTTTTGCCATTCTGTGGGTTAAGTTTGCCTTTTCAAGTTCAAGTAAATTCTCTGTACAATGAAGGCAATAAAATAACCTGACTGAAAAACGCAATGCGGGAACCCTTTAATGGACATTCCCAATCCAACTTGTGTATTGAGCCAAATGATTGAGACCATTGGACACCATGCACTGTGCACTATGCACTACTCGCGTTAATCTTAGTTTGCTGAACTCGTGTCGATTAAGGACAGTGTCCCAGTTATAACGAACCAGTGCATCTGCCAGGAAGCATTACTCTAAATCCACGATCCTTATACTTGATATCTCTGTTTCTCATCATTCCTCAGATTGATGTAGCTGATTCCTCTTTCAGATTTCATTCTAGCCTACTGTATCACAAGAAAAAGTAGAGCAAGTGCATCCTTTCATTCCCTCTCCCGAAGGATGTACCCCAGTCTACCCCTCCCCTGCCCCTTTATCCTCCCAACTCATTAACTGTACGCGTTTCTCTAGTATCCCCAGGCCATGGGAGGAATTAAGTGACAGGGACCCCCCTTCCGTTTCCTCTGACGTCATACCGAGCTATTTGTACTCTGTACCCTATCCTTTACCTGCTAGCTGACGTCATCACCCCCTCCCCTCAACTCCCACGTCACCGATGTATTGTCTGTGTGCACGAAAAAGCTTTAGAGAGATTCTCGCCAGCCGTAGATCAAGTACTCGCTTGGCATTTTGCGTTCGTACGTTTCTCTGCCTCCTTGTGTTGCCACGTCCAATAGCATTTCCGGATTATTCCTAGATCTGATATGAAATTGGTCACGTGAGTGGCTCTCACAGGTCTAGAATATTACAGAGTTGCTTTCCTCCCAGCTATAGTGAAGTAGAGGAAAGTGCCAGGGCATGTCTTGTCCGGGTTATATTTTGGTCAGGATATTAGGGATGTTGTTCAATATGAGGCGCGAGACTTGACAAAGCGACATGTATCGCCGGCAGGGTACAGGCCGTGTGCCACCACCGCCTGCTCGCCGTCATTGATTTCTCAGCCGGGGCAGACGGCATTTTCCACGGATGTGATTAGGGGATGCTACTACCCTCAAGACATGTCCATTGTTGGGATGCAGGGCTTGTCTGGCGGTTTAAGTTACACGCTCCGATCTTTTCAGTCGTGATGTGCTTTTCCGCCTGTTGTATAGGCCTACCCAGAATAATGACTTTTCCGGAGAATTCCCTCACGTTCACCCTCCACTATATTGTGCCTTTCTCGGTAAAACACGCAATTTGTACGATATTCGAATAACCGGATTATTTATAGACGATAGAAGCCTCCTTTTTATATTTTGTTTAAAACACGCAATTTGTACGATGTTCGATTAACCGGTTTATTTATAGACGGTAGAAGCCTACTTTTGTATATTCTGTTTATCCTTATGTCAAACTGCTTTGAGCAATTTTATGTTCCAGGAAACATTTTGACATTTATCGTATTTGAAATGAGCTTCCACGAAAAAATGTTGCTCATAGATACAAGACTAATACTCGCAGTCATGTATGCAAATCAACGTATTGTTTCATTTTACATTCAGTCGTTATTTTTGTTTGCGCTTTGCTAAGTCCTATCCGTAAAGTACAGGATTGGTAACATATCCAAGCAGAAATATTCACCAATTTACGTATAACTTTCAGGGTATGAAGATGGTGCTGGTAGAAACATATTTCCGGCTGAAATGCTGTATTTATCCGTTTTTTACTGTTTTCTACAGTTTCCGATGAGGATATGAGCTTGTTTGGTTATACAGGTTTGTTTTTATTCCATGACAAATCAAATTATAAACAGTCTGCAGCCGTTCTGTCACCTTTACCAATCCTGTACTTGGACATCACTCCATTAGCATGTCAACAACGCATCAACATGATAATTTGTAACATATTAGATCACTAAAATCAAACCAAACTACAATACACTATGCTTTCCCCTATGCAAAATGTAGTTTTTTCTCACTTCAATTTGCCCATCTCATGTATCTAGCAGTTCTTGGTGCGAATCTTCACAATGCCGATTCACAGAGCAGTTAACGTCCAATTTTGTATTCCATTCGCGACATACACACACTGAGAATGTTGGTTAATAACCAAAGACTTGCAATACACTTTGCCTTTGCCCCAATTTCAAATGGATCTAAACGACCGACCGTCAGTCCGAAGCCATCATCGGTGCCGGCTCGGAATGAGTTCCCCTCCCCGCACGTGCGGTGCGCGAGTCTCCATCACATGCAGTAATGTCAGCAGGAATCATAGGTTAATAAGATCTCGCAGGCAATCTCCCCCACCCAGGGGAGGTTTGGAGAAAATACAATTCTCTAAATCGCCGTCCTGAGAGACATCAGTGAGGGGTATTAGTACCGGGAAGATCCGGTTATTCCCATGCAGCTTTGCTTTGTCGGTGTAATGTTCCCTACCTACCCCATGAGACCCGGAGTATTTTCTGTCTCGATATCCGTGTTAAAGATGCACCGCTCCCATGAATTGTGCCGAATGTTTTGGGTGAACACAGACGGTGAAGGGGCACAGATAATTTACCAGGGTTGACAGTAAATGAGAAATGTCATCCTTGGATGTTAACAGAACACTTAAATCAAGTTTAAAAATTGTCAGATGATGTCAAAAGTCATTTCCAGAGACGACAGTAATTTGTCAGATGATATGAAATCATTGTTATGTGATGTTAAATTCTTGTCAGGTGATATGGAATCATTGTCAGGTGAAATGGAATCATTGTCAGGTGATATGGAATCATTGTCAGGTGATATGGAATCATTGTCAGGCGATATGGAATCATTGTCAGGTGATGTGGAATCATTGTCAGGTGATATTAAATCTTTGTCAGGTGATATGAAATCATTGTCAGGTGATATGGAATCATTGTCAGGCGATATGGAATCATTGTCAGGTGATATGGAATCATTGTCAGGCGATATGGAATCATTGTCAGATGATATGGAATCATTGTCAGGTGATGTGGAATCATTGCCAGGTGATTTGGAATCATTGTCAGGTGATATGGAATCATTGTCAGGTGATATGGAATCATTGTCAGGTGATATGGAATCATTGTCAGGCGATATGGAATCATTGTCAGGTGATGTGGAATAATTTTCAGGTGATATGAAATATTTGTCAGGTGATATGGAATCATTGTCAGGTGATATGAAATATTTGTCAGGTGATATGGAATCTTTGTCAGGTGATATGAAATATTTGTCAGGTGATATGGAATCATTGTCAGGTGATATGAAATCTGTGTGTCAGATGACAAGATAGCAATGTCAGGTGGCAGTCACTTTGTACGAAATAGCTAATAATTACTGTGTGAGCATTGCAATGTTTTATATGTTTACTGTTTGTGTCGTTATGAATGCCACACAACATAACAGCGCTCACTTAATTTGCCTAATCCAACATGTCCACACCTGCGAAACTTTGAGTTCGTTCAGTCATCTGAATCACCTGAAAATGTATCGGTGATAAAGACAATCAAACTGGAACATGAGTTTAAAATTTCGTAACCATCCGTGTTATCCTTTTCCCTACCTTTAAAGCATGTAAAACAGAACGTTTCTCATGCATCAGTATCTGTTAACCTCGTAATTAAGCCTCTCTATTTTTGATTTTTTTCAATGGTAAGTGTTTGCCCTTTAAAGAAGCTCATTACATCCTCCAGTGTTTTCACTCAAGCCGACGTCCCTCCCTGTACACGACTACAGGCATGCCCAAACGTATGTTATACGGAGATCCAACAAGGGTTGGCTGGACATTCTCAGAGTTCATCTTGGAGCATGGTTCGGGGAATCTTCTATGGGGAGTCGTATCCATGTCCGCATCAGCTGTTAGGTCAGGGATGCCGGGAGGTCCTGTAAGGGAAGCTGTTTACCGCGGTATCCCACAACTGACACCAAATTCATTAACAGTTTCACCTGAGAGAATCTGCCGGCTATTCCAAGAATGGGAGATATTCTGTCCGTGTATATCTCGCCTGGACATTTTGCTTGTTTCAAAGAAGGATACGGTGAAAATGTCCTTAGGCTACTTAACTTGCCACGGGGCATAGCTGCAAAATGTGCTCAGAAAACAGATTTCGTGGCGCCCATCTTGGGACTAACTTTAAACAATACAGACTGTTAGGTGAGACCACAAGTCAAAAATCCCAAGTTTGACAGTTATTTAAATCTTTGCAGTTGAATTAATGAAACTGTTCAAATATATCGCCCTCTTTTGACGAAATGTCGCCCTCTATTGACGAAATATCGCCCTCTATTGACGAAATGTTGCCCTCTTTTGACGAGAATGAGACAACCGTGTACACTCTGAATGGGAAAATATTGCTTTAATTTGTTACATATAATCATATATACATGATGAGTTTGTTAATGGCATCACAGGATGAGTGTATAGAAAGACAGTCAGGTGTCGTATGGCTAGTCTAGGTTGATGTGCTGTTGACGTACACCATTAAAAATCTTCAGATTCATCTCGGGTTTCACGCGGCACAGGAAGACGGCTCTTAAGACGTGATATGCCTTTGGAAAGCTTGTTCGTGCTGCTCACTTAAGCCGTAACACTATCTCTGCATGCCTCAGACCAGTACGATGCATCTTTCCATATTTTGTGTATTAACACACACTCACATGTAGTTCATCAACAGTTGGTTGTACGGTAAAGAATATTTAGGTCTCCTGATGAGGACTAGATCAGACTAGTCGAAACGTTGAGACCTTAATTACGACAGGTCTCCTGATGAGGACTAGAGCAGGCTAGTCGAAACGTTGAGACCTTACGACAGGTCTCCTGATGAGGACTAGAGCAGGCTAGTCGAAACGTTGAGACCTTACGACAGGTCTCCTGATGAGGACTAGAGTAGGCTAGTCGAAACGTTGAGAC
The DNA here is from genome assembly GCA_963971285.1 of Astropecten irregularis. NCBI lineage: Eukaryota > Metazoa > Echinodermata > Asteroidea > Paxillosida > Astropectinidae > Astropecten > Astropecten irregularis. Next base: position 3,251,798 of record OZ020244.1, on the reverse strand, counting down.
CTTTATGACATGTCTCCTGATGAGGACTAGAGTAGGCTAGTCGAAACGTCGAGACCTTACGACAGGTCTTCTGATGATGACTAGAGCAGGCTAGTCGAAACGTTGAGACCTTTATGACATGTCTCCTGATGAGGACTAGAGTAGGCTAGTCGAAACGTCGAGACCTTACGACAGGTCTTCTGATGATGACTAGAGCAGGCTAGTCGAAACGTCGAGACCTTATGACAGGTCTCCTGATGAGGACTAGAGCAGGCTAGTCGAAACGTTGAGACCTTACGACAGGTCTCCTGATAAGGACTAGAGCAGGCTAGTCGAAACGTTGAGACCTTACGACAGGTCTCCTGATGAGGACTAGAGTAGGCTAGTCGAAACGTTGAGACCTTTATGACAGGTCTCCTGATGAGGACTAGAGCAGGCTAGTCGAAACGTTGAGACCTTTATGACAGGTCTCCTGATGAGGACTAGAGTAGGCTAGTCGAAACGTTGAGACCTTACGACAGGTCTCCTGATGAGGACTAGAGCAGGCTAGTCGAAACGTCGAGACCTTACGACAGGTCTCCTGATGAGGACTAGAGCAGGCTAGTCGAAACGTTGAGACCTTTATGACAGGTCTCCTGATGAGGACTAGAGTAGGCTAGTCGAAACGTTGAGACCTTACGACAGGTCTCCTGATGAGGACTAGAGTAGGCTAGTCGAAACGTTGAGACCTTTATGACAGGTCTCCTGATGAGGACTAGATTAGGCTAGTCGAAACGTTGAGACCTTACGACAGGTCTCCTGATGAGGACGAGAGCAGGCTAGTCGAAACGTTGAGACCTTACGACAGGTCTCCTGATGAGGACTAGAGTAGGCTAGTCGAAACGTTGAGACCTTTATGACAGGTCTCCTGATGAGGACGAGAGCAGGCTATTCGAAACGTTGAGACCTTACGAGAGGTGCGAACGAAATAGGTGCGAAAGTACGAAACGATCCACATAAGAACATTATAACGAACTTTTGTACGAATCAGCACCTGGGTACAAATCATTTTCCGCTCATGGTTACTGTTGAAGATTTATTTGTTTTGTACCTTCAGAACTTATAACTTCGTTCAGTCAGAGGTATTTTCTCAAAAAGTGGGCACCGTATGGGACTGGACATTTCACAGATGACTGTTACTCTATCTTCCGTTACCTTTAATAAAAGATGGAGTTCTACACTCTGCAGCAACGCTGTGTAGCGTATGGGAAACCACAATCCAGGCCAGGCCAACCTACCGTACTATAGACGGTGGGTTCCCCGTGGATCATACCGAGATAGCAGGGCAATGCCAAGGTTGTTGCTTTCAATCATACTTTGTTAGAGACATCGCACTACTCTCATCAATTGACTCCTGATGTACCGTATCCATCCATCATTTTGTCATTCGATGCCTGTTTAGGAGGTTGTAAGTATATGAATATAGTGCAGGCCGATATTTTGAAGCTTAACATAATTTCTTCGTCAACTATTTCAGAAAATAACTTATTTGTAATTGTCGGTTGCCATAAATCATTATTTTGTTTTACAAATAGGGTATGATGGAGACATGTTAGCGTCTGAAAGTGAACATTTTGGCAGACATCAGGAATTAGGTGGACATTTCGATGTCTCCCTAAGGTACCAGCTACCTTTTAAAGACATAATTATTTTTGGCATCCATATTTTAACAGAAGACAGGGAATGCTCTCAATGTGACTATATATCTATTATTTTCAAGTTCATTGGTTTGGAGGATATTTAAAAATAGGCAACTCACGTTTTGTGCACGACCCTATGGGAAAGTCTCCCTAAGGTCCCATCCGCGGTTATCATTATCATTATTATCACTATTTCGTGTGTAATCCACAACACGATATGAAAAATGCTGGACTTTTTGGCTTGCTGCAAATTTCGCCAGCTCAGTTAAACTACATGAGGTCAGAGCGACGAGAATTATCGTAAATCAGTGTGCCCTTGTGCGATCTTTCGGACCATAACCAATTCAGTATAGCTCAGTATCAAGGTGAATGCATGATACAACCCTGTTATTGTAATGATATCATGATGCACACTAGCAAAGTGCCAGCTCTAAGTCCAATCTGGTTGTGAAATCAATTTCCAGAACGAGATGTATAGCACTACTGACACTAAGCCGCAGGATAAGGTCTCAGTTACAGCGAGAATCATATAAATGATGGCATCGTGACAAACATGGCTCGTTTATAACAGGCCTGTTATTGCGATCGTTTTAATAACTGTTGCCTTTCCAGCATCTTGCCGGTACGATTTCCTGTCGTACTAGAATCAAATTTGCTGACACTTAGTTCCCTGTAACGCAATCGCATCTTGGATGGATTCATACATAAACGTTCAAGACATCGTGTCCGTTATTCTGGGTCAAAACCATGCGCGGTATATTGTGGTCTGCAGGTGGGTTAGGGTTAAGGGTACAGTACAGGATTGGGAACACACTCAAACAGAAATGTGCACAGGTTTCTGTATGAAGATGGTGCTGGTATAAAAACATACCGTTAAAACAATCAGCATGAAATGGTGTATTTATCCAGAAATTAGTAGACTTGCAGGCAAGTCGTTCGAAGTCGCGCCGAACTCTCGCTATAGCCAAGAGTCTCGCGAGAAAGTAGAGCAGTTTCGCGAGAGTTTCTTGAAAGAAGAGACGATCACCGCGACTTCGAACGACTTGCCTGCAAGTCTTAGAAATTAGTCAAACAAAGACCGAAAACAGTTTTGATCTCGGGGTAAGATCAAAACCATTCTTTAAATTATGTTTTATAAGAAAAGTTGATTCGGGTTTTCGCTATTTTCTCGTGACTCGGATGTCCGATTGAGCTTAAATGTTCACAGGTTTATCATTTCATGCACATGTTTGATTAGACAAAGTACGGGTGTTGTTCTGTGACCTTTACCAATGATGTATTATACCTTTAATAGCAGATATTTCTCGTGGGCTAGTTGTCCAATTGATAAGAGAGATTTCACCATTACAATTTGTATTCTATCTTAAAGAATACGGTTCTTAAATATACCATAGGCACGTTCTCACACACCAAAAAGCGCGACTTGGGTCGCACTCCAAATCGCGACCCAAATAGTCGCGCTTTCTGTTGTGTCCCTACACAAATAAGCGCGACTATTTGGGTCGCGCTGCAAATCGCGACCCAAATAGTCGCGCTTTTTGGTGTGTGAGAACGTGCCTTATGTGAGCTTATTTTGTCTACATCATAAGGGATTTCTCGACTAACACTGGAGAAATTTCATCGTGGAGCTGTGCAATTTATTAGATAAAAGAAGACAGTATTGGACAGTGTTTGATTGATTTAGAATCTTCATGCCAGTATCTTAGTGTCGAGCTCTCAGTCACCACCATTGCCACACCATTCCACCTCACTGCCTAGAATCGAAGCTGTGGCCCGATTCAAGACAAATTTAATATCGACCGGCCAAAGACAGGTTCTGTTCAGAGGGTCAGTTCTAGCAGAAACATACCCCTTTCCATGATCGCGAGGCGATCAGACTTACGTCTCGTATTATGTGATGTGTTCGATCTGGCTGCTTCGTCCATCGGTGCTGTCCTCCATGGATTCTCTTCCCTAGCCATCCGCTGGCGTATGTCCTGGCCAAGCAATGCACTCTGCTTGTCTAGCGGGGGTTGGTTAGTAATATACGGGGCAACTTGGTCCCACGGCTTATCTAATTCGATTGATAGGAAAACGAGCCCCATAATAGCACACGGGAACGTCTACTGAATTCTAAATGGGTGATCAGATACGCCGCCCCATAGTCCCTGCCCAAATGTTTCTCTGCGCTTTCTCCCGCCTAGGAAGTATGTCTAGGCCTGGAGCACGAGGCATGTGGAGCGCTAGCGAGCAGCGGTGTGTGTGGCTGCGGGGCATACAGCACTCAACAGCCCGTCCCACGCACTACCGTGAGCCGCTCGCCTCTCACCCGCTAAAGCTTCATCCTAATCAACTTGACCGAGAAAAAGAAGAAGAATTCGAAATGGCTGAGGAATAATTTTCAGTCCTTCACCTTTAAGAAGCTACGAAACGTGATAAGTTCCTATTTGTATATGCCAATGGTTGGCTATGCAATTTCAAACGTTAGCCCGCGCCTGGGCGGTTAAAGGTATAATACATGATTGATAAAGGTCACAGAACAGTACTCACGCTTTGTCCGATCCAGCATATACATGAAATAATAAACCTGTGAAAATTTGAGCTCAATCGGACATCTGAGTCATGAGAAAATACCGAAAACCTGACTCAATGTTTCTTATAAAACATAAAGAATGGTTTTGATCTTAACCCGAGATCAAAACTGTTTTCAGCCTTTGTTTTGCTAATTTCTGGATAAGCACAGCATTTCAGGCGGGAATATTTTAACAGTATGTTTCTACCAGCACCATATTTATATTCTGAAAGTTATACGTAAATATGTGAACATTTTGTTTTTGGGTATGTGACCAATCATGTAATGTACCTTTAAGGTAAAAACGGGGGGAAGAAAATAAGATCCAAAAGTTCGTTCTCATGCACATGACGTGACCTGTTTCAGAGCTTGGAAGTAAGTCAATAGGACTGATATAATTTTTTTATGTTCACGTTGACATCTTACGTGTTTCAGTTTCACATTGTGATTGAACAGTATTACCTGGGGTCGATTTCACCAAACTCATCGTAACTTACCATCAATCGTAGGACATATGATGCATTGCAGCCCTACGATGGGTTATCCTTCGTAACTCGAGTTACGATCGATCGTAGGGCTTCGTGAACCAACTGTTTGTGCTTGCACAATAATTTTGCAGTGTTTACATAGAGATATACTGGTCTCAGTTCATTTGATTGGTTTTGATAACCTGCGGTCACGAGCCATATGCTATACAGGATGTCCCAGAAAAAACGCAACACTGTGTCAGGACCCATTTCATTCACATATATGATACAACCATGTATTGGCTATCATCATGTAGAATTTAAGCAAATTCGGGTTGAAATTGGCGAAAATATGACCAATTACAAGAGTACTCCTTAAAACCAAATTTACAAGGATAACACGCATAGTGGTCAATACACACATAATGTGTATGAAAGAAAGATGAAAATCGGGTTTTGAGGTTGGGTAATTCAGTCTTAGTTTTTTCACTCAATTTCAGTCCAATTTTGCTCAAATTCTACATGTTGAAAGCCAAGACATGGTTGTATCACATATCTGAATCTTGAAGTGATAAACATTTTTATTGTTTAAATACTTCCGACGCAAAGTGTTGTGGTGTTTTTGGGACACGCTGTATACAGTCATGTGTATAGGTCCAAACAAACACAGACGGGGGGGGGGTTCGATTTCATCAAAATTAATTAATCGTAACTTACTATTAATCGGAGGACATATGCTGCATTGTAGTCCTACGTGGGATCAGTCCCCTATGATGGGTTATCTTTCGTAACTCGAGTTACGATAGATCGTAAGGCTTAGTGAAATCGACCCAGACCACCAAATGGCAATTTTCACGAATAATAATACGCACCAGCGCTCGTATTCCGTAGAGATCAAGAGGAATCGTTATGTCGGAATTATGTGGCTTTTTAGTTGAGTTTCTCTGTTGCTCTTGTGTTTATATACGAGCAGCCTTCCCCTGCCCACTGCTGTTTTCTACCGTGTACGGTTTTGTCAGTATTAGGAGCAAGTTATTTGGCTGCTTGCTAATGCTCCGTACTCTGTATAGGATAGGTGTTTGACAACGGATCAAGTACACCGTGCCCAATATACGAACAACCGTGACAGAGAACCTGTAACCTAAAACCGTTTGTAATTTCAACTTGCAACCTGGCAGTCACAGTTATGCTAGATAGTAAGCCACTCAATCCAGCTACTCCATATATGCCCCTTGCCAATTCCTCCTTATTATGATGCTAGCATCAGACCATTATCTGAAAGAGTAAAATATTTCTTAAAGGGTCACTGCAATAGGAATATTATGGCTTGAACATGAGCCAAAAAGCAACTGTTTTATAGGCCGCGGTGATTTTACCCACTTCCTCACACTGTTTCAGGGTTAACAACAGGTTTTTATTGGTTTGTATACTATTTAGAATTTCAATATTCATGAGCAAAACTGTGATGTCATCTGGGTAAGTGAGAGCAATAACCCAATTGATATGTGCACAAAAAGATGAAGTTGTTTTATAGGTTTTCTGACAGACCGTTTCCTCCTCCTTTATTGTGCCGAATATGTTCCTTTCAATCAACTGGTGGTGAAATTGGTGAAAAAAATATATAGGCCTAAACCATCAACTTTATTTGTATAAAAGTCTGTAATAGAGGTTTTGGCCTACATTACAAGACAGGTACCTGAAACCATTATACATATAATTTCCACTTAAGCGAAAGGGGAACCAGACACCTACTTAATACATAAACGCAGTGTGCCGCCATTAGTGTGCACTGACGGTAGGGCTTGTGCATCATATACACAGTGTGATGAGTAATATGTGTATAGTAAGACGATAGCTAAATTCTCTCTCGCTTGTAGAATGAAAGTCTGCAGAATCTGATATTGCTTCAGAGGGGGAAAAAGTTGGTAATCCTCGTCGAGAGCGAATTGCATGGCACTGGAAAAAGTGTGCACGAGTCTAGTTTCCTTGTGGCGGCATTGTTTATCGATCACCCGGCTGCATAGCCTGGAGAAGTCCCTCAAATTAAGATCTGATGATTGGGGCACGGGTGCTGATTAGAGAGAAGCTTTCTGACGACTGGTGCCCGAGGCTAGCTGAGGCAACCTCGTAGACTTCAGACAGAGGAAAGCTAATATTGGACACACTGTCGAAACTGCAAGAGTCCTATAGCCCTACGGAGGCAATCCAATATTTCTTAGGTACATTACATGTTCAAATTCACAGATACCCGGCTGTCTTATGCATTTTATCCAAACCATGATAATGAAATGACCAAGGGCCAATTTCACAGCCCTGCTTAGCACAAAAAATTGCTTAGCACAAAAATGTCTTGCCAAATGAAACAAAACACCATTAAAAAATTCCGTTTGATATTCGTGGTCAGCAAACAACAGCCAAAGAACAATCACAAGTGATACACAACGCATGGACATTCGGTTGTTCATCCTGCTTTCATTAAGACAACAATTTCATGGTTAGCACATTTCCTGTGCTAAGCAGGGTTTGAAATTGCCCCCTGTGGCTGAGACCATGATTAATTCACACATTGGTTTTCTACATTTTATGTACTTTATACACAAGATTCTCCAAATGAAAAGAAATTGAGTGTAATTTGAAGATTCGTGTGACTCATCATATTGGCCTACAGTCATCGGATTTAGAATTGAAATGACAAGAGCATAAAGCCCTGTGTGTAATGTAAGCTTCACGCATCAGTATAATACTGAAGGCAGTATAGCACGTGAGTCGTTTGTTTTCAATTCGACAAATTGATATAAATAGTTTTGTTTATTGACGTAAAAAGCTTAAAGGTGTAAAACATGCCAGAAGTATAGTTTTTTTTATACAGGGTGTCTCAAACGCAACACTTTGTGTCGAGAACTATTATTTGAAAATTCAACTGTTTATAACTTCAAGTTTCAGATATGTGATGCAACCATGTCTTGGCTATCACCATGTAGAACTTGAGCAAAATTTGACTGAAATTGAGGGAAAAACTAAGACTGAATTACCCAACCTCAAAACCCGATTTTCATCTTTCTTTCAATACACATTATGTGTGTATTGACCACTTATTCTCGAATACTGCAAATTTGTTTTTAAAGAGTACTCTTTCAATTGGTCATATTTTTGCCAATTGCAGCCTGATTTTGCTTGCATTCTACATAGTGATAGCCAAAACATGGCTTTATCATGTATTTGAATCTCGAAGTGATAAACAGTTTAATTTTAACACAATGGTTCCCGACAAAGTGTTGCGTTTTGGGTTTTTTTTTTGGGGGGGGGGGGGGACACGCTGTATAGCATATGGCTCGTGACGCGCGGCAGTACGAAGATTTGCTATAAATTCGTTTGTTATAATTTGAACTGCTATTATGACAGTAAAGTTACAATGCTGATATATACGTCACCCGCTGTGTTCAAGTCTAAACTCATCTTCTTTTAAGTGTTGGCTGTCATTTATTTCTGTATCACCTCGAAATATTTGTGAATGTATTTCGCTGCGTCATAGCCGTGGCGTGTAACGTAGAAGACAGTGTTGTGATATCGCACCTCGTTAATTCACCGTGTGAAGCTGCCCAGTGTACTCATCCATTGGTTGCGTGGACCTCTCTCAATCATGTGTTCTGCACTTGGAAAGTGAGAGCAAGGCGCAAACTATCATGTATAACATTTTCAATACTATAAACTTCCAATATTTATTTCATCAGATTTATTACTCAGACTGCTATCTTGTTGTAAAAATCTGTTTCTCAGTATTGCCATGTGACTCATGACCAAGCTTTGCCAAAAAGAAAGCAATTGCCGATAATTGCTCTTGTGGAGAGCTAATAGGCCTTATTCATGGTGCATCCATTTTGTCACCTTCCTTAAAATTATACCAATTCTAAAAAGAAAACGGGTACCAGACTATTTTGAATCCAAGCCTCGGTTTTATTGCATTGCTTCGAATGCAGGATGGATGTACCGTGAATAAGGTCTATTGGACTACGTTTTGGAGTCAATCCGGACGATTCACAGTAGAACGCCTCCAAGAGTTTGCAACGCGTTGGCCAATCACAACTTCATCTGATGACGGTCAACCGATTCCGCGCATTGTGATTGGCCAACGCGTTGCAAACTCTTGGTGGCGCACTAATTGGCATCGCCCTTTGTTGGAGTCAATTATTGTTGAGGCAAATGATATCCGTGCCAAGTTGATCGTAGATGGCGGGCTGAGCAAAGTGTATATGCACTAGCTATGAAATATTGGCAAAAACTGCTCATTTTGATGTTCGTCTTACTTCTAGAGTCTACATTACAAATTGAATTCCTTCCTCCAAAATAAAAGATTTTCTGTTATTCTTATTTTCCCTGCACAGAATGGTAACACAATGGATGAGATTTAAACGCCACATCTTTACACACGAGGTTCGCCATCAAACGAAGAATACCACGTAGAAAGGTAGGCCCTTTTCTTTATAGTTATAAGAGCTCATTATTCAAAATGCAGAATGTTAACTTATGTGCTCGGGCACTGTATAATCTATCTCGCAACGAGGCAAGACTGGCCACATGTGCCCGAGTGAGGGCGCTTCTTGATTCTCATCGCAATAATGTCCACGAAGTCAAAATGTTGCAATAATGTGGAACATCGACGTGAACTGAATTTGCTGAAAATTTGAAATTTATTTCATTAACATCTTCAGATGTCGGGCATTGTGATTGGCCAAAGCGTTTCAAACTCTTGGTGGCGCACTATTTGGAATTACTCAAAATTGGTATTCACCATCATTCATACACAGTGCATGTCATAAGATTGCACAGTTAGCGTGTAGAAAATAGAACAAAGCGAAATGATGGGGGATTTGATTGTTAGTCTGGTTCCCTGCCCAAAGATTCCCTGACGACTCTTATTAAAAATCCTACTGAATTGACAGGCAATAGTCGGTGATCCTTGGTCTGGAAACCAGACTCATTGATTGTCAGCACTACCCTTCTGCCGTCAGCCTGATAATGATAATCTGACCCCGTATTTCATGGCATTTTCGCGGTCAAACTTCTCCATAATTTCATCGTTCTCATGCCATCCCATATATATGTATCCTATATGAACAGCGCACGTACGTGTGGCTATAATTTGATTGATGTCGTTATGCAGTGTCAATGCGTGTAATTGCCCAAGGGCCTGACTCGATCCAACGCCAAGCGCCTGCGATCTAAGGATAGTTATTAAACCAACTACACATGGGGGATGTGTGCTTGGACATTAATCAGACTGTCTTTATACGTGATAACTACCCCCTCCCCGATGGCCTTCCTCTTAAGCCCCTCCCCTCCTCCAAGAAATAGCAATCGGGACTAAATGACGTCAAGGTAGCTTGTGCTAGTTCCGTAATATGCGCGCGTTGGCGAGGAAGACATTAGAAACGTGATAGGACAGAAATACCCGCACGAAAGTGACCATCGGGAGAAAAGCGAAAGAATCAATACATATGCGACGGAGGTACCGTGTGCTGTGTGAAACTCTGTACCGTGTGCTCTGGCCAGCGCACGGCGGACATGTCTGCGCCATTTACGCCATTAGGCATTCAGTCCGTGTCGGTCTCGTGTACACAAGACCTACTCCACAGAGTGACCTTAAAACCTTCCAAGCATCCATTGACCCCATTTCTCTTGTAATGTAAGCGTTCAAACACATTCACCAACAGTCATTGTTTTTAAATGTCGTAAATGGATTCTTTAAAGGTATTCTTTGGTAAGAAACTAAAACAGACATATTCACAGATCTACCTATAACGCACAGGTAAAGAGGTGCTGATAGAAACATACTGTTAAAAGTTTTCCGCCTGAAATGCTTTATTTATCAAGAGATTAGTAAAAGCAACGACAGAAAATATTTTTGATCTTTTAAAAGATCAAAAAGACTCAAAAAATAACGATGAAAATATTAAAGAAATTACATGGGCGTTTCTTACTGTTTTCTCAAAAAGTGGGCACCGTATGGGACTGGGAGTTTATACTGTGTATTTCTTGATATCTGTGCCCCTGAATCTGCATTTCTTTGACGAAAACCAAAGTATGATATTACCTTTAAAAGTAAAGCACTCGTAACGATGACGTCATCTTTAAAGGTAGGCCATCTGTATGTTGGCCTACATACAATGTAAAACTTGAACAACATTGAATGGATCTTATGAAGATACAGGGAACTATGCCATTGACCTATGGCCTATAATGTTACTCACTGGCACCAGACTATAGACCGAGGCTTATGGAGGCCTTATACCTTTAAACTGGTGCCAGTTTATCCTCAGAGGTCGCATGTGAATATCCGTTTCCACTCTGGTTACCAGACTTTCCAATAAATAAGACTGTGCACGGTGGAAATACTACGGTATGTTTGTGGTGACACCATGTAATCTCTTCTGTGAGAGTGTGTGGTTCTGTGAAGAACCGATGGTTCAAAACACTCGACGTTTCGAACAGTGTGCTCTGTTCTTCTTCAGGGTCGACTGTCCAATACATAATGTTGTGTGTAGCCGAGTAAAAGCAGCACAATTCGTACATACCGATCGAGTTGGGAAATTTTATTTTACAAAGCCTGCATTAAAACTTGATGATCACTATCAAACTGGGTCACTATTGTGTGCTGAATATCATGAAAGTTCTGTTCTAGCGGGGCAATGTAGTAACACATGGAAGAATCAACAGCATCTAAAGACCTGTCCAATCCAGTATTCACGCTTCACGCATGAGCGTTGACTCACACCACGATACGAGTCATCTAACTGTGATAGAGTCATTCCCTCGTGACAAACTGACAGCATCACATCATCCATGCAAAGAACATTCATGCTGACTCTATCTCACGATGGCAGACTCATCCCTCCTCATCCTACGACGTGCAAGACAGCACAGATTCCTAATCACACACAACGGGGAACCCCAGGCGTCTAACCACGCACCATTTACGAAGGCTTCCAAGTATACAATGTTGAACCAGGCAGGGTGCATTTGGACTGTACGGTCTGCCACTTCAAGCCCAATCAAGGCTTTAAAGGGAACTTCTGGCGCCAATTTCATTCATGGAGCTGCTAAGCACCAAAAAATTGCTTAGCACAAAAATGCCTTGCCCAATAAAACAAACCACCATTAAAAGTTCCATTTGATATTCATGGTCAGCGAACAACAGCCAAAGAACAGTCCCGTGCTACCATAGATGCTAAATCAAACCACAAGCCATCTCCACCCTCACAGGTACCCATTTACACATGGGTGAAGAGGAGCAATATGTGACAAAGCGTCTTGCCCAAGGACGCAAGCACCACTAGCCCATGGCTGGAGTCGAACCCACAATCTGTACATTGACCACAAGACTTTGAGTTCAACCAGACCAGTGTTTTGTTTCGGGAGAACTGATATGGGACACATAATGATTGGCTTCTGGAACATTAGCTGCACTCCAAGATATTTTAGGCCTACAGCCACTTCAAGATCCGTGCATCTTTACAAGAATTGAAGTACAAAATTGTCCGGCATAAGCTGGATTAATATCCAGACTCTTCCTGTATCCAGCCCCGGCGTTCCTCGCCATAATGTCCCATCAGCTTCGCCGACATAATCCCCTGTTCCTCGTACTCCGTCAAACATGAATGTCATGCTCGAAGTTCCTACCAGATCAGTATGTTTAGTCGAATGAACGAGGATTCCACACATCCAACTAAAATGGCCGACATTCCGGCGATAGTCAGTCGATTCTGCGATCTTTAATTGCCATGGGATCAGACCTCACCATGGCAACCTGACGTGGAAATCAATTCCTGGCGATAATTTTGGAGTTGGGGGAATTCTAAACCGCCCTGATTTTGATTTTTTTTCTAGTCGCTCCTTCGCCGCGCCGTGACGCGTGACGCATCCGTCATCGGATGACAGCGAACCCGGACCCGGATCAGAAACCTTCCCTCCCTTTTCCCCAACTGACTAAATCGTCAAGACTGGAATGACATAGGCCTATTCAGGTTGCACCCAAGAACTCCCATAGACAACAGTGATAATTGCTAATACTTCAAAAATCATTTAAAAATACTCAGAACTCTCACAGGTGTTCACGATGCACAGAAAAATGACGATGAACATGTCACCTTTAATTTCCTTTTCATTTTATGGTGGGTTGACCATTGAAAGATTTTTTAGATATATGCCTACTCATACTCATTCTCACCTGACAACCCCTAAAACAAGGTATGTATCACTCCAGTCAAAGAAGCCATTTAAAAAAAAAACATCCCTCTGCAAAGCAGCTGAAAATAGACCCACTTTCTCACCATATTGCATCACACATTGTCACAAATGGAAGCCCAGAGTCCAGGGAGGAGGTCCAGTGCCATATTTCTTCAATCCTTCATTTTCATAGCTCTCACAACTCTCTTATTTAAAATATATTGAGTGCTTAACTTTTATAATGAGCTCGGCGGACGGATTTTGGGACTATTTACTTGGGTGCACCCCGGACCCGGATCAGAAACCTTCCCTCCATTTTCTCCCCAACCGACTAAATCGTCAAGACTGGAATGACATACTATATCAGCCTGCTATAACTCATTCCTATAAGCGCACTCTAGTCCAGAAGCCGCCATTATGATAACGTAGATCGCGGTGTAATTGTATCCGGTCAGTGCAATTATACTTAATTGCTGGACAGATTGAAATCCACTCCAATTTGATCTTTTCCCTAATGCATGACGGCTTGTGATCTAAGTGCATGTTATACCTTGGACCTATCTATATGCTTGGACGCTGTCAATAGGAGCTAGACCCTGCTGTATGGCTAGTGACGGGGTGGCATAACTGAATGAGGTTACAACCTACAGTCTCCTAATGATGACTAGAGCAGGCTAGTCGAAACGTTGAGACCTAACCAGAAGTGCAACAAAATATGAAGTGCGAAAGTACGAAAGAATTTATTATTTACGAACGAATTATTATTTTCCGCAAACCGTTTGTCCACGTTTTAGTCACAAAACAAGAAATTGCTACCGGTATTTAAAAGAAAAATCATCAAATAACCACAAGGGAAAGGGTTATATTTATATATTGATTTATTGTATCCTCTTTGAGTGATCCCCCATGTACCGTTCACAGGTTGCAGCATTGCTGTGCGTATCGGTGAAATGATCCTTGGGGTTTAGCGGTGTGTGCGTGGTTTCAAGCCTTCTGACTGCCAAACGAACAAAGATGATTGACTATTGGGTTCACCACCAACGTAGGGCTGGATGGCTCAGTTGGTAGAGCGCCTGTACGGTATTCTGTGGGTCGCCGGTTCGAATTCCGCTCCAGTATTTTTTTCGTTGTTCACTTTTTAATAAAAAAAAGACCAAAATTATTTTTGATCTTTTAAAGATCACAAATAAAAGAGAAGAAAAATTCCTTGGCCGTTTTCACTGTTTTCTCAAAAAGCGGGCACCGTATAAAGGGACTGAATTTTTCACAGATGACTATTACCGTATCGTTCTTGATATTTTTCTCCACGAATCTGTATTTCTTTAATAAAAATCAAAGTATGATACTACCTTTAATAAGACATGGACACTCATGATCAGTTTGTGGTAGATTTGGCCCGGGGATTGTTGAATTATTCCGGTCCAAAGACGGCACTGTGTTGAAACAAAGACGGTGTGCAGGGGAAAAGAAATTGCCGCTAGATTAGGCCTATGACACATCACATAAACCCCCATAGACACAACAACCACACATCAGACAGCCTAATCACAGCATATCAGGCGGCTTGTTTCAAGGCTACGTTAGCCTTCAAACAAGCCGCTCTCTAAACAAAGGCAGTTTCCTTAATTTCCATCTCATGCATTATACCATTTAGTGAAAATTAACGCCTCTGGTATTAAAAACAATGGCCATGTGGTTTAGGCGCATGTGCAGGCTGATAAAACAAATCGTGGATACACATCTAGTTGTTTATTTTTCCACATTTTATACACTAATACGTCCTCCACACTAAGAAAGCAATATCTTTTATGATACATGTACTTCTCAAACCTGTCTTCCAACTGAGAATTCCTCATGTTACTCAGAATGACTTCATAAACCAAGATTAAAGATCTGGGGCCAATTCCATAGAGCTGCTTAGCACAAAAATTCGCTAAGCATGACATATCTGTCTTAGTAGAAACAGGATTAACAACCACATTTCCGTGTGGTGTGTATAACTTGCAATTGGTATTTGGCTGTTGTTCGCTGACCATGAATATGAATGGTATTTTCAATGGTGGTTTGTTTTATAAGGGAAGCTATTTTTGTGCTAAGCATTTTGTGTGTGTGCTAAGCAGCTCTATGAAATTGGCCCCTGGAATCGAGTTCAACAAACTCATCGTAACTTACTGTCAATCGTAGGATTGCAGCCCTACGTAGGATACGATGGGTTATCCTTCGTAACTCGAGTTACGATTTATCGTAGGGCGTCGTAAACTCGACCCCTGATGTTATAAGATTATTGTTTGTTCAGATGTAGGTGGGGCTCTTTCCTTTGGGCGGGGCTTTCCAAAATAATAAAGCAACAGAAATTGTATTATTCATTGAATTTACATAATTATCAGGATTTGTGGTTCAGAGGCTATCGAATTGTAGATCCTGGTAGTACTGTACAGGTAAAGCTACTTATATAGACTATAATGTAGGTCATTTATACAAAGTTCATGGAATCCCTCTCCAACAGACAGCCCAATCGTGTTGACATGCTGGGCACTCCCCATGAATGTTAAAGGTAGTATCATACTTTGACAACACACCAAAACAGAAATCTTCACAGATTTACCTATAACTTACAGGGTATAAAGATGGTGTTGGTATAGAAACATACCGTTAAAATTGTTCTGCCTGAAATGCTGTATTCATCCAGAAACGAGTTCAACCAAAGATCAAAAACAGTTTTATCTCGGGGTGAGATCAAAACTAATGGATTTGAAAAAACCGTGAGCGTTTTTTACTGTTTTCTCAAAAAGTGAACACCGTATGGGACTGGAAATTTCACAGATGACTGTTACTGTATCTTCCTTGATACTTTTGCCCATGAATCTGCATTTCATTGACAGAAACCAAAAGTATGACGTCACCTTTAATCCTCTTGTTGTTTAAGAAACTACAACATCCCTCCCATTATTCACGCGGACTGTACCTTTTTACTTCCTTAATTTCATGTTCGCTGTATTGATTCAGATCACGGCAATGTACAGTGCAGTGTTGACATAGTCCAACCCTTATGGGGGTTGTAGTGTCTTGTGCAAATAGATAAAATCCCGTTGAATTTAATAGAGGCAGTGTGTAAATCTATATTTTTTCAAAGGAAATATTACAACTGCATTGAGTGTAGGCCTGTAGAGGTTCCGGTATGTACATGTAGTATTATTTCGTGCGTTGGTTTGATTTGAAGAAGAAAAAATCATCCAAAATAATCAAAAGATTGTGACCAGGGTTTTGAATGCGGACAATTATTATATTATTAATTATCGGCCACAAAACAACATATTTTAAAAGAAATTTGCATAGGACTCCAAGCCAATGTTGTTGTAATCCTGCTTAATAATTGTTTGGAGGGCATGATGTTTCAATCCTAGCAGGATTTTTCTTAAAGGCGAAATGGTCAGTTAGGAGGGCCTGACGTTTCTATCTTAGCAGGATCTTTCTCAAAGGCTAAATGGTCAGAGTTATGAGAGCCTGACGTTTCGATCCTGCAGGATCTTTGATTCTCAAAGGCTAAATGTTCAAAGTTATAGGAGGGCCTGACGTTTCGATCATACCAGGATCTTTCTCAAAGGCTAAATGGTCAGTTAGGAGGGCCTGATGTTTCTATCCTAGCAGGATCTTTCTCAAAGGCTAAATTGTCAGAGTTAGGAGGGCCTGATGTTTCTATCCTAGCAGGATCTTTCTCGAAGGCTAAATTGTCAGAGTTATGAGAGCCTGACGTTTCGATCCTAGCAGGATCTTTCTCAAAGGCTAAATGGTCAGAGTTAGGAGGGCCTGGTGTTTCTATCCTAGCATGATCTTTCTCAAAGGCTAAATGGTCAGAGTTATGAGAGCCTGACGTTTCGATCCTAGCAGGATCTTTGATTCTCAAAGGCTACAACTTTTTAGAATGTTTTACAAGGATCCATGAAGCCGTAATATGAAACATGCGTTTGGGAGAAAGACATAATTGAGGTTCTCAAATGAACAATTTCGAACACATGACTGTTTGTTTGGGTGAAGATGAGCAATATAGGATTTATTGTCTTGCCCAAGGAAGCAAGCACCACTAGCCCATGGCTGGATTCGAACCCAAAATCAGTAGATTGAACACAAGATCTTGGGTGCGACACGCCAGACTAGAGTAGGCAACCGTACTTTATACTTCCATACACCGTCAGCTCGGCCTGACTAGTCTTGGGTCGATGACTGCCTATGCGTTGTGCGATGACTAATAAGACATTCGGTGCTTAGCAAAAAATGAAAAAAGGTCTTTTAGGTATAGGAGTGTAGGTCTGAGGCGAGCTTGCTCAAGAATGCTTTCAATTTTCAGCCATATTCACTCAGAAACTCATTATTGTTTGCCTTTGGTTAAATTGTAGACATATCACTTCAACAGCATGTATAGCCGTGCGTACTACCATGCTTATTAAACTTACCCCGTCCACACATATCACCATCTGCATAATTCTGACTCATCAAGGGTTTTATATTGATTGCAACAGCGAGCATGATTAAAAGAAAACCTATACGCTAAAACACTAACTCCCCCTTATGCACGTGGCATATGGCACTATGTTATATTGTATTAATACACTGTGGTTTAATTCAATCACGACGTGCACAGCTTCGCGCCAGGCGAGTCTGTCCAAATTCTATTAAGATTGACGAGGAATCAAATCTAGTCAAATGTGCAGGCAAGCGTCCAGCAACGTATGTCCACAGGTTTCTTAATAAGTTCACTGAGAAAAAAAAAGGAAAGGAAAAAATATACAGCACGTCTTATCAGTGCGAAATAATGCAATTTGTGTAAGCTTTCGGTACAGTCTGCCAAATGTAGCGAAACTTTGAATTTTCTTTAAAGGCTCCTGTGCATTTACCGAGTGGCGTTAAATTGAAGATCTGATTTTAAAGGTACTACTGTATCATAGTTTGGTAGCAGACCAACACAGAAATCTTCACAGATTTACCTATAACTTACAGGGTATAAAGATGGTGATGGTAGAAACATACATTTTAAAAATGTCTGCCTGAAATGCTGTATTTATCCAGAAAAGAGTACAATCAATGACCAAAAACAGTTTTGATGTCGGGGTGAGATCAAAACTCCTGTGAATAGATTTTTAAAAATAACGTGAGCGTTTTTCACTGTTTTCTCAAAACGTGGGCACCGTATGGGAATGGACATTTCACAGATGACTGTTATTGTATCTTTCTGGATATTTCTGCCCATGAATCTGTATTTCTTTGACAAAACCAAAGTATGAAGTATTCAGAACATCTTCAGGAAAGATGTTCTGAATAAAGAACGAAACATAGAATCAAACTGGCTTCCCTTAGTCTTTTTGGAGTATGTATAATATTGAGTTAACGTGGAACATGTTGTCATATTTTGTTGAACATAACAGTTGAACATACCTCGTAGAAATTGAAACTGGCCAGAATGAAACGAACCATAACCCATAACGTAGGGTGCGTTCGATTAGCTCATCTTACCCAGACGTCTCAGCCTTGCTCGGCTGGTCAACCCCTGACACTGTTCGATTTTATCGAACGACTTAAAACGAAAGAACACACGCCCTCTCGTGTCGAGACCTGGAACGCCACAGATTTGTCAACTGGGCGCAAGATATATGATACGTGGAACGCATTATGACACTACAATGTTCCTCTATCCATAAATAACGATACAACTGAAGTATAGTTTTGTGTTGTTTGTTTCATGCGGTGTAGACTGGTCATTGCCCTTTTCAGTCGCTATAGTTTTAACAACACTGACCTTTTTGTATAAAGCACAATCAGCCGCTGTAAAGGTTGAATCTGTCCCCCACTTAATGTGTCCGGAGCAGAATTACCCAGGTAAAAGTGTCTCCAGACTATACATGGCCACAACCGTGTAAATGTGCCCCCGGACAATTGCACATGGCCACAATCGTGTAATTGTGTGTCCCTGGACAACTGTACATGGCCACAACTGTATACATATGTCCCCCTAAAAACTGCACATGGCCACAACTGTGTAAATGTGTCCCGGACAACTGCACATGGCCATAACCATGTAAATGTGTCCCCGGACAACAGTACATGGTCACAGACGTGTAAATGTGTCCCCAGACATTTGTTCACGGCCACGACTGTGTGCACGTCCCCGGACATCTGTACATGGCCACAACGGTGTAAATGTTTCCGGGCGGACATATTTACTAGGGAGACAGATCAAACCTTTACACCGGCTTTCAGCCATCTTGTGGTAACACTATACCACACCAAACAGTGACCCGGGTTAAAGTGACTCGATCCCGAGCCGTCTGAACGCAGTAGGATCAGAGTCAGACATGTGTCTACTCGTAGCTAATGGAAGGCACCCTTTCATCATCCCACACGATATCCAACAGTGAAGCTTTTACATTATTTACAGTGCATGCAGGATGTTAATGAAATACTCATGTGCAAATCGCACGTGATCACACGCCAGTCAAATTGCCTATGCGCGACGGGACATTACAGACAAACACTCAAAACAGCGTGCAAAGTAGAAGTGAATTGATGCTGTATATACGTATAGGACTGTATAATAGGTGACATTTTATGCCGACATAAGGCCCTATCCATAATTATAATACTGCGTATAGGATAGCTTGGCAAGAACATGATTCAATTTCGGTCCGTGATTTTCACTGCTTTTTACACAAAAGGTCTCGTATTCCCCCAATCTGCAGCCCGTCAGTAAAAGCGAAACAACCGCGCAACAATGTAATTGGAAATCGGAGATTTTCTCTCATTGAATCCCGTTGAGACAGTGAACCACAGTTTGCATATACACTGTACATGTATTGCGCACTCTTGTAATGGATACTGAGCCAGTGTCAGAAATCAACATTTCAAAGGTGGCGTCCCCAACATGGACATTTTAACCCGATCCAAAATGTGCTCAGCAAAACCAGTCATTCTTTCCACAATATATCAAGTTTTATTGCGCATTTCACATTAACGAAACAATAATACCATGTGTGAGTAATGATAATTGTCTTTCACATAGTTCACCATTATTATGTATAAGCATGGATTCAGGGTCATGTTTTTTTAAAGACTAATTTGTGTCTGATTTAGAGTTTGGGGCGAGTTGTACCTATAGCTGTCGTGCAGATTTTACGCATCCAGCACAACTCGCCCCAGAGAGTACGCAGAGTGTACACTGTCGACATTTTTCGGTAACAATCTCGGTAACATGTTGCCATGGGGCTAATTTCATAGAGCTGCTTATTAAGCACCAAAATTTGCTTAAGCACCAAAAACCTTGGTAAATAAAATCAGTATGCCAGCCAAAACTCCTTGTGAATGTTATGCTCAGCAAACAATGACAGAATACAAGTCAAACGCAGTATATAAACATCACATGAAAATTTGTTTGGTAATCCTGTTTGTTCAAGCTAGACTTTTCATGTTTACGCACATTTTGTACAATTGCTTTTTTTCTCAGCTCTTCGAAGGATCTTTAACTCTTTTAAAATCTCCACTGGCCCACCATGATTCAACTGTACTAGAAACAATCGGTTTTTCTCCTCAAGTGATATCATCAGTCCCAACCCTCCCTCAGAAAAAAAAACAGAGCAAAGAAAGACAGTTATTTTGCAGCAATGAGTCAGAAAAACCGTCCGAGTTTAGAAATGGTTCATTTAGTTTCGCTTGAGACACACACATGGGGATTTCGGCCTGTACACGCACGTTTAAACACCTTGAAAGTGAATGTCTGCCCATGCAGTATAATCGCGTATAGGAAACAGCGAGAAAATGCCAACCAACCCCCGAGGTCGATTTCACCAAACCCATCGTAACTTACGATCAATCGTAGGACTTATATGATGCATTGCAGTCCTACGTATATGCCCCTACGATGGGTTATCCTTCGTAACTCGAGTTACGATGGATCGTAGGGCTTCGTATGGTGGCGCCAGTCAGTACGCATCTGAACACGCCGATCTATGCATGATGCAATAGTGCATATCGTACACGTGCACACATTATGGCCGCGACGGCCAGTCGTAATTTGCTCATTGAGGCAAACCTTGGATAATTGATAAATTAATTACCACTCATTAGACCAAGCGATGTCCATTACATGTCATCATAGATGCACTCCACACACGGTGCATCATACCACTGCATAGCACTAATTACCCTTCCTGGTAATATACAGCTAGCAGTGCCCTGATTGACAGTATGATGTAGTTTAATCGGAATAATGTTAGAAAATGTTTCACAAGTTTAACATAATTTTTCCCTTGTGGTTATTTGATGATTATATTGAGTGTTCCCCCTGTACAATTTCTCGGGTTGCAGCATTGCTAATGCTGCATGTAGGTTGCAGCATTGCTAATGCTGCGCGTATCTTCAATGATCCTTGGGATATAGCGGTATGTGAGCGGTTTCATGGCTTCTGACTACCAAACGAACAAAGATAATTGACTATAAGGGACAGTGCCAGCATAGGGCTAGATAGCTCAGTTGATAAGAGCACCGTACCGGTATACGGTATTCCAGAGATCGCTGGTTCGAATCCCGCTCCAGTAATTTTTTCTATGCTAACTTTGCAATGAATTAAAAACCAGTTTCCCTTCAGTGGTTATTTGATGATTATAATTTGTACAAATGTTGATAACCGCACTGTCCCAACGTGCATTCCCCCATATGGACCCGACGCATTAAAATGAATGAGGTGCTTAATTCAATAAATCCTCCCGGCACAAGGGCATTGTGTCTGAATGCCATGACAACCGTCGCGATGGGAACAAAAAAAGAAGATAAAGCACAAAATGAGATGCTTGGCATTTCAGTTTATTATTCCCTCATCAATTCTCGTCTGACAGAACAGCTTTTATAAATAAATCAGTCGATGACGTTTCTAATTTCCCAAACACAAAAACAAACAAAAGACTATAATCCCAGACGAAGGTTTATAATTTTATATCCAAAGGACTTACTCAAGAGAATATTTGGTTATTTTCTTCCTTATTACATTATATTCCAATAAACGTGTACAATACAAGCACCTTCTTCTTTGTATACACACAACATGTTAAATGTATAATACATGATTGGTAAAGGTAACATAGCATCCACACTTTGTCTAATCCAGCATGTACATGAAAATTTGAGCTCAATCGGACATCTGAGTCACGAGAAAATAGCGAAAACCCGACCCAATTTTGTTATAAAACATAAAGAATGGTTTTGATCATCCCCAAGATCAAAATGTTTTCGGCATTTGTTTGACATCTGTTTGTAGCTCTATTGTTTGACTCATTTTCTGGATAAATACACCATTTCAGGTGGAAATGTTTTAACAGTATGTTTCTACCAGCACCATCTTCATACCCTGAAAGTTTTCTGTTGGGGTATGCTACCGATCATGTGCTGTACCTTTAAAGGGAATACATAAAGATGATGATTGATTGGGAGTTCATTGTATGATCAAGCAGGCTAGTGAATGATTATGTCTTTCATGTGGCTTTTATATACAAAACCAGGCTTGAGACTATAGGCTTGAAAGGCCCCAGCTTCGCCATGTATCTCAAGCCCTTCATTTCATTTAACGGTAGAGTACATGATTGGTAACATACCCAAACAGAAATGTTCACAGATTTACATATAACTTTCAGAGTATAAAGATGGTGCTGGTAGAAAAATACCGTTAAAATATTTCCGCCTGAAATGGTGTATTTATCCAGAAATTAGTAAAACAAAGTTTAAATAGTTTTGAACTCGGGGTAAGATCAAAACCATTCTTTATGTTTTATAAGAAAAACTGAGTCGGGTTTTCGCTATTTTCTCGTGACTCGGATGTCCGATTGAACTCCAATTTTCACAGGTTTATTATTTCATGCACATGGATCAGACAAAGTGTGCGTGCTGTTCTGCGACCTTTACCAATCATGTATTATACCTTTAAGGACACAAGATGGCGGTAGCAAATTAAATCCCAAGTCTAGACTCAAGCCTCATTTCGTATTAAAGGCCCACAGTTCAGTTTTGGATTGGTGGTTGAGTGGCCATTGTGCGCATGCGCTGACCATTGATTCGGTCGCCGTTATGTCCAGCACATGGCCTATATTGAACAGATGGCCACAAACCTCAGACTTATATTCAATTTGCATAATTGAATCTGTGTAAGCATAAATTTTGATAAAATTATTTTGTTTGCATACATGTGACAAAAAAGACGTCATTTCATGCATACTTTTGTCTTTTGACATTTCGAAACCAAAATTTTATTTATGGCATTTTGTGGTCCTGAAAACAGCACTAGATTAAGCCATGAATGTTACAATAGTATTATCATTGGCCCATGTTAGGGGCAGAGTCAGGGGTCACAATTTTAGGGAGGGCATTTTCATACAGTGCATACAAATCAAATCAAATTGGAATAAGCTGTTAATTTCACATTGTTGGTATATACACATTAGAGTAGCCATTTGGAAGCATATCAAATTACAACCGAAAATGGGCACTTACTGCCACCGTTCATTAAAGGTACTATCATACTTAGATATAGCATCATACCGAAACAGAAATCTTCACAGATTCACCTATAACTTACAGGGTATAAAGATGATGATGGTAGTAGCATATCGTTCAAATTTGTCTGCCTGAAACGCTGTATTTGTCCAGAAATGAGTAAAACCAATCAACAAACATTTTGATCTCAGTGAGATCAGAACTCTTGTGAAAAAACCGTGAGCGTGTTCCACTGTCTAAAAAAAAGTGGGCACCGTATGGGACTGGAAATTTCACAGATGACTGTTACTGTATGTGCCCATGGATCTGCATTTCTTTGCCCAAAAAAGTATGAAGCTATCTTTAACTAGAATTGGCCGCATGTAAGGTAAATGTAGTTGATTTGTTCACAATTCTTGGATTCATAGCTTTTTTGCCAAATTGTGTATCCCTATGTATACAATCATGTATTATAACTCGTGACAATAGGCCTACCCCAATTCAGACAAACATATTTTGCAGTTTCCAAAACTTTGTCTTGATTCTAAATGTCCTACATGTTCAGTCGGCCTGTTTTCCCCATAAAGCCAGACACACACTGTATACAGTCTTTATGACTTCCTCATCGAATTGTCTTAGAAATGAATTCTATTCGAATGTGCTGTTCCCTTATGCTGAACATTAAAGGTACAGTACAGGATTGGTAACATACCCAAACAGAAATGTTCACAGATTTACATATAACTTTCAGGGTATGAAGAGGCTGGTAGAAACATACCGTTAAAATATTTCCGCTTGTAATGGTGTATATATATCCAGAAATTAGTAAAACAAAGACCGAAAACACTTTTGATCTCGGGGTAAGATCGAACCATTATTTATGTTTTAAAAGCAAAATTGATTCGGGTTTTCGTTATTATGACTCAAATGTCCGATTGAGCTCAACATTTAAAAGATGTGTTATTCCAAGTACATGTTTGATCAGACAAAGTGCGAGTGCTGTTCTGTGACCTTTTACCAATCATGTATTATACCTTTAAGCATATTCTTGAATAAATAGAACTATCATGCAGAGACATTGTTTTAACAACTGACTGTGCACAATGATACTGCGTGGATAGAGCAAGTAGCTAAGTTTCCTGTGTGACATCCTGCATATGTGACCTAAAACAAACGTATGTAGCACTATCAGTATCTGGACTTCCTCATTGGTGAAAACGTACATCAATTTGTATAGAGGGTATACAAAAACAAACACACTTCTCATGTACTGTATTGGCTACATATACACAAAGCACACTTAATTTATTCCATCAAAAATGTACACAAAAACCAGCATTGCTGAAGCTGCCCATAGAAATTGCACGAACTGTCCCCCAAATTATGTGAGCATTTTTGTGTTTCAAAATTTTGGCGGGAAAACTCTCGTTCTACGCTTACCTAACCGTCTGATTACCCTTTCAATGCTTTCATGTACAACATGTTCAAATCTACTTTACGCAGTTAGAACACGAGTTCGCTTAAGCCTATTCAGAAACATGGTTTGTAAAACATCAGGAATTTGCATACAGCTTTTATCATAATAATGTGAACGAAACTTGCCACAAATAATTGCGAACAAAACATCTGAGTTGTTGATTTAAAGGTAGTATCATACTTTGGTAGCAAACCAACAGAGAAATCTTCACAGATTTACCTATAACTTACAGGGTATAAAGATGGTGATGGTAGAAACATACCGTTAAAATTGTTCGGCCTGAAATGCTGTATTTATCCAGAAAAGGGTAAAACCAATGACCAAAAACAATGTTGATCTTTTAAAGATAAAAAATAACGGTGAAAAGATTTTAAAAACACTATTGACGTTCTTCACTGATTTCTCAAAAAGTGGGCACCGTATGGGACTGACATTTCCATAGATGGCTGTTATTGTATCTTCCTTGATATGTTTGCCCATGAATCTGCATTTCTTTGACAAAAACCAAAGTATAATATTACCTTTAAAGCTCTTGTACACAGTTAGTTCAGTAATGTTCACATAATGTTTGATCTGGCTGAAATGGCCTCAAAAGAAATATCAACAATAACATTATTATAACGTTACCACTTACACATCGCACATTAAAGGTCATATTGATATCGCTGCAATATAAGGCTGCATGGGCAGTGTTGCTTTTAAATTTTGGCGGGAAAACAAAATTGACACTAAAAACTCACAATCAACTCCCATAGAGAAACAACCATCAAAGCATATTATGCATAGAAGATGTATAATAGCAATTTCTGAATTATTATCCTGTGACAATACATTCTGATAAAGTTTACCAGTTCATGAAATTCCAAGCGTTCATTATTTTATTGCACAGACCCAGGAAGTCATTTTGTTTATTTTTGCCTTAGGCAGCTTTCTTGATTGGTGCATAAAGTAATCATTGCACATAATGCCTATCTCCATATTTCACTGTAATAGTTTGAACATTCCGCGTCCATTTTAAGTCTACCATGTTCGTTAATTACAGTCAATATGGGCGTTTCACGATAGTGCGCCACCATGAGTTTGTAACGCATTGGCCAAATTTGTCGTCAAACTGCGCATCTTTCCACATGCGCAGTTTGTAGTCTGGTTCCCTGCCCAAAGATTCCCTGACGTCTCTTATACATCGAATAGTCGGAAATTCATGGTCTGGAAACCAGACTACGCAGTTTGGTGATACCATTAATTCCGCGCATTGTAATTGGCCAACGAGTTGCAAACTCATGATGGCGCACTATTGTAAATCGCCCATATTGTTTCATATTCAACACACGCATTTCTGTTCCTTAAACAGACACAATGATGCGTACATTCCACATTTAACGCAGTTTGAAGGAAACCATTCGCTTAACAAAAATACACACAAAAACTGCGTTCCAATCAGCCTCTATTTCTGTCCATTTACGGCGCTTGAACATTGCAAATAATTTATAGTGTAGAAAATATTCATAAATAACAATATCTACTCTAGTACACGTATGCTTAAATATTGTGAGGGTTTTGTCTGAAGCAAGCATTTTTGATTTTACAAAACAACCAAAGCAAGCCATTGGCAAAATATGCGCGCAGCCATCTTGGATTTGGGCGTCTAATTGGCAACATTATGTACAGTCTGCACAAATATAATATACGTCGCACGAGTTTTATTTTTAAATTTTGATCTTGCCTTGGCCATGTGTCTTATGGATTAGGGTTTTAGTACTTGTTCAGTTCTGAAGGCTGCGTATTGCAGAGAGATTTTTCAGGTTTTTTTTAAGATACATGTGTCCATTGTCATGTTCTATAGGCCTTCGGAGATGGGGATAAAACTCGCACGACGGTCGCTCATAGAAGCTTGGCCTTTATCAGACTTTGATAGAATGTAAAATACAAGCGTGCGCGCAGCGGTTTGTTGTTTATTTTACTGTTGTAGTTAATGGAATGCCCAGCAAGCTATCACCGCCATGTTCTCAGTTCAAACAAACTGACACCATATACACGGTGATAACTCGTCACAGCCTCTGTCACAACTGCACGTTGTGACCGTCTTGCTGAAATGCCGACGCGCCGAAGACGTGCTGCAGAGCGATCTGGCGAAACTCCTTACTGACCACGAAACATAGGATGGGATTGATGCAGGATTGGAAGAAAGTCATCCACGTTGCTATAGAGACGTAGCTAGGAGGCAGCGGATTGGTTGGTTGAAACACCTGCCAGAAGCAGTGGATGGTGTAGGGCAACCAGAGTATGCTGAAAGACATCGTGATGGTCAGGGATAACTTGCTGAACTTCTCCTCCCTCTCAAAGTCCGATTTGGACAGGGATGTGCTGTTACCGTTAGCTGGTGGAGCGAGTCCAATGAGAGGCGGTGGGGTGGGTCCTTGTCTGTAGCCCAGGAACCAGTTGGCCGCGGCCTGGCCGGTGGAACCAGGCCCGTAGAAGGTCCAGTTGTTGGACACAGCCGGCACGAATTGCATAGGTCTCATCTTGCGGTGTGCTCGCATGAAGAGGAACACCCTGAAGTAGGCGAAGTGCGTGAATGCGATGACGGCCACGAAGAAGAGGAGGAAGCACAAGGTCTCGTTGGACTTGTACTCCTTGTGCTTGAACGTACACTGGTTCTCGTTGGCAATGAAGGAGTAGGTTCGTGGGTTAAACACTGGCGGGAAAGCCATGGAGACGGCCAATGCCCAGGATGCTAGCATGAGCAACAGGCAGGCCGGTCCTTTAAGCTTCTGCCGATGGAATCTGTGGAACCGCAGAACGACGTATCGTTCCAAACTGATCAGGAATAGAGTGTATAGAACCCCATAGGTCAGGTACACATTGAAGAAGGCTAAGATCTCACAGAGGGCGTTGCTGTATACCCACTCTCGCGAGACCACGGCCGAGACCACGAAGGGGAAACACAGCACGGAGCGGAAGAAGTCTGCCAGGGCGCAGTTGAACAAGAAGAAGTAGGACGGGCGACGGAGTCTGGAGTTACCGAACACCACGACGGATAGTATACCGTTGCCTATCACACTCAGAATGATGACGAGAATGAGGGAGCCGCACCACAGCACCCTTGGGCCGTGGTCATCGGCGAGTTCGCCCTCGGTGCCGTCCCCGGTGTCCACGCCGTGTGCTCTGGTCGGCACCGCAGCGGTCGTCGTATCGTCCGGGGTGGAATTGACGACCCCTCCGAGGCCCAGATCCAGCGGGGTCGACATACTGTAGGACACAGTGGGCAACGCAGGCTTGCTGCTTATATCCGAAGGCAGGCGTACTGGCGCACGAAACCTGGCCGAGATATACGGCATGTGAATGCCAGGGCTACGCCGGTCTCTTTCAACCTTGAGGGAGGAATCACGCGCCGTGCTGGGCGGTCACCCTGTACGCACTCCTAGGGGGATGCAACAGCCGCATCCTGCATCCCATGCGGCCTCAGTCCCTGACGAACCAACACACAGTCACCAACAAGAGATGCTGCTCCTACTGCACGTGAAACAACAACGTAGAATCCATGCTCGCAGATCGATCCCCTTGATCTATAAAAAGAGAAGACCCAGAGTATTACATTAAGTAAATTAATATCACATGCTCTGTCA
Source organism: Astropecten irregularis (assembly GCA_963971285.1). Classification (NCBI taxonomy): domain Eukaryota; kingdom Metazoa; phylum Echinodermata; class Asteroidea; order Paxillosida; family Astropectinidae; genus Astropecten; species Astropecten irregularis. The sequence continues at coordinate 3,223,290 of OZ020244.1, read as the reverse complement.
GTTTGTATCCACTGATAAAGGAAAATACCTCTCTGAACATTTGCTGGAGTGTGTTACTAATAGTGACTTGGCCGTGTGTGTTGTGTCACCGTACCCTGACAAAACTCAGACGAGGGTGTCATTTGCTTACTAAATATCATCACTGCGCTAGTGCTAGTGGCTTCATCTCTACTAGCTGTCTGTGTCACAATATAAAGCAAGCACAGGGGCCTACGATACAGTCATCTACATTCTACATTACCAAAACCTAATCGCAGCTTGTGCCATGCATCACATACGTCTACTGCCAGCATCTGATTAAAATGTCTCACCGCACCGAATTCGAGCGTTTGGAGCAAATGCCTGAAATTGACTCCCTTCAAATCCAGCTTATCCGTTCTTCTATGTGGTCCTGACTGATTACGTACGTCACGACCATGTCACTCTCTTAGAAACCTGCCGTTCCCTGCGGCCAGCACTTGCTCCTGCATGCACATTAATACCACGTTGTATTCACTCAGGTCAAATACAACATGCTACGGGTCTTCTCTCTTTCCGAATCAACAGAATTCAATACGGTCTCTGCCGATCAGCGTACCGACAAGTCAGGCCCACCACTCGCACCAGCCCCCCTTCTGGGCAACAGACCGCCGAATCCAACCCACACACTCCCATCTTGTCCTCCACTCATCAAAAACAGATCAATCGCTTCCACTATAAACATGCACACACAAAAACGGAGATGCAAAATAAGGAGCTCCTCGCTAATGCCAGAAACCTTTGCAACAACATTTGCACATTGATCGATTCCGCGTGCTTTACGCACCGTACTTCAAGGTAACCATATGCTCCCTTTTGGGTTGTTTTTCTACCCTTCAAAATAATTGGTAAAACCAACCCAGCTTTGATTTTTTTGTCCGGTGTTTACTTTCCGATGAAACATCATGCAGGGTGAGTCACGTCATCTATGAAATCAAAATCGATTTCGTCTTAAGCACCAGCGCAGCGCGCCTGATGTTACCGTCCGTTGAAATAATATCACAAATGGGGCAGAACTACAAAACTCAAAGACTGTACAAATATACGACTGTCACAGATGGGGGTTACGTGTCTTAAAAGTGCGCCCTCTAACGTCGTGACTGCGAAATGTTTGACAAGATGCAGACTTTTGCATTTGCATGCATGGGCTGTTTGTATGTATGAACAAAACTCATTTGTTGTTGCTAAGCTTGAACATGTGCGTCTTTTCAAGTGTACAAAACTACCTGGTATACCGTACGCAATTCGGCCATGTCATTTTAATTGCTTGCGAGTGGTCCACATTATTTTATGCTTACCAATATTCCCTGCTAACCATAGATGGCCACAAATTTGTATTTATCCGCGAGTCGTGGTAAGCGCAAAAACGTTTTAGGCTTAACAAACATAGGTCACCAACCACAAATGCCATGCAATAATATTATATATTTGACTTGTATGGTTCTCGTCCGATTTCTGCTTAACAATACGAACATTAATTGCGAGAAGTGCGAACGATATACACATGTAGAAGTGCGAAGTACGAACGATTATTACATGGTGTTACCGCAAACCGATCCACAATACGAAAATTGTTTATGTACTTATGTTTGCTTAACATACGAAAATTGCTAAGCAGCTTTTTGGGGGTCCCACTCAACAGGATAGCAACTGATATCACCCATACACTCGGCACGGCTTGCACTGCAGTAACCCTTACCAGTAGAAAAGCCAGGAGCATAGATCACGGGGGGTACGGTACACCCCCAGAATTTCATTTTGTATTTTGTATAAATAATGTAATATGTGCACAAACGTATATTAACGTACGAGTACGACCAATAGTAACCTAGATACAGGATCATCCATCCCTCCCCCTTCCAGGTCTGAGGATTTGTCTATGTTATTAGGAAAATCATAAAGGGCGTGCTAACATAAGGTTATGTTGTTATTGGTGACACCGTTGAAATCTGTACTGTCAGTATTCTCCCTTTATGCTATCAAGCGCCGACATGCACACAACATCCATTGTATTGTGAAGAACTAGTGAATACCACTGCCAACATAGCTACAGTATTGTATCATTCTATCAAATGCTGCCTGTATTTATCCGAATTTTCTGAGTTGAAGGTTATAGTGTGGAGGATATAATGGACAAAATGTAAGAGTTTTTGGTGGCAGCGGTGGGATGACTTTACAAGTCAGGTTATCACGTACATTCTGTCCCAGGCGCATTCATAAAGCAATGTGTGCATTTCTGAAAAAAAACTTTCCAGGGGCCAATTTCATAGAGCTGCCTAAGCATAAATTTTTTTAAGCATCAAAAGTATTCCTTGATCAAACAGGATTACCAACCAAATTGTCATGTGATGTTTACTATACTTTTGACTTGTATTCGGCCATTGTTTGCTGAGCATAACATTCACAAGGAGTTTTGGCTGGCATACTGATTTTATTTACCAAAGTTTTTGGTGCTTAAGCAGATTTTATGAAATTAGCCCAAGGTCTGACAAGTAACTACAAAACTATTTTTCGTGTATATAACCCCCTATTGATGGATTTTTACCAGAAAAATTGTATTTGGGAAAACTCCTGCCAACTTATGGAATCCTTGATTTCCTTTTCAGCCTGAAATCCAGTGGCGTCGCCAAGGGGGGGCCAGGGGGGGGGCACGTGCCCCCCCCCCCCTGGAAAACCTCGTGCCCCCCTCGTGCCCCCCCATTTGAGATTTGGGTTGGTGAAAAAATATATAATATATAAAAAGTTTGCCCCCCCCCCCCAACAATTGCTAGTGCTCCCCTTGTGCCCCCCCCCCCCCCCAGACTCAAAAGTCTGGTGACGCCACTGCTGAAATCTCTAATTATTATCGTTTTCTATCACCTTTTCGTCATTATTATAATTTCCTTTACTTCCTCCAAACATTCACCAAGTTCCCCACCATCAAATTGATGATCAATATCCATGGCTTCACATCATTACCATCGTAATCACCATCCCCTATTTACCCCAATAACATAATCACCATAATCATAATCATAATCACCACATGCAGTCACTATGCACGTTAATCACCACTATCATTGCCACATGAAAATCATATGATCACTACTTTCATAGCCAACATCAAAATCATTATTGACACAACCATAGAAACCATATAGGTTTCTATCATCCCTATCAAAATAAACATGATATCACTTTCATTCTTGGTATAGTTTGTCTATACCGTATTCATCTCTATGAGTAGGCCTACATTACATAAATCATCTATTTCATATCAATGACGCAGCAAAGAATTAAATTATTTTCCTGCCATGGAAAGAAATACAGCGATGTAAATCCCCTCACAAAACTCAAGTTTGAGGGATGATATCTTTTTTGTTACTGATCTGTGAACGTTGAAACTGGTATCATTGGAAAGCTTCATTATTCCTCTTTACAATGATGTGTCATTTTTGTGATTATGTAATCATGGAATGTGCATTTCGTCTGATTATAAGGCAAAGTCAAAAGTGAAATGTTGCAAAATGCATTTTGAATAATAATGTGTGGACTTTTACGCATCAGCGCATCAACAACATTCAAAAGCAGTCCATTCTGAAAACGATTGGGAATTCACTTATGAAAACCACGAATTTTCCAACTTTTTATGTTTGACATTGATGCATATTTATCAAGGCTATACACATTCCTTGATTACATCAGCATAAGAAAAGACACATCATTGTAAAGATGAACAATCACGCTTTCTAATGATACCATTTGTATGTATGATGATGGAGCAATAAAAAAATGTATTACACCTCAAAATTGAGTTGCAGAACTTTTGTGAGGATTTTATTTTTGGAACATTTTTAGAGAAAGCTCACGCATGAAACCATGATTCGTGCTGTGATGTGAGCAGTAGGCCAGCTGCCTACCGTCAAACATGACCGCTCGCCTGCCCGAGTTCAAATCACAACAAAGACCCCTGCGCCGTCTCGCTCCCTTTGTTCACTGTTCTCACAGGCCATGATATACCCTCCACTCAGTTACGATGTTTATACACAAAATCACCATGCACAGACTAACCTTGTAGCAATAATAATATCTCTCTACCAGTAGAATTCACAATAAGATATTGGATTGTGTTAACGGATTGACGTCATTGCATTGTATATACCATCTCTGTTTTGGATGATAATGCTTTTTGGTTGCACATAAAAATCAGCCGTGCGAACGGTTTATATGTGTTTGTTGTAATAATAAGTCGCTGTGCACACGCTATGCAGTCTGCCTGCTGCGGTCTTCCTTTAGCTTGTGGTGGAGACTATGTATGCATTCTCCATCTACACAAAAACATGGGGATGCCCTCAACACGATACCTTACCAGAAACCGAAAGAAGCTCACTAGACATTGCTCACTGCGTATGGGATCCTTCGCATCCATCCATTCACGTGAACACAGAAAATTGAATCATCAACATCACCAAATATCTCGCATCCTACATATACCATTGCATGATGAAATCAGCGTTGTGTATTTTAACATACCTTGGAGTTGAGTCCCATACGTGCTTGATAAATCCAACAGCTGTGTTTTATGATCAGACAGAAAAACTGCAGTTTTTTGGAAGAGATCCGTTATGTTATTATTCCTCATCTGCTATTGGGAGATGCATGCAGATGATGGTTGCGTAGATACACGCACTGTGTAGTGAGATGGAACGGCTGTATAGTGTGCGTGTATAAAGCATAGAGCAAGTGCAGCTCCTACATCGTATACGTGTGTCCCTACAGTACAGTACACGCGTGCTAGATTGGCGACTGTGATGCAGTATAATGAAAAAACACTCATCCTTTTGGGGTCAGCACCGCGCATGCGCCTCACATCACACATCCTCCACTGTGTTATTATTATTTCATGATCATGCAGCTTCACCAGCCGGATAACAGCTTTACAATGGCCGCCTCCATCATAAAAAAAAGAAAAACACTGCGTAGTTTTTTCTCTTTCCCACATGTGCTTTGTTCCAGTGCATGAACAAGTGTTGACCTTGTGCGGTGTGGTTATTCCACTATTATTTTGATATAATTTGATAGAAGTCCTGCGGTAGACTGTGGCTATGGATTGAATTACACGGCGGCCTCGATCGGTTCATTGTCCGCAAATTAAAGTTCAGTACAATAGCAGGTTGTTTCGTCTTAGGTTTTCCCTGATTATGTATGTCTGGGCATGATTTAGCCAGACGCACAGAGAACTAAATTTGATATTTTTTAATTTCCTTGGCTTCCAAATTAAACTCACAGCGTACATGATTTGTAAAGCCTCCGAAAAGAATTATTGAGTTTGAGACAGCAAATGGACTCAACAGTTCGTAAACAGTGCAAACAGTCACCATGGGAAATCTTCGTTCATCAGATGCTGGGTTTTTCAAGGAAATCAAGATTTAGTTTCTTTTAAAAGGATCGTTCGTCCGAACGATTTAGTAGCATTTCGAAAGCATGAAGGATTCGGAGGAGGGGATTATTACGGCCGTATTTCTGCTATATCCAGATGAACAAAGCGTAAAAAGGTACATGAAACAACGTCTGTAAGGAAATTTAGGACCTTGGGCCAATTTCATAGAGCTGCTTAGCACAAAAAAATTGCTTAGCACAACAATAGCTTGGCCGATAAAACAAACTACCATTGAAAATTCCAGCCAAAGAACAATTGCAAGCAATATACAACACACGGACCTTTTGTTGTTAATCCTGGTTTTACTACGACAAATGTCATGCTTAGCGAATTTTTGTGCTAAGCAGCTCTAAGAAATTGGTCCGTTCAGTTCTATTTAAGTATCAAATTCAGCCAAAACGCACATATTTGAAAATCAGTCTCGCTTAGCCGTTGACGTCATGTCATCTATTTAACTGAGGCTTCGCTGTTTCAGTGTTTGCGGAGTTTTAGTGTATAATTTTATTTCAGTGGCTAATTGGTAAGTTTCCAGCTGGATTTCCGAGTTTGTTCCTTGTTTATGCAAATTGCATGGAATTACCCACGCACTGCCCGAGCATGATTTCATTAAACATTAAAAGCTGATAGTCTACTCGAAACCCCTCACAGATGCTTGAACTGGCCGGCAAAACATGCTCGAAAGATGTTTACTTTGAATGAAAATCAATGAAAAAGTCGAAAGCAATTTCGGTTCATTCATGGTCAAGAATATCAAGACAGATACAATACTAACAGTCATCTTTGAATGTCCAGTCCCATAATGATACGGGGCCCACTGTTTGAGAAAACAGTGAAAAACGCTCACGGTATTTTCAAATTTACTCCCACATGAATTTTGAAAACTGTTTTCGGTCTTTGGTTTTACTCTTTTTCTGGATAAATACAGCATTTTAAGGCAGAAAAAATTTCTACCATCTTTATACCCTGTATTGTTATACGTAAATGTGTGATTTCTGTTTGGGTATCATGCTATACCAAAGTATGATAGTATACCTTTAAGTTATTTGTTGTGGTTACAATGCAGCATGTGTGGTTTAGTGTATATTTTTCTTCGTAAACATGTATGTCTATTATATCCACATTCCTATGATAAGTATGACTAATAACAATACATCGGTATAGCCCAGAGACTCAGCATAGTCTCTTGCATCACAAGTAGTTCTCCCAATCCATTTGAGGACGTGTTCGCCAGAGAACAGCGAGCTATTTCACCGGGTAATTCGAACTGACAGATAGTATTTCCTCTTAGCGAACGGCCATTTTCCCTCATCCTGAATATTATGTTCGCCTGATAAATAATTTGCATTTTGTGTGTCCCGTTTTGTTGGAGTGATTACAATAAGTGGCGTGGCTAGTTATTGGAGTGGCACTGCAGACATAGCAGGACTAGGTGAACTTGCTAACACGAGGGTACCTTGGGGCATGCGGGTTTGCCATTTTAGCTATTGAATCCGTATACATACAGCTTTGATGTCAGTCTTTCTTAAAGGAATAATGCATGATTGGTAAAGGTCACAGGACAGCAGTCACACATTGTCTAATCAAACATGTAGGCCTACATGAAATAATAAACCTGTGAAAATTTGAGCTCAATCTGACATCTGAGTCACGAGAAAATAGCGAAAACCCAACTCAATGTTTTTTACACAACATAAAGAATGGTTTTGATCTTACCCCGAGATCAAAACTGTTTTCGGTCTTAGTTTGACTAATTTCTGGACAAATACACCATTTCAGGCGGAAATATTTTAACGGTATGTTTCTACCAACACTATCTCCATATCCTGAAAGTTATAGGTAAATCTGTGAACATGTCTGATTACTCTGTTTGAGTATATGTTACCAATCCTGTATACTGTACCTTACAGGATCGTTTTAAAAGGCTGAATGACAAGAGGACAAGAACATGCAAGCGAAAGCCTGAAACACAAAGGAATGGATAAAAGATCCTCCTAGGATCGAAACGCGTCAGGTCCTCCTAACTCTAAGCATAAATCAATATAAATATGTATCATATTCTTTGCTTTCCCTTTGAAAGATACTTTATTTGCATTGGGAATATGTTTGTTTGTGGGGGCGTGGCTGTTGTTTTGTTTTCATGAAAGTTGTATTTTTAGAAACGATGACTATTGTCTCTGTCGATGGATGTATGTACTGGCATTAATCATTTAATTGTTTGTTCATTGTTGCTTCATTGTATTTTTTTCCGCCTCTCTGTTTCGCATTAACAATAATAGAAGCTGGAGGAAACAGTCGCCCACAGGAAATGTAACAGCCATATGTTTGTCTCATATTACGACATCATATAAAAGTAAACAGTTATATTTATGGACATACGAGCATATGGTGACGATGATTTTTGATCATGATGAAACTTTGCGTCATTCGAACTGAATTGTTTACTTCACGCACGGATAGGCCTACCACACGCCCTATTCACATTAAAGGGTTCCTGCAGTACTTTTTCAGTCAGGTTATTTTATTGCCTTCATACAGAGAATAATTATAGTGACAGGTAATGAATTAATGGCAAGTCTTATTTTGGTTTCAAACTTGCATTTGGTTTTCATTTGAATGGCTTTGCAATTGCAAAATGGGGGATTTTCATGCATTATAATGTGGGGAACCAACAGCAAAAGTATAATGAAAAAACATAAACAATGAAGAGGCAAACTTGCCCCATTTGGCCAAAACAAAAACACCACCAGTTGAGTGAGAGGAACATATTCGGCACAATGAAGCCCATTGAGGAGGAAAATGTCTGTCAGGAAACCTATAAAACAACCCCAACTTTTCGTGCACAAATACATTGGGTTACTGCTCTCAGTTACCCAGATGACATCACAGTTTTGCTCATGAATATGGAAATTCTAATTAGCATACAAATCAAAAAAACTGTTGTTAACCATGAAACAGTGTGAGGAAGTGGGTAAAATCACAGGCTCCATAAAACAGTTGCTTTTTGGCACATGTTCCAGCCAGAATATTCCTATTGTAGAGACCCTTTAAACATCTCATTAATGATTCATGTTGTATGCCCACGTACGTTTTTCACTAACCGCAGTCTAAACATTCTGATTCCTAGAACATGAATTTCCTTACCTGAAATTGATTGATTAGAGACATAAATCCCCGATGTCGCCATCATCACGCCCGAGTAGTAATAACAGCAGCAGAAATCATACATGAAAGTTCACATCCGTTTAAACAAAGGAATCCTTAATATAGCATAACAGCATAGGGTGCGTTCGTTAAGCTTCCACTGGGCAGCCCTGACGTGGGAATTGCCATGCATAGTTGTGCAAAACATGCGAGAGGTTGACTGGTGTCGACGCGTGGACGCTAAACGAACGCATAGCAGTCGATTATCCATCTAAACACGTGGTCGTTTATTGTTCCTGTATAATTAGATTACATACATCAGTCAATGCATAATTTCCGCTATACCAAGGCAATCCTGTCTAACAAAGATAAGGAGCATAAGGGACATTGATTTTCTCTTTGTTCCTTATTTTGTTTAATGATATCTCAAATCAATACTTTGCACTAACTTGCGTGTCCTTTTCTAACACAAACATATGCCCTCCCTATTCCCTAACCACAATACGTCAGGTGTTTCCTGCAGATTTTAAGGCCCCTATAGGCACATCTGGTATGCACAGAATTCGTATAGGCGGAAGGAAAACGCATTGAATGTCATTGAAACAACTTTTCCTCGAAACTTTATCAAAGGTTTTGGACCCTCTTAAATAAGATTTTCCCTTTCAAGTTCTGTTTTGTAACTATAGTTCACACGAAATGTGCATTGTCTATAATTATCGATAACAAAAACTAGTCCTCTTGCACGGAATTCCTTTTCCGTGAATGTAGAAATTGGGACTACATTCCAAATGAAAAACTCATCTAGTTTAATATCGCGACTCACAAAGTGATTTTGTGTTACATTAATAATACGCACGGCTTGTGCATGTTTGTTTGGACGAGTTGTCCATGGCAAATTAATGTCATTGTCCTGTTTTATTTTTTTATCAAGTCAATCAATGCAAAAGTAATGACAAATGTTGCCATTTTACCTATAACATTTACCCATAACTTAAATGGTATAAAGATGGTGATGGTAGAAACATACTGTTAAAATTGTTCTGCCTGAAATGCTGTATTTACATGTATCAAGAAAAGAATAAAACCAATTACCAAAAACAATTTTGATCATTTAAAGATTGGAAAAGATCTTAAAAATACTGTGGGCGTTTTTCACTGTCCAGTTGTAAAAAGGTGGGCATCGTATGGGACTGAAGATTTCACAGATGACTATTATTATATCTTCCTGATATTTGTGTCCATGAATCTGCATTTCTTTGACGAAAACAAAAGTATGTACTTGTATGAATTATGATACACCTTTAAATCAGGGAGACGTATTGTTTGCGTGGCATGGTGGCGCTGTTCATGTTTCATAATATGCTGCCATAACAAAAAGCTGCTTAGCACAATGCAGTTTGCATCATGCTTAGCAGTTTATTATTAAGCATTAATCTTATGCATGACCGAAAGAGTGTTTAACTTCACAGTCCATTTGGGTTAGCTGTTTTTACTATTAATAAAAGGTCACTCTGTGCAATAAGAATATTATCGCATAGACGCATGCGAAATAACACTATAACAGCTGCTTTATTGTGTCAGTGATGGAGATTGTAGGCCTACCTACTTTTACAGCTGTTTCAGGGTATATTCTCAGGGTTTTTAAATTTTATATTGAAATTAGAATATCCATATTCATGAGCAAAGCTAAGGTAATATTTCTGAATAAATAATTGACATATTCTTTAGCCGTTGATAAAGATCCTGCTAGGAACAAAACGCGTCAGGCCCTCTTAACTCCATGCATTACATAATTGACAGTTTGATATTTTTTTTAAATGTTTTATAAGCTTAAATTTTGTCATGTATAACATAGGGTATTATCTTATTCTAATCTCAGACACAGCGAGTATACTTACATCTGAAAATATTTTGACAGTCCGATTTTTCTGTTCAGTGTCCAGTATACTTTGGCAGCATAAAACAGGAATCTTCACAGATTTACCTATAACTTACAGGGTATAAAGATGGTGATGTAACATACCTTTAATTTTCTTCCGCCTAAAAATATTGTATTTATCCAGAAAAGAGTAAAACAAAACACAAAAACAGTTTTGATCTCGGAGAGATCAAAACTCCTGTGAATAGATTTTTAAAAATACTGTGAGCGTTTTTCACTGTTTTCTCAAAAAGTGCGCACCGTATGAGATTTCACAGATGACTGTAATTGTATCGTCTTTGATATTTGTACTCCGAATCTGCATGTTTTTGGCAAAAAACTAAAGTATATGAAGCAACCTTTAACCACAATGCCGGCTCAGTCAGTTCATTTTGAAACGTCTGAGTCGTAGCCCTCTATGTAGTTATGATTTTTGGCTGAGCTGCCGTCTGATCCACGTATTCCCATCGCGAGAATAACAACTTGAACGCGAATTGCCCCGGGCCAAACTGCCCTCAATGACCATATGATTCCATTGCAATTTAAATTGCGAGTGCGCTGATTTTCCATCGCAATTATCTTCGAGGACACAACAGGTACATGTGTAGGCCTATTGCAAAATCATAGAAGTCTTTTTTTTATACTAGTGGGGTGAATTATTGGTGGAGGTCAAGTCCCAAGAGGGCGCACTTCATGTCGTGCAATGAAAGGAAGATGCTGGTTGTAAAAAAAAGAAACGGTAGCAGGGTGGGCAAATAATTATGCGAGAGAAACTTATATGGCAGCTGAAATTATAAGGCATTGAGGCAATGACCAAGGGCATGAAACAATGACCAGGGGCAACAAGGCAATGACCAGGGGCAACAAGGCAATGACTGGGTGCACTGAGGCAATCCACCAGGGGCACCAAGGCAATGACCAGGGGCACCAAGGCAATGACCAGGGACATTGAGCCACCAGAGGCACCAAGGCATTGACCAGGGGCACCATGGCAATGACCAGGGACACTAATTTATTGGCCAGGGGCATCAAGGCAATGACCAGGGGCACCAAGGCATTGACCAGGGACACTAAGGCAATCACCAGGGGCACTAATGAATTGGCCAGGGGCACCAAGGCAATCACCAGGGGCACTAATGAATTGGCCAGGGACACTAAGGCAATCACCAGGGGCACTAATGAATTGGCCAGGGACACTAAGGCAATCACCAGGGGCACTAATGAATTGGCCAGGGACACTAAGGCAATGCCCAGGGGCACAAGGGCAATATCTGATTTATCTTGGATCATAACACTAAGTCACCATAATGTAAATGAGTATGGAATATGGACACACAAAACATAGCACATAATCTAGCCATATTGTAATCTCTACGACAGATCAGACACAAATGACCATTTTAATGAAAGTCCAACTCAAAAACTCATTTGAAACCATTAAACATCTTGGTTAAATCTAAGGTGTTCAAGAACTCTATCCCATCCCAGGAAAAAAAAAGAAATCTTCAAAGAAATAACCATATTTAATATCTTAATATTAGCAAATATTAGAAAAAAAACAAGTTTAAAGACATATTCATATCGTACCAAACGTCATAATTTTGTTTCCCTATTTCATTACTCACAGAAATAATTTAATTCTTTTTAGTTTGGACGATAACAATTAATGACCTTGCCACCATTTATGCTGTATTAGTACGTTTCTTCTTATATTGTATTTCCTGTAACGTTGCAGCTCAAATCCCAAACAATAATACTATAATTGAAACACAATTCTCCTAATCACACAAACCCAATGTCCAGGAATGTTTAAACCAAATAGAAATGAATAACTCAAAATATTTGTTACAAAAAACTTGTTTGTAAATTTGATGTTATAAGACTTTTGTTAAGACTTCTACTGATGTTGTGTTATTAAAATTTTGAAATCAAATGTGGACTTGTAAGCAATAGACACAAACATGTACACACACACACTTGTCATGCTTGTAGAGTTGCTTACACGCTTAATTTTAAAGTAGATTATTTTTCTGACTTTAAATCTTATGAAAATCATGAACTACAATATAGTGTACAAAAATTCATGTCATCATTTTATATTCAAAGGTACATCACGTTTTTAATAACATAAAGTGTTAGAGTTACTGAATGAATTCTATTATGTACATGTCAATGGTAGTCATCCAACATGCAATAAACAGGGCTTAGGACAATCTCAGGATCTAATAAAAACTGCGTTCAGACCAGTCCCAATCATCAGGACTTTCCCTGGCAAACCCATAGTGTGAACTGTGAACGCTTGCAGGGACTTGTTCTGTTGCCCCCACCAAACATGTTGGGTTCAGGGGTAATTTTGCGGTTAGAAGCTCGAAATTGTTGTCGCACAGCTGTTTTCATCATAAGTGCGCATGCGCTAAAGCGGCACGCTCGGTGACCTAACACATACATGTATCTGAAACCAATTCAGCCATAAATTGTCCCTAGAAAGTGGGGGCATTCGAACAGTGTGAACGGTCAATCGCAAAAAAGATAAGCCATCTCCAAACTGCCTCCAATAGTCAGGACCTCGTCTGAACGCAGGGTTTATTAGTTGAACGGTCTGGTCTGTAGGATTTACATGCTGTATTTCATTGCCGTCGTTTTTTGTTAGGTTAAAGGTCTGCTACTCTGCTAACATGTGTTATTATTCAAAATGGATTCTTTGGACTACCAAACTAAAACTACACAGGGACGAATTCAGAATTATATAATATAGAATCTTCAAATCAGACGATTGTATGAATCTGGAAAAGAGGGTGGATGTTGCTTGGGTAAAGTAACATGAAGTGAATCTTATGATAACAATAAACAGATGCAATAAATTCCTATTTTTTTTCGAATTCAACACAGGGCAGGAACTTTGCAGGGCGAGGTGATTTTCTAAAAGGGCAAACTGACCTGTCTACTAGAAAATTAAGGGGCACCAAGGCAATGGGCCCTTCTGGCCTGTCAATCAAACTGTGCGCTTTGACCAATAGGAGGACACGAAAGCTTTAAACAACAGTTACAACATACATGTAACAGTCATTATAATCCATTACCTCGGTCAAACTCGGTCACATTGTATGTAAAACACATGGCATTGCTAAGGTGGGCGGCGCTTAAGTGCAAAGCCAAAACAATCTATTGCTTCCGTTGCCCTTTACAAGCCCCTGCCCTGTTCAAAATTACTATGTACAAGGAATTTAACTTAAGTTGTTTTGGAAGGCAGATCTAAGCTAGGAGTGAGGTCAATGTAAAGAAGGAAGAAATATAAATGTGATCATGATCTAAAAACGTGAGGAATTTTGGTCCAAGACTGATAAATGGAGAAGACCATGAACTTTCTTCCAACCCTACTAAAAACACACTCTCTACTTGGATCTACGGTAACCGTGACAGTCATGATGAAAGTCTGTAGCTGTTTGAACTTTGAACGACTCAGGATGCAGCGTTGTCTGTTCCTCCATTCCACAGTTTACGGCACTGTGGTTTGTGTGGTAATCCGTGGTTTATGATCCAGTTCCCCTGTGAAGACCGTGGTAATGTGTGGTAAGCAGCTCTTGTCTTGTGGGGTAAAGTGTAGAGGGTTAGGGTTAAGCATCAAACAGCATCCAGCATGTTCAGGTCGGATCAGGTCGTGATCACGGTGATGTGAAGCGAGTCCGTTGACGGGAGTAATAAAAATGTCCTTGATGATGAATGAACAGAAGCCGTTGCTATATTGAGGAAGGTTGATGTGTGTGTGTTTGGGGCAAGGGTTCCCCGACGTCTAAGCCATCTGTTGTATTGGCAGGCGTCAATGAAGGCAACATCGGGTGAAATTCCAGACGACGCTGTTGGTCTTTCAAACTCCAGACTTCTTCCATGTACACGAGTCACATTGGTAGAATTAGGACATTTCTAATGATGTGACCACTGTACATGATTGGATGATTGGGCCGAGAATCTCCATTCACATTTCCCGATCAATTCTTATCATGATTACAAATGATTCATCAGAATACATCAAGACTTATCACCGTTCCTTCAATCCGTTGATCCATCTAGTGACGTTACTAATCCATCGCCAAACCATTCTTTACTAATATTAAGTTTTTACATTTTTATTTTATACGATCACAACGAAGTACTGCAAAACGCTGTTGCTGTTGGAATGTTCCTTCTGAATTTCAACGGCGTGTAAGATATGTACAGTCAATCCAAGATTGGTCTCTGGCAAACTTCTTTGGGTCTCCAGTTCTCACTGTAAAAATGTATACATCTTTGATGGTAGAACTAGAAGTTAACTTCTATGGATATTACACGCCCACCCACCAGCTCTTCTGCACCGCTTGCTCAATGTATGCACAGCAACCATTTTGTACACGTCGTTACAAATTTCCACCAGATCTTTTTCGGGCATAGCATCCGAGACAGGCGCATATGCCGAGGATGCCGAAGATTAGCCCGAATATCAGGGCAATAGCATCACCTGCATCAAATGCAGACACGACTGGTAGGCACACAGCCATGATGAAAAGGACAAATTGCCAGGTTTCAGCCATTTTGATGAGTTTTTTACTGGACGTTTGCGATCAAGGTGGCACTTTTAACGTTTAGGAATCAGTCTGGTACCCTGACTTCTACTGCATAAAGTGAATGGTGTATCATTTTGTGGCATTTTGCATTTAGAACAGACGATCTCGTGACACTGACGACAAAAGATTCAACCTGGCACTCAATGGATTACAGAGGGCGCTGTTCATTTTTACAGCTTAAAATTAACTTGATTTAGTGGTTCTTGTCAAAGAAAAAAAAATAATGCAGATTCAAAAAATAATGCAAACATTAATGTCAAGAAAGATAAAATAACAGTCATCTGTGAAATTTCCAGTCCCACACGGTGCCCACTTTTTGAGAAAACGGTGAAAAACGCTCATGTTATTTTCAAATCTATTCACAGGAGTTTTGATCTCACCCCAAGATCAAAACTTTTGGGGTCTTTTGTTGTACTCCTTTCTGGATTGCAATCTCTCTAGGCGAGATGCGAGATGGGAGGTCATGGCAGGTTAAAAACACTTCATTTCGTTTCCCTATAATTGTAAATGTATTTCAGACAGAAAAAAAAAATTACGGCATGTTTTATTGTTTCTACAATCTTTATATCCTGTAAGTGTAAAATCCTGTTATATTGTAGGCCTACCATTAAAGATCAATATTCCAGTCGTGTATTTATCATTTTTAATGCAGTTATTTGTGCACAAATGAAGTATCAATTGTACCTGTCGCAGAATATTATTACAAGTTTTTACCGCGAATTGGATGCCCTCCTCCCGATTTTGCTGTATGCCCCTCCCCTTTCCAGCATCCACAACATTGGAATTTTATTTGATTATTAGACATTTAGAAATGATTTGTTCCAAAACTAATAGTCCATGAAAGTTATTTCAAAAGTTTAACCCTAGTCCTTTCAGAACGCCTCCGTAATTTAAACGCCCTTCAAGATGGGTGGAGTTTCGTATTGATGGGCGGTACGTGACTACACATTGCACAATGCAAGAGATAAAAGGTCATCTGCGTACAATGCGCTACATGATGCTGCGTTCGTTTAGCATCCATGGGTCAGTTTTGTCCTGAGAATGGTCGCGTTTACTCCACTAATCCTGCAAGAGGGTTGACTAGGGTTGACTTGAGAAAACTAAACGAACGCATTGTGTCTTGACGTCATCCTGTGTTATGATCACGTGACAGTGATTATTGCACACTGACACCGAGCTGAACATGGCGGCTTTGGAGGTCGGTCAGCTAGCGGACTCGGATCTTGGAGGGATTCCTAGCGGCTCAGAAGATGTCCAATTCGACTCCATTCCCCCGACTGGCGAGCTGGAGACCACAGGCGTCCCCCTCAACACCCCTTGGACGTTTTGGCTGGACAGGTGTGGTCATAAATTAACGATAAAAACTAACGTCAAAATTGATTTGCGCTGCTCGGTGGTTTGGCCTACGTTAAGTGTTGCTTGTTAATTTAGCCGGTATATTTTTTCCGGCACCGAACTTTCCCCACAAATCATCCTGCATGAATGCATGAAGTACATTTAGATAACATTACAGAACACTGACGGTAGAACCGTCCACTCTATTGCTTTATATTGTGCGCCGTGCGCTTAGTTAGCTGGAGTGGAACGCACCCCAGGTTACTCTGGAACCTGGGCACCCTGGCCTGTCACAGTTGTATGGAAATGCCGTCAAAAGAAGTTTAACAAGCTGAAATTTTACAAGTATTATGGAACTTGGAAAGTGTGTATTTTGCTAGCACTGTCATTCTTCTGATTGGCCAATTCGCAATATGTCATGCCGCCCTTCTTTCTGTAAATAAATATTATTTTGCAGGATTGGCCAATTGGAGAAAGGGAATGGCAAAATAGTGTTTGAAAGAACAATGCCGATTCCTACTTGATAAACTATGGTCAACTTGCTATTTTGTGAAAAAATTGCCATTCCCCAGAAATTACAACAAAAAAAGACAGGGGGCTTCGCTTTAGGATCATGCACAATGTCCAAACTTTCATTATCTGGTTGATATTGTACATGTACATGTACTGTATGGCGCATCATTTAAGTATGCAGGATCTTTGAAGGGGAATCCGACAAGAGAATAAAATGGTTGAATCCCAGACTACTCCAAGGTTTCACCAAAGTAGTTTGAAAAAGCACCAGTCTGATAAATCAGATGGCAATAACCAACAGCTGTTTTGTGCATCTGTTGAATTTATTGTGCATGCTTATTCATTTTACTCTGACGTGAAACAGCCGTAGTGTCATGGTTGTTAATCAGACTGGTACACTTTTCAGACTCCTCAGTCACTTGTACAAGGGTTGGACCCGTGTACTACCCAGATAATTTTGATCATGTGAAAAGGCCTATCAGTCGTGTTTTTGGATTGTTGTTTGTATTTATTTTCAAACAAAAATGCAGGTAGCCTTCATACACCATCCTTGTCAAGGTTTCATTGTTGATAAGGTTTTACTTACAAAGAATAACTTTGAAATAAGGGAGAGAAACTTTAATCATTGTTAATAGTACAGTATGTAAGTCAGACCAAGTCATTGAAAAGCCTGAACTGGCCTGGGCCCTTGAACAATACATCACAATAGAGCTGCTCAAAATCATTCAAGCCTGACTTTTTGATACTGTCCATGATCAGTGTGGTCTCATTCTTTCTATCAGGTTTATGCCAATTGTTATCCAGGATGGACACAGCAGGGGCTTGAACTTGAAGTTGATAGTTCAAGGCCAGGGATTATAGAAGCCAAAGACTCCAGGCCCAACCACTGAAAAGCCAGGACAGGCCTGGGCTTTCCCTGGGATCTTTGGCGTCTATAATCCCCAGCCTTGAACTATCAGCTTCAAGCCCCTGCTGTGTCCTGGATCGTAGTTGGCATAAACCTGATTGACAGATCATTATTAAGTCCACATTGATCATGGACAGTATCCAGAAGCCAGGCTTGATTGATTTTAAGCAGCTCTATTGTATTGAAGTTCAGGGCTGACAAGACAAGGATTACAGGCCGGAAGGCACAGGCCTGGCTCGGCTCTTCGTTTGCTGGACCGAACAAGTATTGGAGTATCTCTCTCTAAGTGTGTTTATCTTCAGTACCCATTAATTTAGAATTACTTGTACTGTTTCTTTGTATGAATAGATCAATACCAGGCTCTACAGCTGCTCAGGTGGAAGCCAATCTGCAGAACATCTACAAAGTATCCACTGTGGAGGTATGTGACCTATTGACCATACATCATCCTCAATTGAAGATAATCCCACCTTAAGAAGAGCTCGAGGATTGGCTCCCATTTCACAAAACATTTTAAACATTAGAAAGGAAAGGGATCTTCATCGTGGTAGATACAGATAAGGAAAAAAGGTGATCAAAGTCACGCGATGTCGTGTTGCTGGTAGCGATGTTTCGGCTGCTGGAACTGCTAGCCTTCATCAGGTAGCCAAAGGATGGATGCTGCGGTGTGAACGTTATCCTATTCTGCATCTGCATTCACTGTACCGTGTCCTGCAGATGTCGAAAAGGTCACTCCAGTGGACGTCGAACGGGTCACTCTGCGGTTGGCTGTGGGGTGTCTTCGGCGTAGCTTCAGTGTCAACCGGGACAGTGGTATCGACATCCCTGGATTCTGGCTACCTACTTTTCAACACCACAACCACTACCACGTACCAGATGGAACCACTAGAGGAAACCGAAACCACGCCGAAGACGTCAACCGTATAATGTCAACTATAGTGACCCATTCGGCGTCCGCTGAACACAGTACGGTGAACATGCACGTGGACCAGCAGTATATGACGGACACCGCAGCATCCAGTTCTTCACTTGCCTGATGAAGGCTAGCAGTACCAGCAGCCAAAACGTCGCTACCAGCAACACGACATCCAGTGACTTTGATCACCTCTTTCCTTATTCTGAACGCAGTTTTAAAAAGAAATTGGTTTAAGGAGTATGACTTCTTATCCAGATTTGTTTACGAAAATTGCCTGTCAGTAAGCTTAAAATGACCAGAGCTGCATTTCCGCATTAACATTTAGAAAATTATATTGGAAAAGCCACTCCCAAGACGTTCTTTGAAAGATGTCTTTCCATGATATCACAGAAAGACATCTTTCTGAGAAAATTATCTTAGGGTTAACCTTTTGTGATGCGGTGTGTTGCCTTTTTGTTTGCAGAGCTTCTGGGCTGTATACAACAACATCCCAGATGTTGACAAGCTAGGATATCGTTTCAGCTACCACCTGATGAAAGATGACATCAAGCCTATGTGGTAAGCTCTGCAACTACCTAAGAGAGAGAAACTTTAATACTGGTCGGGGTCAATCAATATAAAGCCAGGGGTCGATTTTACCAAACTCATCGTAACTTACTATCAATCGTAGGACTTGTGATGCAGCCCTGCCCTACATAGGATACGATGGGTTATCCTTCGTAATTTGACATGCTTGAGTTACGATTGTTCGAAGGACTTAATGAAATCGACCCCTGGCCAGCCCCAGTCCCTGATGTGCATACGTTTCGATCGTAGCATGATCTGTCTCAAAAGCTAAATGGTCAGAGGTAGGAGGACCTGATGTTTTGATCCTAGTAGGATCTGTCTCAAAAGCTAAATGGTCAGAGTAAGGATGGCCTGATGTTTTGATCCTAGCAGGATCTTTGTCAAAGGCTAAATGGTCAATGTTAGGAGGGCCTGACGTTTTGATCCTAGCATGATCTCTGTCTCAAAGGCTAAATGGTCATAGTTAGGAGGGCCTGAGGTTTTGATCCTAGCAGGATCTTTCTCAAAGGCTAAATGGTCAGAGTTAGGAGGGCCTGACGTTTCGATCCTAGCATGATCTTTCTCAAAGGCTAAATGGTCAGAGTTAGGAGGGCCTGACGTTTCGATCCTAGCAGGATCTTTCTCAAAGGCTAAATGGTCAGAGTTAGGAGGGCCTGACGTTTCGATCCTAGCATGATCTTTCTCAAAGGCTAAATGGTCAGAGTTAGGAGGGCCTGATATTTTGATCCTAGCATGATCTTTCTCAAAGGCTAAATGGTCATAGTTAGGAGGGCCTGACGTTTTGATCCTAGCAGGATCTTTCTCAAAGGCTAAATGGTCATAGTTAGGAGGGCCTGACATTTCGATCCTAGCAGGATCTTTCTCAAAGGCTAAGTGACAAGAGGACAAGAACATGCTAGTAAAGAGACACATAAATGGATGAGAGGATCAGAACAAAGAAGGACATGGTGACCAGGGAAACAGGTATTAAAAGCGTGCAATATTTTTTGAGAGAAGAAAATTGCAAACAAACAAAGATGACTAACAGTGTGGTACACTGCCAACAGGGCAGGGGAGCTCAGTTGGTAGAGCCACTGGTACAGTATTCCGGAAGTTGCTGGTTCGAATCCCTCTCCAATCAATTTTTCTTTGTTCACCTTTCAAATGTCTTTTGTGCAATGACTTTATCGAATTTTCTTTTGTTCTAGGGAGGATCCGTGCAATGCAAGTGGAGGGGATTGGAAGTTCAAAATTCCTAAAGAACAAACGGTGAGAATTGAGAAAATAGAGAGCTTTCAATGGCGCACGGTTAGCAGAACTGGCATTGTAGCTGTCATAATTTTTTATTACTATTAGGTCTACCCCATCTTTGACTTTGCCTTCAAAATCATTTGTTTTGTTTGTTGTATTCCTGGGCAAAGGTCTATTGAAAAGTGCACCCTATGATGTATGGCCGGCAGGCGTCTTGTACTTATTTTCACGCCAAAAAGTTTTGTATGTATGCATTAATAATAACGAGCATTTATAAAGCGCCTTTCCAAGAAAATCAAAGCGCTGTGCATTAGCGTTGTGGGATATGTCTGCAAGTCACTGCTTATTTGCATAAATTTACATACATTTACATTGAGTTCGGCTCATGACTAGAGCGACATCTAAAACGATGTCGCTCTAGCGCCGTTCTGAACGACCCAGACCGTCGATCTTTTGGCATCAGGTGCGCCTGGTCGCTCCAAATTGTTTCTGACATCAAACTTCCCATGTACTTAACCCTAACGCCCCCAGGCCCTTCAAACTCCAACATTATGTTTTGTTGGGATCTGTTAGGCTGAGGAGGGTACAGTTGTTGGAATTTGCTAAGATTGATACCATGTGTAAATGATGTTTGTTTTTGCATAGGGCCTTATGTACACAGTCTGCCAAATTCCAACAGTAAGCAACTGTTGGAACTTGATGAGCTGTGTACCGTTGTTATAGAGTAATCTGTTGGAGTATAACAGGTTGAGTACAGTGGACATTACCTGACACTCCAGGCTGTTGGAGTGTGTTAGGCTGAGAAAGGTATTGAGTACAAATGTCTAGGGGGTTAGGGTTTCATATCTTGCCTTTCAATTGGTTCGGCGCGACGCTGGAACACCTGTCTGAAACGGGGGTAAGATTCATTAAGCAGCCCTTTATGGAAAATAAATGTTGCGAAATACCCAAATGTTCTGCATAATGTCTACAGTTTTGGCTCTCTTTTTTTCCCCTTCAATTTGTGATGTCAATGAAATGGAGAATTCATTTTCTTCATTACCTTACTCATTTAAAATTAATACAAGTAATAAACTGCTGCAAACTGCTCATCAGCCAAAATGACCTGAAATATATCAAATGCTTGGAGTTAGGAGGGCCTGACGTGTTTCGATCCTAGCAGGATCTTTCTCAAAGGCTATAGAGGTTATTTATGTGACGTCATTGGCCGTCAAGCACAATGATTGCACACGCGAAACAATACGCTTCAGTGCACACACAACGTACAGTGTGGTAACCATGGACAACATAGAAAAGCTTGACGGCCAATCACGTGATTTTATGACGTCGGTGAATAACCTCTATATGATGAACTACAAGAACATGCCAGTGAAAGAAGCATACATGAATGGATGAGAGGATATGGACAAAGGGAAGGGGGGTAGTTGGAGAGTGGGGGAAGGTAAGATTAGTTAGACAAACGGGGGTCAGATAGGCAAGATCAATGGTAACAGACTACAAAAGGATGGGAAGGAGTGGCACTGGGGGTTGGGGATTAACAAATGAGTTAATGAGAGGATTGGAGATCAAGATAGGCAAGGCAAGAGGGAGAAGTGGAATGCTAAAAGCAGGGAGGGATTAGAGAGTACCTGTAGATGAATGAAAAGGAGATTTATAACCGAACAAGAATATTAGTCATATCCTTCCTTGAGGTTTAGTCAGTTAGGCTGAATAGCTCGTAACACTTCAATCCAAACTTTCTCCCTGCTCATAATTAAAAATTATTATTTGTTTTTTTCCAGGGAAGAGCATGGAAGGAATTACTATTAGCAACGATAGGAGAACGCTTCTCCGACTGCCTCTCACCAGGTAAGTAGCCAGTGCACTGCTTGTTCAAGTTAGTGTTTGACTGTTGCAACGAGTATGGGTTCCAGACTGCTAGGCTACTCAGGCTTTATCAATATCACTTGGCTATGGCTTATTGTAACAATGAAGTCAATGGGAATTTGCTAAAGCCACTGGCTAGTGGCTTTCCCAGACATACATGTATATGCGGAACTTGATGCCATAGCCATTGCATATGGATGCGGGCTCATGTCTTGTACCCTGGATTCCACACCCAATTATACTATCACATAGTAACATCATGTTGGTTTCTGACTACTAAGCATGGGTTCTCGGCAAGTAGGGCTTGGACTATGGCTTCAATGAGTCTATTGTAGTGACTGTGGCTGTCTTGAATCTTCCATAGGCACATGTGTAATTCCAAGCCATAAGGAAGTATTTTGGACACAGATGTAGTAAGTGACTGCGGCTGCCTCCCATACACACATGTGTGTAATTTCATGCCGTAGGGAAGTTATTCAATTATACATTACATAAAGACTGTTGGATTAATTTTCATGTAACGGATGGTGTACGTGACAATCCATTTCCCGCTTGAAGCACAGGCTTCATGCTAGTAGACCCTCCAATTAAAGGTACCGTACAGGATTGGTAACATACCCAAACCGAAATGTTCACAGATTTACGTAGAACTTTCAGGGTATGAAGATGGTGCTGGTAGAAACATACCGTTAAAATATTTCCGTCTGAAATAGTGTATTTATCCAGAAATTAGTCAAACAAAGACCAAAAACAGTTATGATCTCGGGGTAAGATCAAAAACCATTCTTTATGTTTTATATAAAGAAGAATTGAGTAAAGTTTTTGCTATTTTCTCATGACCCAGATTTCTGATTGGGCTCAAATGTTGACATGTTTATCATTTCATATACATGCTGGATCAGACAAAGTGTGAGTGCTGTTCTGTGACCTTTACCAATTATGTTTTATACCTTTAAATAACAAAAACAAAATTACCTTCAGAGTCACTGATCCATTTTCAAAGATCAAAGATGCCATCGCCTTTTGAAGTGATCGGTGTTATATGACAGACCCCATGCTTATTAGCCTTTCACCGGGAGGTCTGGGTACATTTACGGTACTTTCCCTTAACCATCCCTTGTCTGTTTGGGCAACAGTTCCAAGTGCACTTTGTAAACCCTTATTTTTTGCCCTTGTTAGGAGCCCCAGCTTAACTAAACTTTATAATAAAGGGTTTTAGACTATGAGGATTACAGAAAACACATTTCTGATGGTATTTGAATAACCACAAGGGAAACTGCATGGATTAATTTTTAAGGGATGGTACAGATTTGGTTTTTGCAACAAAACCGTTGCTGACAGTGAAAGCACATTATGTTATCCATCATATACCTTAACTGACAAACCTGTAGAAGTTTGAGGTCAAACAGCCATCTGGGTCACGAGAAAATAGTGAAAACCTGTTACACATTTCAACAAATGAATAAAACGCTTCCGAGCAATTTATTCCAATCGGAAAATAGTTTCATTTATTTCTCAACAAATATGGCATTTAAAGACAAAAACATTTCATGGGATGTTTTCTCCTATCATCACCATTATACTGTGCAAGTTTTATGTGGATCTGTGATCTTGAAGTGTATTTTGTCTTACCAATTCTGTACCAACCCTTTAAATCATTGAAAAGTCCAGCTCCAGTCAGTTTTTATTTGTTCACCTTTGAAAGAATTTGTTTGTGTGGTGTTTCCTTGAAAATTGAATGTTGTTTTTTTATACCCGCCCAAATGACCTTTCTGGATTTGTTTGCGTGATATTTCCTGGAAAGTTAAAAGTAGAAAGTTGACAATAATAATACCGCTGAAATGAGCCGGAAGGCTACGCCAGTTTCCTTTCTTCCAACCAGAAGTTTGCAAATTTTACATAACCACTGAAGCAGCTTTCTATTCAGGTTGCGATTCCACAATCAGGGACCCTTAAATAATCAATTTGATAGACAGTTACTCTTAACAGGGCTAAAGTCCACTCAAGGTTAAAAAAGATAAAGAGGTAATTGACATAACCATCTTGCAGATTCTTGATTAGGTACTAGGATTAAGGAAAAGATTTTAGAGACTCTTGACAATGTCATGTCTCTCTGAGGTGAGCAACCACCTGACAGAAAGGACAAACAAGCAGACAAACGTGGATATGCCATGTCTGACTGAGGTGAGCAACCACCTGACAGAACAGACAAACAAGCAGACAAACGTGGCAATGCCATGTCTGACTGAGGTGAGCAACCACCTGACAGAACAGACAAACAAGCAGACAAACGTGGCAATGCCATGTCTCACTGAGGTGAGCAACCACCTGACAGAACAGTCAAACAAGCAGACAAACATGGCAATGCCATGTCTCACTGAGGTGAGCAACCACCTGACAGAACGGACAAACAAGCAGACAAACGTGGCAATGCCATGTCTGACTGAGGTGAGCAACCATTTGACAGAACAGACAAACAAGCAGACAAACGTGGCAATGCCATGTCTGACTGAGGTGAGCAACCACCTGACAGAACGGACAAACAAGCAGACAAACGTGGCATTGTCCCATGTCTGACTGAGGTGAGCAACCACCTGACAGAACGGACAAACAAGCAGACAAACGTGGCAATGCCATGTCTGACTGAGGTGAGCAACCACCTGACAGAAAGGACAAACAAGCAGACAAACGTGGAAATGCCATGTCTGACTGAGGTGAGCAACCACCTGACAGAACAGACAAACAAGCAGACAAATGTGGCAATGCCATGTCTCACTGAGGTGAGCAACCACCTGACAAAACAGACAAACAAGCAGACAAACGTGGCAATGCCATGTCTGACTGAGGTGAGCAACCACCTGACAGAACGGACAAACAAGCAGACAAACGTGGCATTGTCCCATGTCTCACTGAGGTGAGCAACCACCTGACAGAACGGACAAACAAGCAGACAAACGTGGCAATGCCATGTCTGACCGAGGTGAGCAACCATTTGACAGAACAGACAAACAAGCAGACAAACGTGGCAATGCCATGTCTGACTGAGGTGAGCAACCACCTGACAGAACGGACAAACAAGCAGACAAACGTGGCATTGTCCCATGTCTGACTGAGGTGAGCAACCACCTGACAGAACGGACAAACAAGCAGACAAACGTGGCAATGCCATGTCTGACTGAGGTGAGCAACCACCTGACAGAAAGGACAAACAAGCAGACAAACGTGGAAATGCCATGTCTGACTGAGGTGAGCAACCACCTGACAGAACAGACAAACAAGCAGACAAATGTGGCAATGCCATGTCTCACTGAGGTGAGCAACCACCTGACAAAACAGACAAACAAGCAGACAAACGTGGCAATGCCATGTCTGACTGAGGTGAGCAACCACCTGACAGAACAGACAAACAAGCAGACAAACGTAGAAGGTGGTGGCAATGCCATGTCTGACTGAGGTGAGCAACCACCTGACAGAACAGACAAACAAGCAGACAAACGTAGAAGGTGGTGGCAATGCCATGTCTGACTGAGGTGAGCAACCACCTGACAGAACAGACAAACAAGCAGATAAACGTAGAAGGTGGTGGCAATGCCATGTCTCACTGAGGTGAGCAACCACCTGGCAGAACAGACAAACAAGCAGACAAACGTGGCAATGCCATGTCTGACTGAGGTGAGCAACCACCTGACAGAACGGACAAACAAGCAGACAAACGTAGAAGGTGGTAGCAATGCCATGTCTGACTGAGGTGAGCAACCACCTGACAGAACAGACAAACAAGCAGACAAAGCTAGAAGGTGGTGGCAATGCCATGTCTGACTGAGGTGAGCAACCACCTGACAGAACAGACAAACAAGCAGACAAACGTAGAAGGTGGTGGCAATGCCATGTCTGACTGAGGTGAGCAACCACCTGACAGAACAGACAAACAAGCAGACAAACGTAGAAGGTGGTGGCAATGCCATGTCTGACTGAGGTGAGCAACCACCTGACAGAACAGACAAACAAGCAGACAAACGTAGAAGGTGGTGGCAATGCCATGTCTGACTGAGGTGAGCAACCACCTGACAGAACAGACAAACAAGCAGACAAACGTAGAAGGTGGTGGCAATGCCATGTCTGACTGAGGTGAGCAACCACCTGACAGAACAGACAAACAAGCAGACAAACGTAGAAGGTGGTGGCAATGCCATGTCTCACTGAGGTGAGCAACCACCTGGCAGAACAGACAAACAAGCAGACAAACGTGGCAATGCCATGTCTGACTGAGGTGAGCAACCACCTGACAGAACGGACAAACAAGCAGACAAACGTAGAAGGTGGTAGCAATGCCATGTCTGACTGAGGTGAGCAACCACCTGACAGAACAGACAAACAAGCAGACAAAGCTAGAAGGTGGTGGCAATGCCATGTCTGACTGAGGTGAGCAACCACCTGACAGAACAGACAAACAAGCAGACAAACGTAGAAGGTGGTGGCAATGCCATGTCTGACTGAGGTGAGCAACCACCTGACAGAACAGACAAACAAGCAGACAAACGTAGAAGGTGGTGGCAATGCCATGTCTGACTGAGGTGAGCAACCACCTGACAGAACAGACAAACAAGCAGACAAACGTAGAAGGTGGTGGCAATGCCATGTCTGACTGAGGTGAGCAACCACCTGACAACAGACAAACAAGCAGACAAACGTAGAAGGTGGTGGCAATGCCATGTCTGACTGAGGTGAGCAACCACCTGACAGAACAGAAAAACAAGCAGACAAACGTAGAAGGTGGTGGCAATGCCATGTCTGACTGAGGTGAGCAACCACCTGACAGAACAGACAAACAAGCAGACAAACGTAGAAGGTGGTGGCAATGCCATGTCTCACTGAGGTGAGCAACCACCTGACAGAACAGACAAACAAGCAGACAAATGTAGAAGGTGGTGGCAATGCCATGTCTCACTAAGGTGAGCAACCACCTGACAGAACAGACAAACAAGCAGACAAACGCGACGTAGAAGGTGGTGGCAATGCCATGTTTCACTGAGGTGCACATAGAGTGCAGATTTTGCGGTAAGAAATCTGCTTTTAACGTCGCAACCAGCTACAAAATTTGCAATAATCTGTTTGTTTTGGTCGTCGCGAAAAGTGCAAAAAGTAGCTCAATAAGCTCATGTGCTACTCTGATTTTTTTATATCACGAATATCACGATATTCCCGATATTATTTCAATATTCTTTCCGGGACCCCATACGATTTTCGATATGAAAAAAATATTGCAATATTTATAAATATTGTCATATCAAACAAGCTTAATGTCCATACCGTCTGTCAACACTGCTTTTATTCAGGCACTTTTCTTCTTCACTGAACACTCACGATCGCCGCCCGCTAGCGCTGTCAATTAAAAAGGCGCTTAAATCTTATAACACGTAACCTTATTTTTTTTGTATTCCGTAAACGAATACCAAATTAATCTATTTTGCACAGCACTAGCAATGCCATGTCTCAGTGCTCACTTCAGATGATTATGAATCCTGTTTCCTTGGTCCATATATTTTGCAGAGGATGAGATATGTGGCGTGAGTGTGAGTATACGGAACCTTGACGTGGACATACTCCAAGTCTGGAACAAGAAGGCAGGACTGATCGAGGCGGAGATCGACAAAGTTGTGGACATGGTCAAAGAGATTCTACAAGGCATCGAAATCAAGACCCACTTTTATAAAAGTCAGTATCCTACCCTCTGTTCCATCTAGATTTCATTATGATACCTTGGAATAAATGTAGATTCATGGGCAGAAATAACGAGAAAGAAACAGTAACAGTCATCTGTGAAATTTCCAGTCCCATACGGTGAAAAACACTCACGGTTAATTGGCAAATCTGTTTGTATGATTATATTGATTGAAGCTGCATCCTCTTTGAGTGATCCCCATGTACTGTTTCTCGGGTTGTTTAGCATTGCTAATGCTGCACTGTATATTCAATGATCCTTGGGATATAGCGGTATGTGAGTGGTTTCATGGCTTCTGACTGGCAAAGGAACAAAGATAATTGACTATTAGGGACACCACCAACAAAGGGCTGGATAGCTCAGTTGGTAAGAGCACAAGTACGGTATTCCAGTGGTCGATGGTTCGGATCCTGCTCCGGTCAATTTTCCTTTGTTCACTTTTCAATGACTTTTTTGTTTCATCCGTTTATGTTGCATAGCTCATCAACAGCATCATGCGTTTGAACGAGGACAGAAGAAATAGAATTGGCTTCTCGACGCAAACAACTGCAAACAATTTGATCAAACACGCGGAAAGAACTCAGCGCAAGCATTCTTGTTTCTGAACGAAGAAGCAGCAATTTGTGTGCTACATGAACAGGATAGGTGAGTCCTTCCAACCTGGTCTTGTTCCCCACAGACCCTGTGGGTATTAGACTGTGGATTTGGGCAGATCGTCAAGGGTACCAGACTATATTTATTACGGGCCTGCCTTTTTTGTGTTAATTGTTTGCGTGTGGAAGCCAAGATGCTTGTTGTTGTGGAGTGCGATAGGAGTGCAGTCACTCAAGGAATGCTCTTCTCCATTTGTGCGTCTCCATCGCTGGGCTGCGGAGTCACTTCAACAGACTTTGTTCGGAAGAGGCCACGATGTCGTCTTCAAGTGCTTGAATTCTCAAAGGAGCAAGGCAGCTGTTTTCGATGCTAGAGGGCGCTTCACTGCTTGCATGAGAGAAAACATCAAATGAAGGGGCACCAGGGGTCGATTTCACAAAGCACTACGATCGATTGCAACCCAAGTTACAAAGGATAACCCATCATATCCTACGTAGGTCTGCAATGCATCATAAGTCTTATGACTGATAGTAAGTTACGATGAGTTTGGTGAAATCGACCCCAAGGCTTGGAGCACCAAGGCAACTACCTCCGTATCCTCAAAAAAGCGCCGCTGGAGCATCCAGTACAGAGTTTTTCCGTTTTGATGTTCATCTGAGAAAAAGAATCCCAATTTTAACCCCTGACCCACCTCCATACCACAGTTTACCACACATGGCTTTACCTGTGGTCAGTGCGGTATCCTGAATACCACAATACACCACAGTGTGGTTTGTGTAATATAAGGCACGGTTTATGATCCAGTCCCCCTGTGAAGACTGGTAATGTGTGGTAAGCAGCTCTTGTTTTGTGTGGTAGGTGCAGAGGGTTAGGGTTAATGTTCAGTTCCCTTTGTGGAGACTGTGGTAATGTGTGGTAAGCAGCTCTTGTTTTGTGTGGTAGGTGCAGAGGGTAAGGGTTAATCCAGTCCCCTTGTGGAGACTGTGGTAATGTGTGGTAAGCAGCTCTTGTCTTGTTTGGTAGGTGCAGAGGGTTAGGGTTAAGGGCCAATTTTGTTACGAATCAGTTTTTTTACTGGGAGGAAACGAAGCACGCGGCAAGCTGCAAAAAGAAAACTTTGGAACCATTCATTAAGACACAGATCCTTGTGATATCTTCCTTGAAAAATTCCTGAAATTCTTAAAGTGAATGACAAAGGTTGCCTTAATTGCATAATCTTCAGGGGCCAATTTCATGGAGCTGCTTAGCACAAAAATGTGCTTAGCACAAAAATAGCTTGCTCAAAAAAACAAACCACCATTGAACATTCCATTTGATATTCATGGTCAGCGAACAACAGCCAAATAACAATCACAAGTGATACACAACACACAGAAATTTTGTTGTTAATCCTGTTTTTACTAAAGACAGAAATGTCATGCTTAGCGAATTTTTGTGCTAAGCGGCTCTATGAAATTGGCCCCTGTACATGCTGTGACCTCCGTCAGACAAGTACAATGCACTATTGACTGTGGTGAGTGTAACCAGAGAATAATCGGACGTTCCTGATCAACATTCCTGTAAACGGAGACCACACATTTTCCTGTGTACGTGCACATAGTCATATAAAAAAACAATTTCATAGAGCTGCTTAAGCTCAAAAATTTGCTTAAGCACCAAAAACCATGATAAATAAAATCAGTTTGCCAGACAAAACTCCTCGTCAAAAAACAGTATTAAATATCACTTGAAAATTTGGTTGGTAATCCTGTTTGAAACTTTTCATGCTTAAGCAGTTTTTGTGCTTTTAAAAGCAGTTCTATGAAATTAGCCTCAGATCCACCCAAATGATGGTCTTAACCATGAGGCCAAACCTAGCCAAATATGCCTCAGCTCACGAGAAGTCTAGTTATAATGAACCTATTTTGTTAATAAAGGCTTTGTCTTATGTCTGGTACCCTATCTTACTGTAGAGTAAACTGGTATGTCATGCATATCGACCATTGCCCAGACTATCTATCAAGCACATTGTGGCCATACCAAATTCTTTGCTATAGTTTCCGGCTTTGGCTTAGCCACACAAAACAAAACAAAGGTATTGGGCCACATTCTGACGGAGCTGAAGAAAGGCTCCAACCTAATACCATGTTTCTCAAGCCCTTCATTTCATTTTAAAGGATGAAAAATAAATCCCAAGCCCAGCCTCATGTCTCATTTCATATAGGCCCATCACATTGTATTAAATTTCAGTCGGGGAATACTCATTTTCAAATACACATGCTGTGGCATGAAGGTAGCTTACTAG
Organism: Astropecten irregularis; assembly: GCA_963971285.1. Classification (NCBI taxonomy): domain Eukaryota; kingdom Metazoa; phylum Echinodermata; class Asteroidea; order Paxillosida; family Astropectinidae; genus Astropecten; species Astropecten irregularis. Next base: position 3,192,262 of record OZ020244.1, on the reverse strand, counting down.
ACATGTGGTCCAATTTACTTCTCATTGGCATGGCAGCAGACAGCCCCAACAGAGTCGGCCATCTTTGGTCCAGAAGATATTAAAAGCAGGCTATGGGCCTTTTCCAAACCTCGGTTCCGGCTCCAGCTTCGGTTCTGGCTCCAGCTCTACCATCCATACGCTGAAAACTCACGTTGTGGTTTTTCATTGAAGCCGGCAAAGGCCCTACTGTATATGTGTATGTTCCTAAAAAGTAGGACATGTTGTTGGCCTCTATCTCTATGCAGTAGCCTACATCCTATTACTTTACCATACATGTAAGATATGTCAGGAAACAGGATATTCATTTGAACACCAATTGACACATAAAATGTTTTAATCCACCCTACCTTCCTTATATGAATTGAGCTGCTCAGCTGAACTGCTGGAAAATCCCTCATTGTACAAATCTGTTTTCCACCCATTGTTTGACCAAAGGCCACGGGATATAGTTGGCATGGCAACTAAACATCCCGTAAACATCAAAAGAAGCAAAACTGTATTTTTGTTCTGGCTTTTTGTTTGAGTTTTGACACTAACCAGGTTTTGTTATCATTAAATAATAAATTTATTGTCAATAATTAAGGTCATTGATGTGGGCATTTGTCACACAATTTCACTAATACCCAAATTTCCGTGGATGGATACTCTGTTAAATTGGTTAAATTTGTTATTGCTCTCACTGTTCCGATTTGGTAAAAGCAGAAGGAGTTGTAATGTAAGTAGAAGAGCCTGATGTTTCGATCCTAGCAGGATCTTTCTCAAAGGCTAAATGGTCAGAGTTAGGAGGGCCTGATGTTTCAATCCTAGCAGCATCTTTTTCAAAGGCTAAATGATCAGAGTTAGGATCAGAGGGCCTGATGTTTTGATCCTAGCAGAATCTTTCTCAAAGGCTACATGTTTGAGAAATATCCTGCTTAAAAACATTAAGCCCTCCTAACTTCAAGCATTTTACTGTATTTCAGGTTATTATTTTGGTTGCTGAGCAGTTAGCAGCAGTTTATTATTTGTATTAATGTAAATAATGTAAAAAAAAAATTAAAAATAACAGATAACGAATAGAAAATGGAATCGTTTTACTTTGAGTAAGCAAACAAAGACTGATGAAAAAATATGTTTTTACAAGGTACTTCCAATAATGGTTTTCACATGAATGACACTCAATGACAGTACAGTACAAATCCATGGTTATGATGGTCTGACTGCTTAGATATTTCCAAATTTGTGGAGTCAGGAAACCTTTATTAATTTGATTTTAATTTAAGGGAATCTCAATGAATTTTACATGGACTATGTGCTTGCCATAAGCCATTTGCGAGTTAAATCTGAATAGTATCTGGTACACAGACACAGTTCTTTCATTGCACATGAACACCCCAGTTTGAATTTCCCAGACTAAAGACTCTGTTGCTATATCACATGATTCGTGGCAAGCTTTTGCAAAGTGATACCCATCTCAAAACTTCAGCTCCGGCTCGGTCTCCGACGCTGTCATCCATATGCTGAAAATATAGGTTGTAGCTTTTCATTGAAGCTGAATCTCTGTTTTCTTGTTCAAAATATCTACTTCCAAAAGCCTCTATTTTGAAAGCCGTTATTTTAGAATGGATTCACGAAATGGAGCCGGAGCCTGAGTCTGAGCCGAGGTTTTGAAAAGGGCCCAAGTCTTCTCATTGTAGAACTTTAGTAGATACAAACGATCTGTAGAACTCAGGCACTGTATTTTTACACATGGAACTGGTAGACTCTGCTAAATTCAGGAATATTTCTATTTCTTGCTCAAATGCCCAGGTGCTCCAGGTTTATAAACCAACGCACAAACGTATTTTGAGATTTGAAATGGATGTCACAAGATGGATGTTGTTGTAGTTCTTAACCTTAAGATTTGGAAAGTTAAAGCGCTGGTTAGGGGTCGTTGGTTTCGTGTAGCTGCATAGTACCGTTGGTAGTCAGTTTGAGACCAGTATCTACCTGCATTGTATATTTCTTTGGATTGGCTCGTAGATAACAGAATGTATTGCATATTAACAAAAAAACAACAACAAAGAAACTGTAAATTCTGTAAAATCTGTACAAATTACGGACTGTGTATACATAATGTATAATAAGGACACGTTAGAAGTGGTAAATGCTATATCTGGTAGAGAAAAAGATGTGCTTCAGGTTTAAGTATATATTTAGGCTGAGGTGTTGACGGAGTAATCAGTGTGAATTAATTAAGCTTTTACAGAGATGCATTTTCCATGCATTGTGTGTAATGTAGAGACGTCTTTGTTGAAAAGCTCTCAATTTCTTGCGCTATTCACAGGCAGCTGTATTACAATAATGACTGGGGAGGGAGTAGTTCCGTCCACTACTTCTAATCGACTCTAGAAAAAATCTTGCATGGGTTGAAGAAGGCATCAGGGCTTTGTGCCCATATTAATCCCAAATGTTTGATATTTTGGTTTACACAACCTCTTGAGGTCCAGGCCACAAGCTCTTACAGTGTAAGGCTCAGGGTAGGACCTCTTGAGACTCATGGTTGGACGTTTTGAGTCCCATGTCACGAGCTCTTGAAACCCAGACCAGTACCTCTTGAGATTCAGGGTAACTAAGACGTTTTGAGGCCCAGGCCATGACCTCTTGAGGCCCAGACCAGTACCTCTTGAGGCTCAAGCCACAACCTCTTGAGGCTCAGGCCTTGACATCTTGATGCCCATGCCACAACCTCTTGAGGCCCAGATCATGAGCTCTTGAGGCGCAGACTAGAACCTCTTGAGGCTCAGGCTAGGACCTCTTGAGGCTCAGGCCATACCCTCTTGAGGCCATGACCTGTTGAGGCCCATGTTTGACCTCTTGGGGCCCAGGCCAGACCACAACCACTTGAGGCTCGGGCTAGAACCTCTTGAGGTCCAGGTCATGACCTATTGAGGCCCAGCCCAGTACCTTTAGAGGCTCAGGCTAGGAGCTCTTGAGGCCTATAGACCACGTACGACCTCGTGTGGCCCAGAACACGACCTCTTGAGGCACAGGCCATGACCTATTGGGGCCCGGGCCACAACCTCTTGAGTCCAGAGAAACTAAAATCAGCCTCGAGGCTATTTTTAAAGGCTTGCCATTTTGCCAATTGGCCTTCTGAATTGGCCCCCTCCCTCCAAAGAAAATCTGCTAAATGTTCACTGCAAAACTGCATTAAAACTGTAATCATTTGAAAGTCATTATCATGGTTTAATACTCAATGCAGATACTCAAAATATTTCCGTTTATATAGAAATAATGTTTAATACTCGCTGGTTTTGGTTTTAATGGTTTTATTTAAACCACAGCACAGCAGCATTTTTCCTGAGTACAACATACAGGAAATGCAAATAATTTTAGTCAGTTGACAAATGACTCACCCTGGAAAGCTACTTAAAATAAAACTGGTACTATCATACTTTGGTAAAGTCAATAGAACAGCTGCGGTTGATTTGTCATGGAATAAAAACAAACCTGGGAAATTTTCAGCTCTATTAATCATTGGAAACAGTAGAAAACAGCAAAAGACCGTTACAATTGTTACGCCAAGTGAGGTAATTGTAATTATGAAGTTTTGATCTCGAAGATCAAAACTGTTTTCGGTATTTTGTATTCATTTCTGGATAAATACTGCATTCCAGGCAGAAACATTTTAACAGTATGTTTTTACCAGGTCCATCTTTATACCCTGTAAGTTATACGCAAATCTGTGAACATGTCGGTTTTTTTTTTTTAATAAAACCTAACATGAGTAAGCATGTTACAATGTACATGTATTTTGAGTAATACCGTACTTCTCAGTTGGATTACAAAACAGTTTGCACAGAAACTCAACAACATATTTATGACACACAATGCTTCCACATTTAAATTATCTTCATAAAAGTAAATCAATGTCTTTTTAATGCCATTTGTTGTGATCAGTCACTTTGTAGAAGCTAATGTCGGGGTTTGAATTGCATTTTGGGACATGTTAGCGTTATGTTTTAAACTGTTACACATTTTAACAAGTTGATTTCTCTCTCTTTTTTTATAGAAAATGTTAAGTGTGAGGAAATGTTCACTGATTTTAATTATAATTTTTTAATGTAGAATGTGTTGCATTTGATATGAAAACTCTCCCCTGCTGTTACCCATGTCTTTCCCGTTTTCCTGAGTTTCATTTTCCTTTGGATGATTTTAATACCTACCCTGCCTGTCCCTATTCCATGCCCTGCCTTTCCCTATCCCATGCCCTGCTTTTCCCTATCCCATGCCCTTTATTTTCCTATTCCATGCCCTGCCTTTCCCTATCCCATGCCCTGCTTTTCCCTATCCCATGCCCTTTATTTTCCTATTCCATGCCCTGCCTTTCCCTATCTCATGCCCTGTCTTTTCCTATCCCATGCCCTGTTTTTTCCTATCCCATGCCCTGCCTTTTCCTATCCCATGCCCTGCTTTTCCCTATCCCATGCCCTTTATTTTCCTATTCCATGCCCTGCCTTTCCCTATCTCATGCCCTGCCCTTCCTTATCCCATGCCCTGCATTTCCCTATCTCATGCCCCGCCTTTCCCTATCCCATGCCCTGCCTTTTCCTATCCCATGCCCTGCCTTTTCCTATCCCATGCCCTGCGATTACTTTTCCCATGCCCTGCCTTTCCCTGTCCCATGCCTTGCCTATTCCTATCCCATGCCCTGCCTTTCCCTATCGCATGCCCTGCCTTTCCCTATCCCATGCCCTGTGATTACCTATCTCATGCCCCGCCTTTCCCTATCCTATGCCCTACCATTACACTGCCATTAGATGTTTTCTTTAGATGTAAACTTGCAGTTTCTTTTTCATCAAACCACTGTACTCATTTTTAAAGTTGCACCTACAGTTCAATACTTTTTATAATTTGTGTTAATTTCGAAAATAGTGTTATTTTTGTAGGTACATGTAGGTTTTTATCGCAATCACTTTAATTTTGAGTACGCTTTTTGGAAAGTAACTTTCGAAGTAGCTTTTTTGTTGTAGTGTGTCCCATGTGTGTGTGTGTGTGTGTTTTGCACGCTTTGAATAACCCAAACAGGCTTGGTATTGGTTTACAGTGTCTTAGCACAATGCAGTAGACCCTATTCACAGTGCATCCATCTTGTCACCTTTCTTGTACACCCATTGGGAAAGATAACACCAATTCTACAAAAGAAAACGGGTATCAGACTATATTGAATCCAAGCCTCGATTTGATTGCACTGCTTCCAATGCAGGATGGATGCACTGTAAATAGGGTTTATTTTACTTGGTATTTTGGATGAATATGGGGAAATGCTTGATACCATTAAATATTTCCACAGGTGGCTCCCTTCCGGTTGAATGAATAACAAATTAAATCACGAGAATAACAAATGAGTGGCCTCTTTTCCTCGGATGTAATAAATCGTTGCAGTCACATTTGGGGGCATACTTTATTTGTTCGGTTTTGTTTTGTTATTTGAGTTAAGTTAAGCAAATTATTTCCTAACAGGAAACTTGGTTCCAACATTAGAATGGGTTGGGCTGGGTTGGGTTGGATTTGATTGGATTACATTGGATCAATTGATTGCTTTAGATCAGTACATTGGTTTGGATAAGATTGGGCGGGGCTAGGGCTTGGGCTGGGGCTCGGGCTAGTTGGATTGGAGAGGATATTATTCAAAAAGTGGATGAATATTATACCAAAGAGATAGGCAATTTGAAATTTGTGAAGGGAATGTGTTGAGAAATTTGTTTTGGCAAACCCATTGGGGAAAGGGGGGCGCATGCCCCGGGCGCCACTTTTTAGGGGGCGCAAAAAATGCAAAGGAAAACAAAAGTAGCTGTACTGTCAGTGAAGTTATTGGAAATCTAATCCAATGAACAAACAAAGAAAGATTCCAATTTCAAACTGTCTGATTTTTATTTAAATGGCATCAGAAGGTTGAATTAGGGGAGCAATTTTAGCGCTTGCCCCGGCCACCGTTTTCCCAAGACACACTGCTGAGCAAATCTTTAGTGTGTGAAATAACTTTTGCTCTGAATTAATGATATCTTTGCTTAACAGGATGACAAACTATGAGATAAGCCACAAAGGAATCTGTCAAATTCGGACAAGCATCTTTAGAAAGGTAATTGACATTAAAACACAATAAAGATAGAGCTTAATAACTCAGGTGCACCCATACTGTTACAGAGATGCCAAGTTCAAAATTTTTCATGAGTGAGATTTTCATGACGCGGTGTCTCAGCGCGCGCACATGCGCAAAAGTGAGGGAGCAGAGCAACCAAGTGGGGAGGGGGTGTCCCCCCCCCCTCCCATGGTAGGGAGCTTTTTCAATTGTTAGCTCTTAATGGTGCGATCTGGTGCATACTTAAGTGACCTTTTTCTCCTTTTTTAAAATTTATTTTGAAAAACAAAAAGGAAACAATGCAAATAATGCTACTTTTTTTTTTTCCTTGTCTGGTCCCGATGCGTGAGAAATATGGGTGTCATGCGTGAGACCGTGAGACGGCCCCAAAATGCGTGAGTCTCACCCACAATGCGTGAGACTTGGTAGCTCTGCTGTAATCTGTTGGTTGCTGGTTCGAATCCTACTCAGTCCTAATCAGTTCACTTCTTTCAATTTTCACTACTGCTTCCTCATTTCTTATTTAAAAGAACCAAAATAATCACCCTTCATTTCTTTCATTCAGGGGCCAATTTTATAGAGCTGCTTAAGCACAAAAATTGCTTAAGCATAAAAAGTCTTCCTTGATCGAACTGGATTGTGAACCAAATTTGGTCTTCTGCTTTTGACTTGTACTTGGCCATTGTTTGCTTAGCATTCACAGGGAATTTTTGCTGGCATACTGATTTTATTGACCAAGGTTTTGGGAGCTTAAACAAATGTTGATGCTTAAGCAGCTCTATGAAATTAGCCCCTGGTTCATTTTGATAGAAACCATAATGGCAACTGAAGTCGGTAGACTAAAAAATGTTTGAGACCTAAAACAAATTAAAAGACAAACATTTGAACAATTAAACAAAAGAAAATTGTAAAGTTTTGATGGGCTAACTGAAATGTAAACTTCCCATTTACTTTTGTCTTGGGACTAGAATTCAAACCAAAAAGAACAAAATTGCCAATCTCCTTAAAATTGTATTTTTACCCAAAATAATTATAAAAGTTTGTTGCAAAGTTCAGAAAGCTAAAAGCCCCACCACGAGATGGCGCTGTTGCAAAACTTTGCATCCGGTTTGAGTAGTCTGGTTCTGTGTTGTTAAGAAGTATCATATCCTTGTGTCACTAAGCAGTCAGGGAGCATGACGGGCAGACGTTTTTGTCATTTTGGCAAGTAATTTGCATGCCATACTTTTGGGCTGCTGTTCTGTGAAACTTGTGGTTGGGTGGAGTATGTCAAATTTTGCTGAATTTGCGACATTTTCACAGGTGTGGATTCTTGCAAAGTGATGTATGCTCTGTGCAACCGACCACCGAAAACATACAAGGTAAATTCTTAACCCGAAATGTGCCCTTTTTTAACATAATGTAACGTTTAAACTGGCCATTCGTTGTAAAAAGTTAGTGCATTTGTATTGTGATTGTCAGTAACGTATTGCCTACATTGAACAAAATCACGTAGGGCCTACATAACATGTGGCCTACCAAAAGTTGCACGTTTTACAGACTGTGCCAGTTTCTCAGAACGTATATGAAGACACTGATTTATCATGTAGGAAAAAAGTTACTTATTGAATTTGTAATACCTGCACTTTGTTTGGGGTTAGTGTCTTTTACTAGTTATGACACCCATATTATTTTCAGTATTTATTTGTTTCTTCTGTTCCAAAATGAGATTTGTTACTTAGAGCAAATGTATTCATGGGTCCTGTAAACCCTGAAATGAACATATTTCTGCAATATTTCAGTGAAAATAATATGGGTGGCATAAAAGACACTAATGTCATGGATGGTTTTGTTTTTGTTTTCTCTCAAGTTTGTACAGTCAAGTTTGTACTGTAGGCCCCCTACACTACAGGTTAGCTTTTTGTTGCGCAAATGGGTATTTCCAAAACAAAGCCTTTCATAATGGTCTATCCACACTAATGATTTATGCAACTGATAACCTTTGGGGTGTAATGTGGGAGGTGGATTTAAAATCAGGTTTTGCTCATTTTTGTTTCCTCAACATTCCTATATTCATGTGTAATTGTAGTACTGAAAAATGAATAGGCTAATACACTGGATATGTCGGAATTTGATCATCTTTAAGATGAAATGAATATATGATTATGTTTGTTACATGGACAGACATTCTTGTATTGTATATACATTGTATTCTTGTTCTAATTAATGCAGACTTGTTCTATATAACTTGTTCAATGTAAACTTGTCATCACTCAAAATTAAAGCAACCTATTTGGTATTTAAGAAATTGGGATGCCTCTTGAACAATGTTCATAACATGGACAGACATTTTATGACAAATGTCCGTCCAAAATGATCATTAAATCTTGAAGATGTAGACCTTCCAGTTGCAAAAATACCTAGACTCCTAGAGCCTAGGTAATATACTATGATTGGCCAGTGGCAATCCCTCAATTGGATAGCTTTGCATAAGGAACAAAATTTGGGATAATTAAAATTATTTTCATTCCTAATTGCCAGCACTTAATGATGAAATGTCTGCCCATGTTACAAACGTTACATCTTGAAGATGATCCTCTGTATTATCTTGAGTACTTCGAAATCTATCAAACTTTTTAGCTGGCTAGGTTCTTACAAGTATGTAGTTAAAGAGAAAACATGGCATATTACTTGATATGTATCAACTCCTGTGCTTGGTTCCCTCTACATAGTCACATAAATTAAATGTATGCATTTAGATTTTTGACAGACCCAAATAATGCAGACAAAATTGGAAGAAAGGGAAGCTTTTTTCTGTGCTGAAATACCTTGAAAGTGAATTCTGGTTCAAATGGGAGTGATTTCAATTCTGCTCTTCAGCATGTTCAGAGATTGTTTTGTAACATTTAATACACAAGAACAAAGGATACACATTTGGGTACATGCACATAAAGCCAAAATGGTTTGCTAAGTTTTTAATTTAAGTTTTTCTGTATGATTTTTCTCAACAAACAAAGCAGTTTCCCTTAAATCCCAACTAATTATCTAGTGCACAAATAATTTGTACTAACTAGTACGACATGTATTAGTAGGATACACAAAAAATTCAAATCCTGAACTGATCGCTTACATACATGTTCTGTAAATTTTATTATTCCATTTCAGAAAGTACATTATGTTCAACACCAAAATATACATATACGTCCGACTAATAAAAAGTTCAAAATACAATACCTATACATGGTATGTATAATAAATGTTAACTTGGCAAGCTATTCATTTTTTGAACATTGCTTTGAAATCTCATTTTGTTTTGTTCTTCATCCTAAATGACTAAAACTCCTTCTTTATTTTTTTCTCAATCTCCAGAAAAATTTAAGGTACATTTACAAATTACACACGTACAAAACACTTCCAAGTGCCATTTTATTTCCTTTCAGAAAGGATGTAGCCTACATCACATGTAGGAAATAATTGAACTCGTTTCAGAAGATAGGAACGATTTCAGCAGTAATACCTGCTGTATGCACTATAACACACGTGTACAAGACATGTATGGGTAGCCTATAGTACAGTATAAATAAATTACATAAATCGTGTACATAATACATGTACTGTCTAATGAATTGTGTCAAATATTAATGACACGTATGTATATGTACGTGTACTTGTATATAGTGTGTAGGTGGGCGATGTCCGTCTGCTTGTTTTGTTCACTCATAAGGATGTGAATTTGATGAAAGCATAGACTGTACTGGTACTTCAACAATTATCAAGTGGAGAAAATAGGGGAAAATTAGTGCATAAAGTCCAACAGGATACTGTAATGAATGACTTTGTACAGTGCACTTCAGAATTAACGGACTTGCAACAAGTGTTCACTCCAGTTTGGTCAGTTATTAAAAGTCATCTGCTATGCTAAGTGTGACTTGATATCTGTGCAATGTGCGTACCATATTGATGTGAATTTGCATTGGTAAGTTTCTTAATTTGTAGTATAATTGAATCGTCTTCAAGCTGTTAGTCACTGACAGTCAGGGTTTCGATATCTGAATGTTAACCTGTGTTACATGTACTGTTGCTGTGCATATGTCGGTAGGAAGATGGTACAAGTACACGTGTATTCCTGCACCAGTACATCCCCAGTATGTAATACATACTACATGTACTGTGCTGTGCCTTGATTTTCAGAACCATCTGTGATAAGGGAGACGGCTTACATGTACATGTACCATACTGTACATTTCAGTGTTCTAGCCACGCCGGTCGGCACCGGTCAACATAAATGTTGAAAAGAACAGTAAGATTTTGACTTGGAGACAAATTTGGAAAGATAAAATGACCAGGGGCAGATTTCACTAAAGCCCAAATCCATCGCGGAAAATAAACGGAAAATCGATCTCTACTTTGCGTAGCAATTTTCCATTCAACGATGGATTTGGGCTTTAGTGATGATCGCAAAGTGTTAGTGAAATTGGCCCCTGAGATCCCCGATAACCAAACGGAATAGGCCTATTGCTTACACGCTCACATACACATACGCATTTACATGTAGCTACCATGTACACTGTAGACGTACATGTATGTTATGTATACATGTATTGTCTCCTGCACCCCGGCCGTGAGGGGCGAGAGCTCCCCTTGCTATGCTTCACAAAGTATTAAAATTTAGCCGGCACTCAAAATGGGCTAGCTACAGTTTAGTGCTAACCTATGTGTTGGCCCTTTTGGCTACTGAGCCACAAAAAATGCTAATTGCTAAAATGCTAACAGGTACAAAAGAAATTGCAAACGGTTGGTCCATTCAATTTAGTGTCATGTTTTTGACATTTCATTGCAGCTGTTTAACTCTAATTTAAGAAAATGTGGTACAAAGTTTCAGACAAGTGTTGCTCTTGTTTTCATAACCAAAAATTGGTCATGTGTCACGAACAGCCGCAATGAAATGTCAAAAACGTGACATTAAATTGAATGGACCAACCGTTTGCAATTTCTTTTGTGGTCAGAATAATGTATGCACAACATTGCACATGACTCAGATGCAACTTTTCAGATTTTAATCGGAAATCAGATTTTTGTTTCTTTTTTTTCAGCATAATTCCAATTGTTTCCCCATCAAATGTTTTGAATTATTATGTACAATTTATTTTCAAGTCTCCTTTGATGATATTTACTTATCTTCTACGGCACTGCCTTGGATTGTACACAGTGTGTCTAAACGCAGCGCATACATGTACATACATGTATATAATTATGACTAGATCTACATTGTAGCTACATGTACATGTATAACGCAGTCCTTTTCAGATTTTTGTTGGCAGTGGCAAGTTGTATCTCTGAATATGTACTCTTTTGACAACAAGTGTGGTTCCGAAAAGAGCCAATAACTAAACTGATGTGCTGTACAATGTACATGTATCATGCAGTGTGTGTGCTCCGCCCATCGTCAGGAAATGTTACCGCAAACATCCTACATTCATGACATTGTGAACCCACCATGCAAACTTTCAAATCTCATTTTAACCACCAATCCTCCAAAAGTCATCCAACTTTTATAATATTATGTACATTATGCGTACAATTTGGTATTTTCTCAGTGCTCCACTATCATGTATGTAATTTATTTGAATATCTTTGGACATGAATAGTGTACATGTACAGCCCCAATTGACCAAAATCTTCCACCACAACCTCAAGAAAATGATGGAACATACGCTAGTGTAGTGTTTCTTGTCATGTATGTAAAATGTGTACAGTACATACATATGTACATTCTTCTTTGAGGATTAATACACACTCACCCTAAGGATGCATTCTTGGAAAGCACACAAAGGCTAATCAAACACAAAGGCGAAAGCCATCTCTACCCTCACAGGTACCCATTTACTCCTGGGTGAAGAGGAGCAATATGTTACAAAGCGTCTTGCCCAAGGACGCAAGCACCCATGGCTGGACTTGAACCCACAATCTATAGATTGACCACAAGAGTATGACACACCAGACTACAAAGCCAAGACACTATTATAATTAAGGAGTATCTGTGTGTACATTCATCGTAGAAGTCTTAAAATGGATCTAGAGTAAAATCAGTACTTTTGTTTAAGGTTTGTATTTAAGAAGAAAGTTATTGGCTCTGTGCATAGGCCTACTACTTAAACATTTGCTCACATGTAACATGCGTATTAGATTGCAAGTCCATTTGGGGAAACAGGAAATCCAGTACGGATTCCACAGAAATACTGGGTTTCCAATATGTAAAGAAGTTTTAAACTTTTAATAAAATTTCTACGGAACGAAGCAGGATACCTGTCACAGTAATGTGACACCCAGGCACCCCATTGGCAGGAAAACATGTCAAGTAAGTTCTCAACAAATGTACACCCAGTCGACCCAGACAGGCGTAAATGTAACCTTTCACTTTCAGTGCTTTTCACTTGGCAAGGCTGGAATTTAACGGATGCCACTGAGGCCAATGCCTTCGTTGCCCTTGTTCTTGGCCTTCGTGCCCCCTTCAAATATTTCCATAGACATTATGATTTTCCAATGGAAGTGCCCCTTGCAATGGAAAAGTGGCCTTGCCCCTATCAGAACCAAATTCAAGGCCTGCTTTGAGCGTGTTTCCATAATCTATAGAGCCAACTTACCGCTAAATAATGCTAAAAAACATGCATTTCATTTCTGTAGAAGTCAACTCCATCGCCTTTTAATTGGCATCGCTATGGCCTTTTCATCAGTATCGGCAACCTATAAGTACTCCGAGCAGGTTTTTGGCAATACTTGCCGACGGATAACTTATGAACATCATGCAACTCCATCAGCATTAAACATGCTAATAATACTAAGCGATAGTGTAGGCTGTGGAAACAGCAGCTTAAAAACTGTAATCAAAGAAATGCAGATTCATGGGCAAAAATATCAAGACAGAAACAGTAACAGTCATCTGTGAAAATGTCAGTCCCATATGGTGCCCACTTTTTGAGAAAACAGTGAAAAACAGCCACAGTATTTCTTAAGTCTTTTCTCTTTTATTTTTTATCTTTTTAAAGATCAAAAATGAAAAAACTGTGTTTCTACCACCACCATCTTCATACCCTGTAAGTTAAATACGTAAATCTGTAAACATTTCTGTTTTGGTTTCTTACCAAAGTATGATAATACCTTTAATCGGAAAAATGGTATTTAGCGATATCCACTTACTGCTAAATAGCGATGGGCCTGTGGAAACACGCTCTTTATGACTGATAGTCGGTAGACCAGCATGTACCTTATTTAAACGATACATGTACACATCAATTGTATGATGTGTGTACATACATGTACATGGGCGCAAATCTGGTGTTATATGGAGACATAGCACAATAGGCTCCACATGGATATTCTAAAGGTTAGGTGTACTACATAGGCACATGTCTCCAAAAGGTTTCCACGGAATTCATATTTGGAATTAACTCAAAAAGGAAGAAATTCCAAGGTCGCAAAGAAAAGTATGGGATTAGGCCTAGAGGGACGTTCACTAAAAATTTCAACCCAGAACTTTTCTGGTTCACATGGAGAGTGTTCATTTACTGTACATGTAGATGTGTACACAAGAACAAAGCCATGTCTCCACAAGATACAAGTTTGGGTATGGGTGTACACGTATGGGTATATGTCTACATGCATCTTCAATGTACCAGAGAGTGCATTTTGCACACATGTAGTACATGAATGTACATGTATGTGTACATACAGCTTCATGAAAAAAGGCCTTAGAATTGTGTGCACACATACATTGTAGGCCTTATAACTTGTGATATTTGACCTTGCATATTTGAGGCCTTTGCCCTGTGGGCTATGGGGATGGTTAGGGGATTTCCCCTTCATATGTTACATTGTTATACCACTCATTGTACTGTTGCCCAGGGTTGCATGCACCTGCAGTATTAAATGTATTGATCTTTGTAAGGGACATGTACATGTACATGTAGGATACAATAAGGGCTTACATAAGCCAGCCTATGGTGTTCTGTATACTTGTATATGATAAACTTTTCCTAGTTATGTTGACTTAACATTTTAACCAGTTTACACACCCTGATAGTCTAAGCTTCATTAATTACATAGGCCCTATTCTGGCCTGATAATCTTAAAGGTAGTATCATACTTTGGTAAGAAACCAAAACAGAAATGTTCACAGATTTATGTATAACTTACAGGGTATGAAGATGGTGTTAGAAACATACAGTGTACCGTTTCAATTTTTCCGCCTGAAATGCTGTATTTATCCACAAATTAGTCAAACAACGACCACAAATCTTTTTGATATTTTGAAAGATCAAAAATAAAAGAGAAAAGACTTAAGAAATACTGTGGCTGTTTTTCACTGTTTTCTAAAAAAGTGGGCATCGTATGGGACTGAAATTTTCACAGATGACTGTTACTGTATCTTCCTTGATGTATTTGCCCATGTATTTCTTTGACCAAAACCAAAGTATGATACTACCTTTAAAGTTTGTGTAACTAGTGTATTGTTTAAAGGTAATATGATCATACATGTACGTTGTGATTTTATCAAAGAAATACAGATTCATGGGCAAAAATATCAAGACATAACAATCATCTGTGAAAATGTCAGTCTCATACGGAGCCCACTTGTTAAGAAAACAGTGAAAAACAGCCACAATATTTCTTAAGACTTTTCTCTTTTATTTTTGATCTTTTAAAAGATCAAAAAGATTTTTGGTCGTTGTTTGACTAATTTCTGGATAAATACAGCATTTCAGGCGGAAAAATTGTAACGGTATGTTTCTACCACCAGCCTCTTCATACCCTGTATAGTAAGTTAAATACATACATGTAAATCTGTGAACATTCTGTTTTTGTTTCTTACCATGATATTATGATATTACCTTTAAAGGTACTATCATACTTTGGTAGGAAACCATTTGAAACAGAAATGTTCACAGAGTAACTTACAGGGTATAAAGATGGTGATGGTAGAAACATATGTAGGCCAGTTGTTGACATTTTGAAATGCTGTATTGTTCCTGAAATTAATAAAAACAAAAGACCAAAGCCAGTTTTGATCTCCGAGATCAGAACCTTACAATTTCACATAACAATTGCAATTTTTTTTGCTGTTTTCCAATAATCAATTTAGCTGAAAAAAGGCACAGCTTTGTTTTTATTTCATGAGAAATCAATTTATGAACAGACTGCAGCTGTTCTATCAACTTCACCAAACATGCCAAATTATGAAAGTACCTTTAATATACACTGATAGGTTAATAGGATTATTGTATCATGGATGAAAGATCCTGATGATACTAGAACAGCATCATCATGCAGCTGTTTAAACACAATTTAAAGGGAGCTTCATACTTTGTATTTTGTCAAAGAAATGCATATCATTGGCAAAAATATCAAGAAAGATACAGATGATGTGGGACTCTTTCAAACTTGAATTTTATGAAGTTTTAGGTGAACATAGGGGTTGAAATTTGGCAGAAATCATGTTTAAGTCTCAACGTGTCTTCCCTTTAAGACCAGTTTGACAAATTCATTTTGAAAGCTAATCCCCGCTTCAAACTTTTTTTTTTATTATGCCGATGTGGGCGACATTCGCCTTTTTGTATTGAGAGGAAACAAGGCGTTTGTCTGTGATCCAGATCACCAGCACCCAGAAAATAGCACTTGTACCAGGTGAATAGCGTGTGCTGAGTAGGAACACAGAGAATGTGCACTGACCTATCATCAGACAGGATTTGTATTAAAATTGTACAATACATGATTGGTAAAGGTCACAGGACAGCACTCATACTTTGTCTGATCAAACATGCACATAAGATAATAAACCTGTGAAAATTTGAGCTCAATCGGACATGTTCTGAGTCACAAGAAAATAGCGAAAACCCGACTCGATTTTTCTTATAAAACATTAAGAAAAGTTTTCTTTATTTTTGTTCCAAAAATCGTTCGGACGATCTTTGGAAAAGACACTAAATCTTTGCTTGAAAAACCCAGCATCTGATGAACCAATATTTCCCATGGTGACTGTTTGCACTGTTTACGAACTGTTGAGTCCATTTTCTGTCTCCAACTCAAAAATTGTTTTTGGAGGCCTTGCAAATCTTATATGCTCCCTTTACGTCTGTTTCCCTTCGACCTTCCAACATTTCTCAGTCATTCAAAAGAATGCTGGAAAATTCCCTAAATGTCCCCTATCCCTGAAATTGTTACAAATCCCTCTAGTATTAGGGAATTGTGGCCTCTTGGCTTCAACATCTGCTTGGATTTTTATCCGGTTAAAGGTTAGCCGACCCAGATTTAATTATCCAGTTACAAATTTTCACTAACAGTTAGCCGAAACTGTAAGGAAAACAAAGGGATGAATCTTTGGCTCATGCTCAGCAACCCAAAAAGTATTAACTGTAGAATTTCAGTCAGTTATTTAGTCTATTTTGCCAAATAGAAACACGCTTTTCACATACTAGATCCAAAAGAAACCTTGTGTACTTGATCTAAATAACATCATAAAAAGCATTCTGAAAGTGACGATCACATTGAAGAAGATGTATACCATAAATTGCACATGTTGCACATGATTACATCTATAGGTTAACCATCAACCTGATTTGTTTTGCAATCAGTTACCGGATATGAAATTACCCAATTTTGCCCAGCACTACCTCAACATTATGTACTGCTTAGGCCATAAAAAAAAAAATTGTTGTATTGGCGTAACCCGCCCGACCCAAAAATATACCCCGACCGTAAACATTTTAACCAAACAAATTGTTGTTTTTTTTCAATTAAAAAGAAAATCGGGGAAAAAAAAACAACTAAATAAATCGCAAATTTGTATGCAGCTTAAAAGGAGCAAAAGATGGAAACCAGACTGGTTAAAGTTGTTATGTCATTTCTTGTCTTTATTTGACTCGTCAAATACTGTGATATACAGGAAAAAAAGCATTTAATACAGGAAAAATTAAATTAATAAAAAAAAAAATCCGCCCGCCCTACCCTATTTCCCAACCCTCCGTTATTCCAACACAACCATTTTTTTTTATGGCCTTACTGCTTAAAGCCTGTTCCTGTATACATGTACATGTAGGCTTAACAGTATGATGTGGTACAAAACCCATGTACATGTACCACATCACAACATCCGACAGTTGTTTTGTTAAATACATGTACCATACAGTCATCTTTATTTAAGTTTTCAAAGAAATATTTGGGAAGGATGTCCAAATCATTGACTGAAAACACCTTGAACTGCGTGCCCAGGCCATAGCTATAGATACAAAATTCCCTACAGTTTCGTTTGAACTGTTCCCTACAACCCACAGTGCAGAGTGCATGCATTGTCACGTGGTACCAGGGAAAACTCAATGCTGCAAGTTTGTTCCCATTGCTAAATACGTACATTACAAACATCGTACAATTATGGGTTAAAACCTGGGAAAGAGGCGAGTGGTACATGACATTTGTCGGAGATGTACATATCACTTTCGTTGTTGTTATAAGTCGGCTCATGTACACAACTTACAAGCGTATAGGTGATCACGTTTTGACCAATGAAATTCCTCAATCTAATGCCGTGATATAACAAGTAGCCTACATGCAGTGTTCTAGCCACGCCGGGCGGCTCCGGTCTGGGACAGCCGTCACTCAGCCTTTCCGACCGACACTCAGGACGAAACATAATGTTGCCGACCGGCTCAAAAAATCTTGAAAATCACAGAAAATGTTACAACATAAATGTTGTGTTTTTTCACTGAAAGAATAGTAAGATTTTGATTTTATAGAGACAAATTTGTAAAGATGAATTGACCAGAACTTCGATAACAAAACAGAATATTACTGACACACTAACGTATGTACGGACTTGCATTTATCTACCATGTATGCATGTATTATCTCCTGGACCCAGGCCATGAGGGGCGAGAGCTCCGCTTGCTATGCTTCACAATAAGTAAATTTAGCCGGCACTCAAAATGGGCTAGCTATAACACTGCCTACATGTAAAGTGCAGGCTTACGTTGCAAATTTGCAAAATATTCTTGCAACACAGTGGGAAAAACCAATTTTTAGATTGTTGCGATACCAAAATTATGAACCAGAATTTTGCCACCAATGCAGGGTTTCGTAATCCTGCATTCTGTTCACACCTGTGTCAATAATCCTGAGTTTTCTTTAACCCCGGGTAAAGTCACCTCGGGTTAAAGCAGGGTGGTTTCACACAACACATACCAAGATTGCTTATGGAAGTTTTAACCCTGCTTGGTTCTCATTATTAAAGGGAGCATATAGGATTTGCAAGGCCTCAAAAGAAAAATTATTGAGTTTGAGACAGAAAATGGGCTCAACAGTTCGTAAACAGTGCAAACAGTCACCATGGGAAATATTGGTTCATCAGATGCTGGGTTTTTCAAGGAAATCAAGATTTAGTGTCTTTTCCAAAGATCGTTCGTCCAAATGATTTTTGGAACAAACATAAAGTAAACTATTCTTCATGTTTAATTATAATAAAAATTGAGTCGGGTTTTCGCTATTTTCTCGTGACTCAGATGTCCGATTGAGCGCAAATTTTCACAGGTTTATTATTTTATGTACATGTTTGATCAGGCTGAGTGCTGTCCTGTGACCTTTACCAATCATGTATTGTACCTTTAAAGGTACTTATCATACTTCGGTAGTGCGAAAGAGAAATCTTCACAGATTTACAACTTTATATAAAGATGGTGATGGTAGAAAACATCATTAAAAATCTTCTGCCTGAAATGCTGTATTTATCCTGAAAGGAGTATTAACAAAGATCTTTAAAGCACAAGATAGGACACTTGCCGTATAAAGTGAAACAACAGAACCTGACTACTGCGTATAGTGTGGAGAATTGAGCGAATTGGGAGCCTGCGTAGTTTCCACACATTTTTACTTGCCCAACGTAAGTGGCGCTATTCCCAATTCAATGGGGGAATAGCGCCGCTTACGTTGGGTTAAGGAAAATAGAGATGTATCTGTACACGCCATCCTTGTTTCACTGCACCCTGTACAAACAGATAGGCAGTGTCCTATCTTGTGCTTTTAAGATCTTTGGTATTAACCACAATGACCAAAAACAATTTTGATCTTTTAAAGATAAAAAATAATGGTTGAAACATTTTTTTAAAATACTGTGGGCGTTTTTCACTGTTTTCTTAAAAAGTGGGCACCGCATGGGACTGAAAATTTCACAGATGACTGTTAAGTGTATCTTCTGCCCATGAATCTGCATTTCTGTGACAAAAACCAAAGTACATGTATGACATTACCTTTAAACCATTTTTGGTAAGAATAAGAGCAAAGAAACTATGCACCTTGATCTGAAGAAAAAAGATGGATGAAAAAGCAATGGTAGAAGGTATTGAGCTGCGTAATGTACATTAGACTGCAGTGCGTGATCCTGTTTGGCAATTTGCCAGAGGCCACTGAGTGTCACGACTCTTACATGTACAAATTTATACAGAATATGCCTTTTTGTGATGTCGCCTGATGATATATGTATTAAATCAACCGTGTGTGGAGGAGGCTAGAGGTTGGGCCTACATGAAAAGGCCAATCAATTAACGACCCCCACCCCTCCCCAGGCACGCACCCCTCTCCCTGTTGACAACAAGTTCAGACCTTTTGGTTCATCATGCATGATGGGGCCAAAACCTTGGTAAATAAAATCAGTATGCCAACCAAAACTCTTTGTGAATGTTATACTCGACAAACAATGGCCGAATACAAGTCAAAAGCACTATCAATTAAAAATGTGGTCGGCAATCCTGTTTGATCAAGGAAGACTTTTCATGCTTTAGGCCTAAGCTATTTTTGTGCTTAAAGGCAGCGTACAGGATTTGCAAGGCCTCCAAAAAAAGAAAATTATTGAGTTTGAGACAGAAAATGGACTCAACAGTTCGGAATCAGTGCAAACAGTCACCATGGGAAATCTTGGTTCATCAGATGCTGGGTTTTTCAAGGAAATTAAGATTTAGTGTCTTTTAAAAAGATGGTTCGTCCAAACAATTTAATAGCAATTCGAAAGCCTGAAGGATTCGGAGGGGGCAAGATTATTTCGGCAATATTTCTGCTATCCAAATGTACAAAGCGTAGAAAGGTACATGAAACAACGTCCATAAGGAAGTTTAAGACCTTCACTTCTGTTTAAGTTCCAAATTCAGCCAAAACGCACCTCTTTGCAAATCCGACATGCATGTTCCCTTTAATTAAGCAGCTCTATGAAATTGGCCCCTGGCTGTTTTGATGCACAGTTTTCCAATCAAGAAAACAACCTCCTGGGCCAATTTCACAAAAGATGAGAATCAATCAGAAATTGGGAATTGAATCTTAATTGCTAAGCAAGGTGTGATGTGAAGATACAAATCACCATGGTCAGATGGTAATACTGACAGGTCATCTGAAGAGATTTATCTTAGTGTTTGGTGAAAACGAGCTTTGGAGGTTTATGAATTATTTCTTGTAGCTGTCAGTGACGCAGATTGTTATTTTGAACACAGCGGTGTATTACATGATGTACTTCTGTTTCCAGGGATCAATTTCACCAAACTCATTGTAACTTATAGGTACCATCAATTGTAGGACTTATGATGCATTGCAGGCCTACGTACATGTAGGATACAATGGGTTATCCTTCATAACTCCAGTTACGATCGATCGTAGGGCTTTGTGAAATTGACCCCACAACTGATTTGACATTTCAGAGTAGAATGTGCTTTGAAGGTAGTATCATACTTGGGTAAGAAACCAAAACAGAAATGTTCACAGATTTACGTATTACTTACAGGGTGTGAAGATGGTGGTGGTAGAAACAAACCGTTAAAATGTTTCCACCTGAAATGGTATTGTATTTATCCAGAAATTAGTAAAAACAACGACCAAAAATCTTTTTGATCTTTTAAAAGATCAAAAATAAAAGAGAAAAGACTTAAGAAATACTGAGGCCATTTTCACTGTTTTCTCAAAAAGTGGGCAACGTATGGGGCTGAAATTTTCACAGATGTCTGTTACTGTATCGTCCTTGATAATTTTGCCCATGAATCTGTATTTCTTTGACAAAAACCAAAGTACAGTGTATGATATTACCTTTAATATATGCACAGTTGCACACTGCGTACTTAAAGAAATGTCAAGATTTCTTCACTTTGAGATTTGTTTACATGTAGCTGGCCACTGGTAGCACAGTGGTAACAAGGTTTGACACACTAGGCAAGACTAGACAGTCAGCCATGTCTGCCAAGCTTGGACCCAATTTTGGTGTTCTTATTTTGAACTACATGTATGTAAGGTTTGAAGTTTTGCATGGTGCAGGAGAGAGGACGACTAGAGCACACTAGTCGAAACGTCGAGAATCCACTCTCATCGGTCCTTTTCAGACCACACATCT
Source organism: Astropecten irregularis (assembly GCA_963971285.1). Taxonomy (NCBI): domain Eukaryota; kingdom Metazoa; phylum Echinodermata; class Asteroidea; order Paxillosida; family Astropectinidae; genus Astropecten; species Astropecten irregularis. The sequence continues at coordinate 3,170,750 of OZ020244.1, read as the reverse complement.
TTCTAAAAGAGATTTATGATACATGGTGTTACTGCAAGCCTTACTCTCTCTAACTACATGTATTTTTTTGTTGGAGGCCAGACCCACAGTATATTGTTGAGCCCCTACATGTAGATCAGTTGGGATATTTTCCTTAAAGGTAGTATGATATCATACTTTGGGTTTTATCAAAGAAATACAGATTCATGGGCAAAAGTATCAAGACAGATACAGTTACAGTCATCTGTGAAAATTTCAGTCCCATACGGTGCCCACTTTTTGAGAAAACAGTGAAAAACAGCCACAGTATTTCTTAAGTCTTTTCTCTTTTATTTTTGATCTTTTAAAAGATCAAAAAGATTTTCGGTCTTTATTTTACTAATTTCTGGATAAATACACCATTTCAGGCGGAACAATTTTAACGGTATGTTTCTATCACCACCATCTTTATACCCTGTAAGTCATACGTAAATCTGTGAACATTTCTGTTTTGGTTTCTTACCAAAGTACATGTATGATACTACCTTTAAAATAGAACATGGTTCTAATATGTGTACAACCAGTGGTAGTATTATCATATTTCCTGTACTTAATTAGACTGTGGTGGCACTGCAAGGGACAATACTGATAAGATACAGTACATCAACTCTAAGGCCATCATTATATTGTGGAGGACGTACATTACATTATCATACATGTGGTAAATGTAATTGTGTTCTGTTTTAAAAACCAAAGTCAGCTGTCTCAAAACTAAATATTTGGAATTGTAAACTTCAAAAAGGAGAAATGGTGAATGATTTCAATTCTACTATTCGGAGAGTGTTCATTTTAGTACACAAGAACAAAGCCATGTCTCTACAAGTATACTGTTCATTCAACTTTCAAGTATTGGTGAACATGTAAAAAATTTTCATGTACATCATTGTACATGTACATGTATGTGTACGAACTTGCTGAATTTATAAGGAAACATTAATTCCAGCAATTCTCTTGCTTGTTTGTTTTATTGGCAGAGCGGGGATCAGCAGAAGGGTCACATTTAGCAGGAAATCTGCACGTCGCAGGAAGCTCATGTCCTCACTGATTGTATTACCAGATTGAACAGAGAAATTCCGACTGTTGTGATGCTCATGTACAGTATACAGTTGATGTGTTGAATGGATGCTGCTTGTTAATCAGTAGTACTTGGCTGAGGACACAGTACATACAGTGAACGATCTGGGACAAGTTCATGTGCATGCATGTTGTACACACCTGTATACAGTGTACATGCAGTACCAGTGACTGTGACCACCAGTGACATTGTGCATCTGTGACGCACCCATGAGGTGATGTAAGCATGGAGCTTCCGAAATGTGCATACCATGGTGGTCTCTATCACATACGTGTCAGTATCCTACACTGGTAGACATACAAAGTGAAAGTAATGTGTGTATACTTTCTGTGAAGCTGTGACTCCACTCAAGTTATATACAGTACAGCTAGGCTGTTTTTCCTTCAGTGTTATAGCTAGAGGTCGTTAGACATCGCAATGGGCCAACCCGATGAGGTAGACCAAGCAAGCTACTCTAAGGGGACAGGCAGTCGTAGTTGTGCCTCGCAAAGCAGCGACGATTCCTTCATCTTGTCAGGCTCCAGTAAGGAGTCCGGCGGGAGCACCGGGGTCTCTAGCTGGTCTCAAGCCTCAGAGGCCCAGCCTCGGAGCTCTCCTCACTCCTCCAAGCATTCATCTCACTCCTCCAAGCATTCCCACTGTGGCATCTGCAACAGCAACTTGAATGATAGGGAGGAACTAGAGCGGCTGATAAAAACGGCCTTTTTGGATCCAGACCGAATCCGATGGACGTTTCCAACGAAGACTGTAATGTTGACACGGGACAGCAATGGACTCCTAGGTTTCAACTACAATAAAGTCAAAGTACGTGTACATGTCCAGATCAATCTCTTATTTCTAAACAAGTGATAACTGCTGCAAACCTCTCATCAGCCAAAATATTGACCTGAAATTTATGAAATGCTTGGGAGTTAGAAGGGCCTGACGCGTTTCAATCTCAGCAGGATCTTTATCGATAAAACAGGGCTGGATTTCACCAAACACTAAGATTAATTAATCTTAAGATGAGTTGTCAGTAATCACATGTAGTGATTTGTATTGTGACATCACACTTTGCTTAGCGATTAGGATTGATTTTAAACTTAAGATCAGTCTTAGTGCTTTGTGAAATCAGCCCTGCAGGATTACCAACCATACACTGTACATCATCATGTATTTTCATGTGATGTTTAGGGCTTAAATGCTTTTGACTTGTATTTGGCCATTGTTTGCTGAGCATAACATTCACAAGGAGATTTGATAGTGTCATGAGTTTTTGCAGAATTTCTAAACTACATGTAAGCCAAGTACACTTGTCGTGATAAATTTATAGCTATGTATAATGCGACATTTTCAGTTAAACATCTGCTTTGCCAAGTACATGCACCAATTCTATTCATTCAAGGTAATATCATACTTTGGTTTTTGTCAAAGAATTGCAGATTCATGAGCAAAAATATCAAGAAAGATACAGTAACAGTCATCTGTGAAATTCCCAGGCTTATACGGTGCCCAGGTTTTTTTTTAAACAGTGAAAAACGCCCATTTTAAATTGGTATTTTACATTTTTTTCACAAGTTTTTTTATCTTCCAAAGATCAAAATTGTTTTTGGTCAATTGATTTTACTCTTTTCTGGATAAATACAGAATTTCAGACAGAAAAATGTTAACGGTATGTTTCTACTATCACCATCTTTATACCCTGTAAGTAAGATTTCTGTTTAGGTATGCTACCAAAGTATGATAGTACCTATAACTCTGCATTGCAACAAATGGATATGGCTTCTAAGAGAAGGATTTGAAGTGAGTTGAAGTGAATCACATCAATTTTTGCAGGGACAGACTTCAGGTAAAATGCACACGATGGTCTCAAAGGTGACTCCAAGGGGACCGGCACATGGTAGAATCTACATTGGGGACTGCATCCTGTCTGCAAACCGTCATCATTTAGAGGTAACTTAGATTTAAGGCTATAGGTGCGTTCGAGTAGGTCACCTAGGTCGCTCCGAGTCTATGCCCCCATACCGGTCGATTAGATCTGACGTCATTCTCGAGTTCACCCAGGGCAGCCACCAATGACCCTGCTCCCGAACAAAGTCAGTGGTGGGAAACACGTCACACGAATTCAAGATGACGGAAAGGTAAGCAAGCGTTCGATTAGCCCAGCCGGTGGCTGATTCAGTGACTTGACGCGTATTGACCGAGGGAAAATACTCGAACGCACCTTAAATGCATGGCGGAAGTACATAAAGTAATGTTTTGCATTAGCACCATGTGACACACTCTTTTGGGAGCATGGGTTGGCTCTAAAAAAGAGGCAGTTAACTCGACATTCCCTTGGTCATGTATTCTCCGTTCATTCTCCTGATACTAATTACAAGTCTCATTCATTCTTTCAGGGTGTCACCCTAGCGTCTGTGCTCAGGATGAACAAAACAGATCAAGTGTGCCTCATCATCCAGAGTCCCAAGGGGATAATCTGCAAGAAGAGGCAGAGCAGGAAGCCCCGTGTCCAGAGGTCAATCAGCCAGGACAGGCAGGCCAGCCAAGATGAAGCCAGTGGTGACACTCACAAACAGTTGGAGAGGATGGACAGCAGCAAGATGTCCACTAACTCCTCCCACGCCTCCAAGGCACCCAGCGCTGCCCCGAAAAGTGTCGATGAGAGGCTGCAGGCCCTCGCTGACTCTGGGAACTTGTCCTGCCTCAGTGCCCACATGCCAAGGCTGCCCTGCTTGAGGCTGGTGATTGCTGGCAACCAGGCAGAACTGATAGCTAGCTCCCTTGTAGGTGGAGCGGGAAGCACAGAGCCTTTAGGGAACGATGTTGGTGTTCGGTATCGAGCTTCAGTAAGGAAAACTTGTTCAGGATTTGCCATGGAAGCCTCTTGCTCAGACCCTAAGGAGTGGATGACTGATCTCTTGGAGTCTGTTGCCAATGTGAAGCCAATTGAGACCTACGATCGCGTCGAGCTGGAGATCCTGGCCCTGAAGACTCACCCATTCTCAAATTACTGTGACCACATTCTTGCCACTGCCCATTCTATCTACATCATCCAATTCTGCCACCAGGACTTCTTGGATAACAAGCAGGCTGTCCTCGTGGACATTCAGAAAAGACTGAACAAGATTCGTACTTATGCATCCAATCAAGCCCCTGTATATCTTGTTGTGACAGTCGAGGAGAGCTTACCCGTCGAGCAGCTGACAACCACAGGAAAGACTTTACACAATCAGTTTTCCGAAGCCTTCATGAACCAGCTCCAGTATAATCCTGCCACAAACTTCCCTTGCTTCCAGTTGGTACGCACTCAGGCAAGAGAGCAACTCAGCAATGACAGCAGTTTCTTGACAAACCTCAGTGACTCCGAAGAGTGCCACATCAGTTCCCCATCTCTGAGTGGCAGCCTCAGGGTCAGCTTCTCTGTGAGACCCGCCAACACCTCGACTCACGCCAGATCAGTGCTTTTTGATGTCAGCAAGTTGAAGGAGCACGTGTCGCAGGTTGCATTCAAGCAGCCCTTCATCACAGACCGCTACCCCTTCTACTATCTGCTGGAGCAGGATAGAGTGAACAAGCTGAAGAAGAACTGTCTCCGCTACGTGTATAAAGCCAGGATTATGCAAGAATGCAGTGCCATCTCATCTGAGAAGGAGCTTACCAGTCTCCTCCAGTTTCTTCATAACAATGGAGACATCATATGTGCCGGTAAGTTTAACCTTAAGATTAAATAAACCTGGTTCATTCATTGATGCAGGTACATCAGGTGTGGAACTTTATTCTCAAAATTGTGCATTTTTTCCTTGGCAAAAGGCAATGTCTTTGAGGGAAATTCATAGGAAGAGAAACTTTCATACCAGTTGGTCAAAAACAATAAAGCCTGGCTTCTGGATACTGCCCACGACCAATGTCAATCAAGTTTATAGTGCAAACTATGCATGATCCAGGGCACACAGCAGGGGCTTGAAGTTGATAGTTCAAGGCTAGGAATTATAGAAGACCAGTGGCTGGGCCCAACGCAGCTACACATGTACCCACTATAAACTTTATAATGTGTATGTGCAGCAAGTTTCATTTTCTTTATTTTAGACTGAAGACTCATTGTTTGCCTAGTCTTCTCACAGTTTTGATTACAAGCGATTTACTAATTTGGCCTCGCACAATTTTGTTGTTGTTTGGGTCAAATTTCAGCAGTCCATTGCTGTCGCATGTGCCATTTTGCGATTTAAAGGTAGTATCATACTTTGGTTTTTGTCAAGGAAGTACAGATTCATTGGCAAAAAATCAAGACAGATACAGTAACAGTCATCTGTGAGAATTTCAGTCCCATACAGAGCAAACTTTTTGAGAAAATCGTGAAAAACGGCCAAAGTATTTCTTAAGTCTTTCTCTTTTATTTTTGATCTTTTAAAAGATCAAAAAGATTTTCAGTTGTCGTTTTACTCTTTTCTGGATAAATACACCATTTCAGGCGGAAAAATTTTAATGGTATTTTTCTACCAGCATCATCTTCATGCCCTGTAAGTTATATATAAATCTGTGAACACTTCTGTTTTGGTTTCTTACCAAAGTATGATACTACCTTTAATATGCTGCTGCATATCCTCTTGCAGACTTCCTGGAGTATAGGGTCGCCAACAGCTTTGTCTGCTTCCAAACCACAAGCAACAATATCTTGCTGGACCGTCAGCACCTGATCACGGCGGCCAGAAGACTGACAACGATCCCCAGCCGTGACCAGCAACAGGATCCCAGCTTCACGGACTCCATGCAGCACTGGAATACTCTCGGGCAGCGTGGGACTGCCTCGTCCACCTTCCTGGAGTACCTCCTTGGGAACGATTCGGAGAGAAGCAACCTCCTGACCACCCTGAGTCTGATGAACATCATCCACTGCATCCAGCAGCCAGATGCCAGGAGCGCATCCACCTACCTCGTCCCTTACTTCTTCCAGAGCAAGCCGCTGCCCACCCAGCTCTTGGATTGTTATCAAGCCCCAGACCCCAGCCTCTACGACCTGTGTGTGGACTTCCATGGATGCCTCCCGGATGGATTCTTCATGCATTGCCTGATAGGGCTTCTGAGGAAGTCCTGGGAGACAAACGGCAGGGGGAACATCAATGGTGCTCTATCAGCTTCCTTGAGCTTGTCCAGTGACTGCCAGATGAACATGGTGTGCGATGAAGCAGAGAGCATGATCAAGATCTTTGCAAGGTGAGTAAGATGTGCATCGTGTCTCATAGTTTGTTGTAGAAGGGTCTGACGTTTTGATCCTTGCAGGATCTTTATCAAAGGCTAAATGACAAGAGGACAAGAACATGCAAGTAAAGATACACATAAATGGATGAGAGGATCAGAAATCTTCATATCTGGATATTGTAGTTAAAATAGGAAACAGAGGTTTTGTTTCCAGTTCTCTAAGCCAGGTTAGCCAAGAGCCAGTGACTGATGTGTTCCGTGAATTTAAGAACAAGTTGAGGGGTTCTCAAGCTCGCTTGCATGCATGCTTTCTGTCCAGGAAGTAGGACTCCCTTAGTTGACCCATGTTCATCATTTCTATTCTTGTAATAACTCTCACCTCAAGGATCGAAAGCAAACTCAATGAATCTCTAATGTACTTGGAATAGCTTCATCTGTAAGAAAAATCTAAATCTAATACATGCATCTTGCCCAAGGACGCAAGCACCACCAGCCCATGGCTGGATTCGAACCCACAATCTGTGGATTGACCACAAGACCTTGAGTTCCACATGCCAGACCACTAGGCCACAGCATCCCAGAACATGTACACTATGTTGCCTTTTGTGAATTGTTTTTTGATTAAACTTTGAACTTTGGTGTATAGTTGTCCATAATACTCTCCTGTGCTTTGTTTTCCAACCGTGAAGATGCCGTGTGACCTACCAAATCCAAGACCTTCTCATCTTGGTCACCCGCATCGTGGACAACCTTAAAGCCTTCAAGTCCGACCTTCGGATCACCGTCGGGCCGTCCTGCCCTCTACCGCATTATCTATGCAGCGTCCGGGCAAGTGAACCAGGGAAGACTCACGTCATTGACATTGCCCGGGGCAGGGCACCGGTGCCAATTTGGTGTGGTGACAGGCAGATTGACCAACATCCTGCTGTCAAACGCTGGCTCATCAAAGCAGCTGATATCATACAGGTAGGTGTCACTGACACTGTAATATGATCATAGAGCTATGTTAAAATCACTAGAGTGCTCGCTCTGCATTTTCCGTGCGTAGACGCTTTGAAGTCGGCCTGGGGGCAGTCATGTTGAATTTGAGTGAGTGTCTGTGGAAGAAGAAACTTTGACCGGAATGTCAGGGCTTGAATTAAACGATGGCCACGACAGCCAGTGCCTCCTTGGCTCTTCTAACTGGCCGAGGTGCCCCACAAAGCATCCCCTTGTTCACTGCCAGTTATGCCATGCCCTATATTCAATGACATCAATGCCCCTCAATGACATCTCAAATTTATGGACCGGTTGTTGTAAAGTTTCTTGGGAACGGATAACACAAGCACTTGCAGCCCAACCTCTGCCGCAACCTCTGGGGGCAGTCATGTTGAATTTGAGTGAGTGTCTGTGAAAGAAGAAACTTTGACTGGAATGTCAGGGCTTGAATTAAACGATGGCCACGACAGCCAGTGCCTCCTTGGCTCTTCTAACTGGCCGAGGTGCCCCACAAAGCATCCCCTTGTTCACTGCCAGTTATGCCATGCCCTATATTTACTTTGGCCGTCATGCCCTTTTGCAAAAAAATCCATAAGGAGTAGTAAGCATCCATGCTCTCACTAACTGTGTACTTCAATGACATCTCAAATTTATGGACCGGTTGTTGTAAAGTTTCTTGGGAACTGATAACACAAGTACTTGCAGCCCAACCTCTGCCGCAGACACAACATCCTGCTACTACCATTCTGGTAGTGTTTTTAAACACGAGGCCGAATTCACACTTAATGCACTGTGCACTGCACATTTCGATGGTCGTACACATGGGGTGTACAGTACACAAGTATACACAATTACACACATTGTATGTGGTGGGAGCACAACAAATTCATTAGGGCCTACTCCAACATCTGAAATATTATATTCACATTTGGCCTCTGTGCCCTTTCTGCAGATATTATTTGGCCTTGGTGCCCTACCTACTGGCCTTGTTGCCCTCTGTAATTTTGCTCCATCCAAGGCCAAAGTGGCCTTGCCCTAAAAATGTCCAAATTCAAGGCCTGGAATGTTTTTTACAGAATGTACTCAAAATGCAACGTGCAAGTACACCGTATGCGTGAACGTTACCGGAAGTGCGTCTTGAAGGTGCACCGGACTTTGGGCGTATTGGGCTTCAATAATGTACCTGTATAGAACACAAATGCAGATATGCAAATAGACGTACAAAAGATGTACAAAATGTTGTGCTTTTCATAAGTTTGTGCACAAACGTGGATGCGCCCAGCAGGCATCACTCTGGATACGGGGCTAGCGCTCTAGTAATTTTAATATAGCTCTATAAGTATGACCCATTCTGTTAATAAACACATTACCTGACCACATTAAATAAAAAAATAATCAAACCAAATGGAACAGGAGCCAATTTCATAGAGCTGCTTAAGCTCAAAACTTGCTTAAGCATGACAATTCTTCCTGGAATATTAACAGAATTGCCAACCAAATTTTCATGTTTTGTTTACTGCTTTTGACATTTATTTGGCCATTGTTTGCTGAGTTAGGAGGGCTTGACGTTTCGATCCTAGCAGGATCTTTCTAAAAGGCTAAATGGTCAGAGTTAGGAGGGCCTGATGTTTCAATCCTAGCAGGAGCTTTCTTAAAGGCTAAACGGTCAGAGTTAGGAGAGCCTGATGTTTCAATCCTAGCAGGATCTTTCTCAAAGGCTAAATGGTCAGAGTTAGGAGAGCCTGATGTTTCAATCCTAGCAGGATCTTTCTCAAAGGCTAAATGGTCAGAGTTAGGAGGGCCTGATGTTTTGATCCTAGCAGGATCTTTCTCAAAGGCTAAATTACAAGAGAACAAGATATGACCAGTATTCCAACTTTAAATCAAAAATTTAATCGACACGACATCAGCACGACGTCTGAAACAGGCCTTAGAAAGATTACAGGAAGTTTGCTTAACAAAGGAAATGAAAAAATAAGCACCAGCGATAATTTCAATGAAATCACTGTAAAATGGGGTTCATTAGTTCATGGGGCTTGGCAGGCCAACTTGGGTCCAACGCATGTGCCATGTACATGTAGATAATGCTGTCTACTTGATTTATGAAGTTTTTTGCCATGAGGACAGGAAGTTCACATGAAGAATATGTATTGCATCAAACCACACACAGAAATGTTCACAGATTGACTTATAACTTTCAGGGTGTGAAGATGGTGCTGGTAGAAACATACTGTTAAAATATTTCCGCCTGAAATGGTGTATTTATCCAGAAATTAGTACAACAAAGACCGAAAACAGTTTTGATCTTGGGGTAAGATCAAAACCATTCTTTATTTTATAATAAAGAAAAATTGAGAGGGCCCAATGCATTTCGATCCTAACAGGATCTTTCTCAAAGGCAAAAGAAAGATCCTGTTAGGATTGAAATGCGTCAGGCCCTCCCAACATTGAGCATTACATAAATTTCAGGTCATTTTGGCTGATAAACAGTTTGCAGCAGTTTATTACTTGTATTGAAAGAAAAAAATTGAGCGGATTTCGCTATTTTATCGTGACGTATGTCCAATTGTGCTCAAACTTGGTAAAGTTTATTATTTTATGTACATGTTGGATCAGACAAAGTGTGAGTGCTGTTCTGTGACCTTTACCAATCATGTATTATACCTTTAATTACAATTGCAGGTGTCGTCGGGACCACACCACGGACGGCCGCAAGTGAGCATGCGTACCCACATCAAGTACCTACCCACACAGCTGTTCAACTGGCTGTGTATGCAGCTCAACGTACCATCAATTGGAAGGGATTGGCAGGGCATTGCAAGTAAGTAGTCCACCATTGTAGCATTCACTCAGCCTGCTACAGTGGAATGCCAATATAATGAACACCACTATACCGAACATTCGGCTATACCCAGGGATGTAAGAGTTCCGGAAATTTCCGGATTTCCGGAAATGGCATAATTAAAAATCATTTTCCGGAAATGACAAAATGTTGTTTTCGATAGTGCTGTGCATTTTCGGAGCTTTTGAAAACCGGAAAACGCTTTTTAATCATGAATGACTTTTCAATGACTTAAAATTTTCGTGAAATAACCACAAGGGAAACTGACTGACTGAAACTCAGTCAGTTTCCCTTGTGGTTATTTCACGAATATATTAATTAAAAAGCCGTATCCTCTTTGAGTGATCCCCCATGTGCCGTTCCCAGGTTGCAGCATTGTTGCGTGTATCATTGAAACGATCCCTGGGGTGTGGTGGTGTGTGCATGGTTTCATGGCCTTTGACTGCCAAACGAACAAAGATAGTTGACTATTGGGGTCACCACCAACATAGGGCTGGATGGCTCAGTTGGTAGAGCGCCTGTACGGTATGCAGGAGGTCGCCGGTTCGAATCCCGCTCCAGTCAATTTTTCTTTGTTCACTTTTCAATGACTTAAAATTTTGTCAGTTTCCCTTGAGGTTATTTCATAATCTTTGTTTGTTTAGTTACGGTACAAAGAACTCAAGTGAAATGTAAACAAAAGGTTATTATAACAGCGGTCAACTGCCAAGACATGCGCAATAACGGGTGCAGTAATAGTGGTTGTGATTCACCCATAAAGTCATATGTCATGGCGGCCACAAAAATGTGTGATGGCACTATTGTGAAGTTTAGGGCTGACTGAAGGAGGATTTCAGGTCCAAAGGCCCAGGCCTGGCCAGGCTTTTCAGAAGCTTGGCTAGTCTTGGTTCACGACTATGTTATTACTCGAACGTACAAACCGATTACCCGCACTGACCTCACGCACATACGTACATGTACGTAAAGGCCTCTCTGAAATATAGGTTGGGGTTTTTCATTGAAGCTGAAACTCCGTTTTCCTTTTCCAACCAGAGAATCTACTTCCGAACCGCAGGCCAAAGCCTCTATTTTGATACCCATTATTTCAGAATGGATTCACGAAATGGAGCCGGAGCATGAGACAGAGCCCGAGCCTCCGTTTTGTAAACGACCTACATGTATGGCTGGGCATGACCAGTACCGTACTCAAGTTTCTCTCCCCAGGTATTGTTTTTTTTGTATTGAACTTGCATGATGTTTTCTTTGCCTTTAGGTTCTCTTGGGTATAAAGTCTACGAGGTGAAGGTCTTTGAGGTACAGAAGAGCAGCGTCTTCGATCCCTGTCGGTCACTCCTGTTTAACTGGGCCCAGAATGCTAACGCCACGCTGGAAGCACTCATAACCATTCTGAAAGAAGACCTGAAAAGAATGGACATACTGGTGGACATGCAAGAAAAATGGTACATCGTAAAGTGAATGGGTCTAAATTGCTTAGAGTTTGGAGGGCCTGGCGCGTTTCGGTCCTTGCAGGATCTTTATCGATATTTGCCTTTGATAAAGATCCTGGGGTCGATTTCACCAAACTCATCGTAACTTACTATCAATCGTAGGAATTTTGATGCATTGAAGCCCAATACGTGGGATAATCCCCCTACGATGGGTCATCCTTCATAACTCGAGTTACGATCGATCGCAAGGCTTTGTGAAATCGACGCCAGCTACTATAAAAACATGTCAGGCCCTCCTAACTCATAAGCATTTCATATATTTCAGGTCATTTTGGCTGATGAGCAGTTTGCAGCAGTTTATTACTTCTAGGGGTCTAAATAGAATAGACCTTTCTTTTGCAATGTCACGGCCCGAGTTTTTACCAACAATGATGGCGGAAACTACGGCGAGGCGTCAAAGCCAGGCATAAACAATAAACTACAATTAGTACCCAATTTGTACACAACGTTTCATAAACATTGAAAGATATTGCTGAATGTAATGGAAACAACACAAGCAATGATGGTATGTATTTTGTACAGCTATGGAAAGTTTCCCAAATGTTAAATTTGGTCACGCCGTCTGTCAAGAAGACGATATGATTTGCAAGATTTGGCCGCCCATGCCAAGTATTGCCAACCACCAGTCAATGTTTTTGAACAAAATGAAGGTCTATAATCAAAGGGAGGGGTTGCAATTTCATGAAGCTGTTATCATTTTGTAGGTCTTTCCAAATCATTTGATTGGATGATTGTATGTCGCGTGATATTTTATAGAAAGGTGAACAAAGAAAAATTGACTAGAGCGGGATTCGAACCGGCGACCTGAATACCGTATGTGACCAAGTTAGACTGAGGTTTTCGTGGTCACCTGATTAAAAGGCGTCCTCCAATTGGTCAATGCGCACAGTTTGATTGATAGGCCAGCAGGGTCCATTGTTCTTGATCATTCAGAAGTCATTTGTTAAATTTGTTGTTTTACTGATAAGTATACATGTAATTCATTTGAATTCACAAGCGCATTGACCAATCTTTCCCGGCAATCTTGGTTTTTGAGAGGGGCAATTTTGCATGTAGTCGATGTACAAGATGTATTTTCGATTTTCAATGTATTTTCTATTCCTTTTACACATTTTCAAAAAACAAACAAAATAGCAAAATATCCAGTTGATTTGTTTATATTTGCATGCGTTTGTAATGGACTGCATGAAAGTGTTTAATACTCTTTGTCGCCATTTACTGTACATGTATACTATGCTTACTGATTGTATTGTGTGTGTGTATTGTTAACCTGTAACCGGATAAAAATGCCAGCACTACATCATTGCATGCAGTTTGTAAAAGTGCTGTCCTGAGGTTAACTAACTTGTTTGACCAAATGTGACCCAAAAGTTGCATTTGTGGGTAACCATATCCGATGGCCAATGTAATGGGTCATTGTTAAACTTTGACTGTAATGTTGTAATTTGGTTGTTTTCTTTCTTTTTGGGGTGAAAGATTTTGTTTTTTAGGCAAGACCTGGTTTTAATAATGTAAATATGTTAAGGAATTATTATACAAGGTCACCCATGATTCAGTAGGGCTGTTCACACACACACACCAATAATCATGATTTATTAAAATCAATTGAACCATTTTTTATTCGATTTTACATTAGAGGACAGAATTGTCGCAATTATTTAACCGATTCTAATCGTGATTTGCGCTACTCTAAAGTGCAGCTATTTGTCTGATTATTTGCTGTCTGAAGTATGTGTGAGTGGTGCGCGAAAATGACAAACAGTTTTATATCCCATAATGCAAGGCGCAGGCTATACAAACTTCCTGTCTCAGCATGTACTGTACATCAGTTCTTCTCTTGTGTAGTTCTAGTCTTGGTTCACGACTATGTTATTACTCGTACGTACAAGTTGATTACCCGCACTGACCCACACGCACGTATGTACGTACATGTACATGAATGCCTCTCTGAAACATAGTCTTGGGAAACCTGTAAAATCTCATTGCACATGCGTTACTTTTGAATCAGGCACAGCCTATTAATATATACGTACATGTCCGTGCATGCAGGCCAGTGCGGGTAATCATTCATATTTAACAATGTGTCATGGAGATGGCGTAGCGCGCTACATAACGAGGTGCGCACCCAACTCACGGCCTTTACAGGATTCCCAAAACTATGTTTCAGAGAGGTCTTTACGTACATGTACGTACTAGCGTGCGGGTCAGTGCGGGTAATCAGTTCGTATGTTCATTTATCTTTGGGAATTGCGCAGGTGCAATTTGTTTAAGAAATCAAACTGGTTCGATTTGGTTTGCGACTTTTCCGCCCATGTTGACATGTGAGGAAATTATTGCCATACGAATCACGATTCAAATCGCACTTTTTCTGTGTGTGTGAACGGGCCTATTATAGCCACTCATCATGAATTGTGTCATAAATGATTTGGGTAGTTAAATAATTAAAGTATTTAATCATCTGTGCCTTTGTCAGATTGTAGGGTGACCAACACACTCGGAAAATAAATGAATTTACAATTCATTGTATGATTCTATCCAAACAAGTCATTAATCCTTTTCCAGGAGTAATTGAAAACTATTTCCCGATTCATTTTGAAATGTAAATATTTCAGAAATTGTTCATAACTGCCTCATGGTTATCCATCAGTTGAATATGTGTGTTATGTGATTAGCAGCCGATTTCATGTAGATAAACTACTTTGCCACATTTGTGATAACCACATTTTGTGATAGCCATATTTGTGATAGCCATGTCTGTGATAGCCGTATTTGTGATAGCCACATTTGTGATAGCCATGTCTGTGATAGCCACATTTGTGATAGCCGTATTTGTGATAGCCATGTCTGTGATAGCTGTATTTGTGATAGCCATATTTGTGATAGCCATGTCTGTGATAGCCGTATTTGTGATAGCCACATTTGTGATAGCCATATTTGTGATAGCAGTATTTGTGATAGCCACATTTGTGATAGCCACATTTGTGATATTTTTATGCCACATGTAGCATCATGACTCCAGTCACTTATTGTATATAAATGTACATCACAAGTAGTGTTGCTAATGTCATTATGCGTTGTGATTTCACACTATAGAAAAAACTGTATGTGTTTACTCTCCGAATCATTTCCATTGAAAATGTTTATTCTTTACGAACCATTCTTGTATTATAAAAATGACATACATGTAACGACACTATGTGACTTTTCTTCATGTTTGTGGGATATCGCCTGTAGACACCTGATTATTGGCTGACTTAAATCTAATTTTTGAAAAGTGAACAAAGAAAAATTGACTGGAGCTGGATTCGAACTGGTGACCTCCTGAACACTGTACAGGTGCTCTACCAACTGAGCTATCCAGCCCTATGTTGGTGGTGTCCCTAATAGTCAATATCTTTGTTCGTTTGGCAGTCAGAAACCATGAAACCACGCACACACCGCCATACCCCAAGGATCGTTTCAATGATATGCGCAGCAATGCTGCAACCTGGGAACGGTAGATGGGGGATCGTTCAAAATGGATACGGCTGTTAATTATAAAATATATATATATATAATATAAAAAAATCTAATATTGTAAATTGTACTGGGTTGTAAAACAAAGGTTTTTGTGAATTGGCAGGTTCCTTTCATCAAGATTTAATGGGAAATAAGTTCAAATTATGAAATCAATTGAAAAATTGACCCATGAAAATAATTATTCAGAAATAAGAATCATTAAGGCACCTTCATACTTTTGTTTTTATTAAAGAAAGAAAGATTCATGGGCAAAAAATACCAAGAAAGATTACACTCTGTGAAATTTCTATTCACCAGTGCCAACATTTTGAGAAAACCGCGGAGAACACTCATTTTCATTCTATTCACAGGAGTTTTGAGTTTTGATCTACCGAAGATCAAAACTGGTTTGGGTCTTTGGTTGTACTTTGGTTAATACAGCATTTCAGGCAGACAGATTTTAACGGTTTATTTCTACCATCATCATCTTTATTACCCTGTAAGCTAAGGTAAATCTTTGAAGGTTTCTGTTTTGGTATAATTTATGCTTCCAAAATATGAATAACCTTAAATAGTTTTTGACAACATTTAGTTTACTGTGTATTAGGTTTTTACACAATTAATGCACTTTCTTAATTGTATATTTTTCAATCATTATGCCCATATTTCAGCATTGATGTATTTTAAATTAAGGACAACAAAATAATAAGCACAAACCATGTTTTCTGAAACAAGACACGCTCTTTAAAATTAACATAGTGCATATTATCGTATGTTTATGTTTACAATGACGAGAGGCACTTAGTAATTTCAACATGAACAAATAATTTGAAATCTTGAAATTAATTTGCCTAAAATAATTATGTGCTCATTGAATGAACTATAATGCTTTGTAATGAAAAAGATTTATGCATGTTGCAAACATTTTAATGATACATTTAATAAAATGTATATTTTACATGGAAAAAATTCCCTGTCTTGTGAATCTTCTTGCAGAAATATTTATTTATTTACATCAAAGCCCATGTTTAAGTCTTAAAATTTATTTGAGGGTCAACCTATGGTAAGAAAGTTTTGGCACATTTTTTTCAGTATTTTTGTATGATTTTCTGGGGTGGGGTCGTGCAATTAATGTATTGTGCATTAAATTATTTTTAATTGGCTCTATGTGGCACTGAAAGCAGAGGGATACTTCTTGAAAACTGACGGTTATTAAAAGTACACACATTTTTTGTTATTCGGTTTGAGAATTAGAAAAAGCACATGAATGTTGAAACTTTGTTCAATGGAAGTTTATTTAGAGTGCCACACCCTGAATGCACTTCACTATTAGCTCCAATATCAATGCGCCTTGACCTGACTTACTTTATTTATATTGCTATAATATTTTGTATTAATTATGCATTTTTGGGCCTTGCAAGTAATATATTGTATGGTTCGGACAATTTATCAAACTCTGGGGGTTCAGTGCTTGAAACTATTTGGAGACGTGAGAAATTATGGGGTTTGGGGCCCTATTTCACTTTGAACGCCGAGGGTTGCTAATTCGAGAAAATCTGCAGCAAGTGGGTTTGGGAAAAAAATTCTGGACATTTTCGAGGGTGTTTTTTTTTTCTTGGGGCAATTGGCAAAAAAATCTCATCGGTTAACGCACCAAATATTGAAAAGAATTAGGTAGATGAGGGTTTAAACTAACATTTCCAGTATTGTACCAAAAAGTGCTAGACCAGTGAATGAGTTTTTTTCGCCCTTTTTTATCTGTCAAGTTGAGGATTTTCGCCGCGCACCCCTGTAAATGTGAATAGCGCCACCAATGTGCAGACGAAAAGAAACGCCCCAAAACCAAAATGGCGCTAACGTTGAAATGGAAATTGACGTGACGGAGAAAAATGTAAGTGTCTAAACAGTTATAATAATCAGTTTTTCATTTACTAAAAGGCTAGAGAAAAGACGTAAACGTTTCTAGAACCAGTAGGCCCGTCCGGCAGCTTTGAAATTGTAGAGATAGGTCGCTAGGTGAGCTTAAAGTTTAGCTTGGTCAGCACGGTCAGTACACAAATAAATTACACATGGCACACCCACACACACCCAGGCTGTACATTGTACACGTGCGCTGTTTGCCGTATTATTAACGTGTAGGATTAGTACTAGGCCGGCCCGCATCATTAATCCGTACTGCTGCACCTAAACTAAAGAGTTTAGGGTTAGTGTCTTTTACGCCACCCATATTATTTTCAGTATTTATTTAGCTTCTTCTGTTCCAAAATGAGATTTGTTACTTAAAGCATATTTATTCATGGGTTCTGTAAACCCTAAAATTAACATAGGAAAGAGTTCCACTGATGACCATTATTTGTGCACAACTCTATGGAACCAGTAGAGGGCGTTTTGAGCAAAATGGCACCGCTGTATTGGAAGTGTACAATTTGTAGGTAAAAAACCCTGTAAAACTCACTTTTCAGATATGCTACCCAAGTTTTCCACACCTGTGATTGAAGTTCATCATAATTTGTATCCAATAAGTTGACTCTTGGAGGATATAATCCTTTTTCCGTAATGGTCATCAGTGGAATTCTTTCCTTAACATATTTCGGCAATATTTCAGTGAAAAAAAAATCAGTTTCTTACCCAAATAAATACTGAAAATAACATGGGTGGCGTAAAAGACACTAATGCCGAGTTAGTTAATAGATCAGCGCGGAGTGACGTAATTCCAACTCGCCGACCTTGGAGCCGATGAAAACAAAGCATTAACTTGTACAGGTTTTAAGACAAAAAGCTGCCAGAATTTTTTAATCTTAATACACTGGGCTTCAAAGAAGGATATTGTCTGAGGAAAAACTATGACTCGGCAATGAAAGTCGTACAGAATACGATTTCTGCTTCTTGACAAAAATATTCGGAAAACAATTCTCGACGACGGGCGGTTTGTGCGTGATTTGTCCTTAGCTTGCGCCATCTAACTGTTACACGTTAGTTTTCATCGGTTGTCAAGTTATGAGAATGAAAGTACCCCAGATGTCCGCGCTGATCTGTAGTTTTTTTTGACAATTCAGATATTGCTTTCTACAACTGAGCAACAAATCTTTCTGTTTATACAATTTCCTAGTTTCTGGAATTTTGGTAATTGTTGACAAGTGGTTCCCAAAACTAAAGTAAATGACAAACTTGTGGTTTCTAAAACTATCAAATCAAGTTTATAGGAAAGGAAAGCAACTTTTTATATCTTCTACTGCTCCCAAACAATATTCTCGACTTTCGGCAAATGTTCCTGAGTCCTTAAAACCCTAACTGTTAGATTGAAGAAATTTCTCCAATATAACTCAGCACGGAGTGTTGTTATATCCAACTTGCCGACCTTGGACTTTTGTTGGATTGAAGCGATGAAAACAAAGCAGAAGCTTGTATTGTTTTTAAGACAAAAAAGCTGTCAGAATTGTTTAATCTTAGTTTACGGTACTTCAAAGATGGATTATTGTCTGAGGAAAAACTATGACTCGACAATGAAAGTCGCACAGAACACGATTTCTGCTTCTTGACAAAGATATTCGGAAAACAATTCTGAATCGCGACTCGACCCTTGGTCTGACATGTATGAGGACAGGGACCTAAGGGTTACGAGAAAACTGGCTCAAAAACATTGTGTCACTTGTGTCACAGATTTGCCCTTATTTTTCCACTTTCCAAAATCCAAGCATCTTACTACACAGAGGCTATGGAGCTGATTGAACTTCTTCATAATAAGGCCGTGTCCGAAACGGGCTTCCAGAGCTACGGCTTGGTCTATTGTCTTGATGTCTCCGCGTATTTCCAATGGAGCAAAGACCTAGACCTAGCTCTAGACAACAGATTCGGATGCAGCCTTAGTCTTATGAAACCACCTAAAACAGCGGAAGATCATTTTATGCAGAAAAAATTACCAAAAATCTCACATGGAGTATCATAAAAGATGTAAATAAAAAATTTCATCTGTAAATAACGTAAGCATTTAAAAATAAACGACATGTTTTTTTTGTCTTGTTGGGACTTGTGATGTGTCCCTCCCCCTAGCTTATAGTATTTATTCCCCCCCCCCCAATTTCCCTGTAGCAAACACGTCATTAACTATCCATTAAGAAAAGTCATTACAAAAAATTTGTCAACAATTTTGGGCCTACCTTGCCTTTTTACAAACAGTTAAAATTCTACACATTGGTGTAGGTGTAAAACCTTTCTTTTTTAGTCATTCATCTACATGTATTAACATTGTAAACACCTTTTCCAAGTAACACATTTTTTTTGGTAATGTTCATTTCAGCAGTTGATGCAGTGCACTTATTTCATCCACTGACCGTCCATTCATCTGAGAGATACATCTGAAAACACGTTGATAGAAACTCAGCTAGCCAATCTGTTTACCAGACCGCTGAGCCGACCAGCCAGACAGACGAGAATAACATGGAAATGAAGAACAGTTGCAGTGGCCATACCCTCTCTCGTAAGTCATTCTTCTGCAAAAGTGTAAACATTATTGACATGATAAATGATTGAAAGGTGAACAATTAAAAATGTATTGGAGCAGGATTCGAACCTGCAACCCCCGGTGCTCTACGAAAGGAGCTATCGCTCTCTATATTGGCAGTGTCCCAAACAGTGACATATTTTTGGCTCGTTTGATGAATGACACAGATTTAGTCAAATTTTGTCCATAACTACATGTTTGTCAAGGATCTAGTTTTCTCACAAGTTGACTCACTTGTTCATTGATTTGGATTCATCCAGTTCCTGAGACTTTGTAGTTCAGAGACTATTCACCACATTGAACATTCCTGTCCACCTTCAACTGTATAATGGAAAAATTCTGATGTCTGCCATTCTGAAGTCATAATCATTCTTCTGAGTTAGTATGGCAAACAAGATGTTTTAGGTTAAAGTTCTACTCAAGTCGGTTCTTTATTTCATCTTCTTTGAACCCAATTTGATTTGGATTTAAAGCAATGCTTTTTGATGAAGACGACTGTAAGTACCAAATCAGAGCTGTTTCAATCTTCAAATGATGTGATTTGTATCCCTTTTGGTCGTTTTATTGCAGTGATCTACCCGTACACTACTGCTACCAGCATGTACCAGTAACTATCTACTCCCTGCTCAACCAGCCAAGAACTATCAACTCCCTCCTCAACCAGCCAAGAACTATCTACTCCCTCCTCAACCAGCCAAGAACTATCTACTCTCTTCTCAACCAGCCAAGAACTATCTTCTCCCTCCTCAACCAGCCAAGAACTATCTACTGCCTCCTCAACCAGCCCAGAACTATCTACTCCCCCTCAACCAGCCAAGAACTATCTGCTCCCTCCTCAACCAGCCAAGAACTATCTACTCCCTCCTCAACCAGCCAAGAACTATCTACTCCCTGCTTAACCAGCCAAGAACTATTTACTTTCTTCTCGACCAGCCAAGAAACCTTTCAAGCTTCTCAGCCAAGCATCCATGTGACCAGTCATGCAGCAAAGTTGCTTGCCAGCCTCTACCAGCCAGCTACATGTAGCATTGCCAGACAGCCAGTCAGCTCCCAATCCTGCTTGCCTACCTGATTGGGTCTGCAACTATGAATGTCTGGGAGGAGAGCTACTTGTAAGTTCCATTTTCTACTGTTATAGTTGACATCGTTCTAGTTTCTCTCATAGTAGAACTCTTTACCAAGGCACCCTCTCAGAATTCCTGTCGGTTAAGTCTTGGATAAAAACATCCGATATGCAATTATCGGACGGAATTGGTCTGATAACTTTTCACGCTGTGCATCAGATGGGTTATTGGAGGAATGTTCTGTAGGGCTGGAGTAGATTTATTCTGTTAACAGGATTAGACAGTTGAATGGCCAGGCAGATCTGCTAAATTCCAATGTGGCTAGACCAGCAATATCTGATAGCAGGTGGTACCGATAAGCCAAACCAGTTTGCCGATACAAAAATCATTTTCAACCGATGCCCACACATTTTTCTAGTCGTCGTTTCTGGTCGTAGTCGTATCGGGCAAGGTGCCCAAGAAAAACTAGTCCTGCCCCTGTAAGAACTGAGTGAAGTTAGTAATAAACATGATAAGGTGGGTCCATAATATATCCCAAAAGACATTTATTTCTATCACATTCTTGTGCAATCCACTAAATTGTTTGATCAACTGTCTAAATTTCCTACCATAAATATCACAAAATGTTGGTATTCAGCGGCATTCTACTATTGTTGGGGGTTTGCTGGTTTGAATTAGAGACTTTGATCAGTGGACTCAGTCCTGATGCAAATTTGATATATGATGGTGTCATAGAGTTAAATAAAAAATTAGAGTGTGCACTCTGCGCATGATACATTCGACTATGACTGGCGCCATTTCCTAAGAAAAATTTGCGCATCCCATTTCAAATTGTGTGTACATTTGTATCCTGGTTCGTACGCGCAGGCAGCCAACGGTGAATTAACCCAGGCGGGATGGTTCCACACATTGCGTCTGCCGTTGCGTCATGCAAAGGGGCCGTCCATAAAGTACATTACGCACGAAATGCCGACTTTTTTTACCTCCCCCTCTGTACGCATGGCGTACGCAGTGGTCCCAACCCCCCCTCCTCCCCTGTACGCATACGCATTCCACATTAGGTTTTTCACTTCTCGTGGTCCCTTGCTTTAGCATCATTAAAATGTCACCGTAATCCGAGCCGGTACCGTTATTGGGACGTCACTTTCAAATTTTGAAACGAATGGCTAAAGTTTAACAGGTTTTTATACATTTACAGATGGATTTTACTATTTTTTATCATGTTGAATAAGAAAAAAAAGGAAAAAACAAAACAATCCTGGTGCTTTTTTCACGTTTTTATCTCTTTTCGCGCGATAATGCTATGCACATTTTTCGTTTGCGTACGGTACGCATTGTCCTGAACCCCCCTCCCCCTGTACGCATGGCGTACGCATCGGTTACAACCCCCCCTCCCCCCCTTTGTGCGTACGTACTTTATGGATGGCCCCAAAGTGCGCGCAGTTGAGTTTCATCCGGGTATTTGGAGTCTACTCTGCTGCTCACTCACCCCAACTAAAATGGCGGCTGCGCGTTCTTGCAGGAGTGCCAAGAGCACGCACAATGAATACGAAGCGCACACTCTAGTTTTTTATTTAAATCTATGGATGGTGTCAACATTTTGCTCCTACTTGAATGAAACTTGAATGACATGGTGTTATTTTTATATGTTTGTTCTTTCAGGATCTTCAGGTGTACAAGGCAAGCTTCATCACCTGCTTGTCAGTATAAACCTAGTCTCCCTGTGAAGGCTACCCAGTCAGCCAGCCAGCCTGCCTCATCACCTTCTTACCAGTATCCCTAGTCTCGACTTGAAGGCTACTCAGTCAGCCAGCCTCATCACCTGCTAACCAGTAACCTAGTCCCCCTGTGAAGGCTACTCCGTCAGCCAGCCAGCCTCATCACCTGCTAACCAGTAACCTAGTCCCCCTGTGAAGGCTACTCCGTCAGCCAGCCAGCCTCATCACCTGCCGATCTGTAACCTAGTCTCTCTGTGGAGGCTGGGGAGTCAGCCAGCCAGCCTCATCACCTGCTAACCAGTACTCTAGTCTCCCTGTGAAGGCTGTACCCAGTCAGTCACCAAGCCTCATCACCTGCTAACCAGTAACCTAGTCTCCCTTTGAACTGTGACCAATCAGCCAGTCAGCCTGCAATGAACCAACATGTTCCTGGTAAGTTCTTTTCAGATTCAAATTAATAGGAAGCCTCACTTCACTAAAGAGGAGTTGGATGTCCTCGTATACAGCATTGACAAAGCAGTAGAAACTTGTTTGCTTTATCTAATGATAGCCTAATAAGAACTTCAGACCAATCATTAACTTAGCAGTTTCGTAACTCACAAGGAAAACTTACGGAACAGCCCTCATGTCATAACGAAAGTCTAACAACGACCTAATTAACTTGTTAGGCTAAAGAGCACTTCATTAACATGGGCCCTGTTCTTTAGAAAAGGAGTGACCTGTTGCTTTGTAAAACAGTGCTCAAGTTTAAATACTTTGTTTGACAAAATATGGTTTGAAGAACAGCAAACAATCATAAGATGCCTGGACAACTCTCTTTCTGAAAATCCCCTTGCTTCCTGCATTGGAATATGCCCTTGACCCTGTGACAGTTTGCTCGCAGACCACACATATACAACAGGTCCTTTACAAATCACAGACAAAGCTTAATCCGTTTGCCTAGTAATTTATATGGTTTGTATCTTATTTGTTGCTTTGTTTAGTGAATGTACGGCGACTTTCAGGCTGTGCTGAAGCTTAGAGGTTACTGAGCAGCTTACTGGAAGAATCCTTGTAAGTATTTCATCATACATATAGTCTTCATTAGGGGCCTTTACAAAATCTAGCTTGAGGCTAAAGCTTGGGACTTAATTCCTTACTGCCATTTGGGGCCAAAGAAACCAAATAAATGGACTGGACCAGATGAAAAAGCAGAAGAAAGGCTCCAGCTTCACCATGTAAATCCCAAGCCAAGCCTAAAGCAACACTTTGTATTAAAAAGCCTTTAGTAATTTGATTCATGTAGTATAGGATTCATTTAACATTTGGCCATACCATTGCCCAAAATAAATGTTTACGTGTGGATTGGACTTTCAAGGATAGATCCTTTCCATCCCCTGCGTGTCGTAAAAGGTGATTATAAAGAGGTTGGTGGCTGGATTTGCACTCCGGCTACCATAACAGAATTTTCGTCATGGGAGTACCTCTGATGACAATGCTGAGGCAGAGTCTAACGCCAGGGGAAACCATGAAAAAATAGTTCCTCAATTGGGAGAATAGGGAGAAGACTCAATGTCTTCGGTACTGGGTCTCTGAGGAGGATACTTCGGTACCATTGATAAGACCGTGTGTCTAACAAAGGGGTTACTCGGGTAGAGTCGGATGAGACGTATTTCCTTCATGATACGTGAGCACCAGATGCGACTGTATGGTCGTGGCTAGAATCCCTACGAGTGATCCTGCCGGGCGGATTCTTTCTTTGAGAGAACATACTGGTAGGACTCGCCTGCTAGGCCGTCCACATGACACGTGGTTGTGTCAGATAGATCATTATTTCGTTGAGAGTGTGGCTCCCTTGGGGATGGCCATCAGAAGACCGAATCCGGACAACTTTCTGTCTGAAAAGCCCCTTGCTTCCTGCATTGGAAAATGCACTTCATCTTGTGACTGTTTGCTCGCAGACCACACATTCGGAATATATTCTTTACAAAGTACAGACAAAGCTTGATCCCTTTGCATAATATTTTATTTGGTTTTTATCTTACCTTTTGCTTTGTGTAGTGAATGTACTGCAACTCATGGGCTGGCGCTGAAGCTTGGAAGATACTGAGCAGCTGACTGAAAGAATGCTTGTAAAGTATTTCAACATCCATACAGTCTTTATTAATCTAACTTGAGGCTAAAGCTTGGGACTTATTTCGCTACCGCCATGTGAGGCCCACAAAACCAGAAGAAGGGACCTGACCAGATGACAAAGCCGCTAATTGGGCTTTGTGGACTGGGCCTTCAAGAATATATCCACCATGACATCTGCTGGACAGTGATCTTCTCAATTTTACCTGAGGCGGTCCTAGCAGGTGGCTGCGTGGAATGTTCTCTCTCTGGGAGATGATGATCATTATCTTCTGCCATCATGAGAGCTCAGTCGGCTCCACATAGCAATTGCTGCTCTCTGAGAGGTACTCTGTCCAAAGAGCGGTGAAATCAGTATTGGTAGATACAGTACTGGTCTGGCCGT
Source organism: Astropecten irregularis (assembly GCA_963971285.1). Classification (NCBI taxonomy): domain Eukaryota; kingdom Metazoa; phylum Echinodermata; class Asteroidea; order Paxillosida; family Astropectinidae; genus Astropecten; species Astropecten irregularis. The sequence continues at coordinate 3,145,894 of OZ020244.1, read as the reverse complement.
CTCGATGGCTACCACTTGGGGAGGTAGCAGTTGCGGTTTCGGACTGGCTGACTCGGATGGTAATGGAGGCTGTACCGATCAAGGAGCGTATGATGAGGCTCTGGATTAAACACTCTTTGGGTGTTATCTTGGTGGTCTCAATGTATGCTCCGACTGAGGTGAGTTTATAGCCATCAGACAAGGATACATTCTACACCTAGCTCGAGTCTGTTCTGGATGGGTGTCTTTGCGGAGACACACTCTTGATCATGGGAGACTTCAATGCCTCCACCGGTGCTGACAGGGTCGAGACGTGTATTGGTCCCCATGGGTCTGGTATCAGGGGTCAGAATGGCACTAGGCTTCTTGATCTTGTAAAGGGTCGGGGATCTAGAGTTACTGGCTCCTGGTATCAGCATCCGGAGCGGCGTCGTTGGACTTGGTATTCCAATACCGGCGTTGTTGCGAAGGAGAACGATCATGTTCTCGAGGGTTGGAGGATTCTTCAGAACTGCCAGGTTTTTCAGAGTGCACAGTTCTCCAAAACTGATGACAGATTGCTTGTTGCAACTCTCCGGGTGCGGCTCAAGTCCAGGAGGCTATCTCCATCTAAGCAAAGGCTTGATGTGAGTTGTCTTCAGGATGGAGCTGTGGCAGATGAGTTTGAGCGCAATCTTTGTGATCAGCTTTGGGGGAATGCCCACTTGGGAGGGCCCGGAGGTGATATGGAGTTTCTTCAAGGCTACCACTGTGCCGATTGATGGTGAGAGGCTTGGATCTCTAACAGCGGCCAGGAGGAGCTTTGTCTCTGAGGGTACGCTAAGACTGATAGCCAAGTGTCGGGAGGCTAGACTTAATGGCAACCTAGAGGCGAGGAAGTTGAGGCGCTTGGCTGTGCAAAATCTCAGGACTGACAAGGAGGCACATGTTCGGTCTGTGTGTGAGCGGATCAAGAGTCACCCATGGATGGGGGATTCTTTGGCCGCTTACTGGGGGATTCGTGCATTGCGTTCTCTAAGTTTGTCTCGGGGTAGGCTCGGTCAGGTCTGCAAGCGGTGAGTTGCTGATGGAGGAGTCGGAGGTGAGGGCTTGTTGGGCATCCTACTTTGAGCAGTTGTACCGTGCTGATCCACCGGCTAGCTGCCTGAATATCTCGGAACCACAAGTTGCTGACCCACCAATCGACTGTGATCCACCTACGCTCTTGGAAACGAGGGCTGCGGTGAACAGCCTGAAAAGTGGGAAGGTGGCAGGGATCTGTGATATTCACGCAGAATTCTTAAAAGCTGGTGGGGACAGTACAGTTGAGGCGTTGCATAACATACTAGGTTCGGTATGGACCACTGGCGAGATCCCATCTGACTGGAAGAGGGGCATTCTAGTTCCTCTCTGTAAGGGCAAGGGAGATCGCCAGGATTACAATGCCTATCCAGGAGTGACATTGCTCTCTGTGCCCAGCAAGATTCTTCCTAAGATTCTTCTGGCCAGGATTCAACCTCACTTGCTTAAGCATCAGCGGCCTGCGCAGTCTGGGTTCACTCCAAAGAGATCAACAATTGATCGTAATTTGGCCCCGGGGGTCCTCTCATAGCGCATGCGTGAGTATCGTAGTAGGTTCTTTGCAGCCTATATCGATCTCCGCAAGGCGTTTGACTCGGTGGATCGAGGTGCCCTCTGGCAGCTTCTGTATTTCCATGGGGTAACGCAGACTTTGATGACTCTACTGTTCAAACTATACTCAGGTACCGAGAGCGTTGTGAGGTATGGGGGTTCAATCTCCGAGTTCTTCCCAGTTTCGACTGGTGTGGGACAAGGAAGGGTTGAGGCTCCAACACTTTTCAACACTTGTATAGACATTGGGCAATGGGGAGGACAGTGGAGGATTCAGGCTGTGGAGTATCGTTCGCCGATGTCAGTGTAACTGACCTTGACTTTGTCGATGATGCTCTTACCTTTGCGGATACTCTGGAGCTGCTAGTGTGTGCTTTTGAGACAATGTGCTCCGAGTTGGAACCCCTGGGGCTAAAGGTGTTTTGGGTAAAAACCAAGATACAGGTCTTCAGTGACTCTTTGGGTGGTGCACTTCAGTCAGTTCCCGTATGTGGTGAGAATGTGGAATTGGTCAATGGGTTCACTTATCTCGGCAGTGATATCTATTTCTTTGCAAGCTGTTATCATGAAGTCAACAAGCGTATTGGTAGGGCTTGTGGAGCGATGGACTCACTGGAACGGTCTGTATGGCGTTTGCGATATCTATGCAAGAGGACGTAGAATTGGGTCTTCAGGTCCCTGGTCTTGCCTGTCTTACTCTACGTTTGTAAGACGTGGACCTTGACTGGGGGCCTGGGAAGACGACTCAATGTCTTCTGTACTGGGTCTCTGAGGAGGATCCTTGGGTACTGCAGGTCGGACCATGTGTCCAACAAGAGGTTACTCAGGGAAAGTCAGATGAGACCCATTACCTGCATGACACGTGAGCGTCAGATGCAACTGTATGGTCATGTGGCTAGATTCCCTGCAAGCGATCCTGCGGAGGTGAATTCTCTCTATGAGAGAACCTCTTGGTAGGACTCGCCCGGTAGGGCATCTGCAAGACACACATATGGTTGCGTCAGATAGATCGTTATTATGCTGAGATGGGGATGCGTTGTGTGGTTGCCTCGGGGATGGATCAATCAGAAGACCAAAGGAGTACCACTCAAAGGTTGATTGATTGGACACAAAATGATGGTAGCAAAAAAATCCCAAGCTTAGCCTCAAGCCTCACTTCGTATTAAAAGCCTCTAGTTGTGGATACATTTAGCAATTCGCCATACCATTGCCCGAAATTAATTCATATAACTCTTTTAGTTATAATCGTTATCTTGATTTATTTCAACTTTTATCTTTGTGTTCATTATTTGCATGACCAAAATATGGCAATTAATTACTACCTTCTTGCTATTGTCCCCTGTGTCTAGGGATTTATTTGCTTGGTAGCTAGTTTTTACTGTACTGACTTTAGTCCACTTTATTTGCATAGAACTTGGATTGATTTTCTCTTTTTATTGATTGTATCTGTTTCCACAGGCCATCTTACCATTTGAGGACCTCATCATCAATTGTTTCCATGACGATGATTCACCTTCAAGTGACAAGAAGAAGAGCCCCATCATAAAGTAAATGCTACTTTTATTTGGTTTTTAAAACTCATGTGATTGAAATCTTAAACAAAACATTACTCACAACCAGCCCAACACTTTCACATTTCCAAAATATTAATGTTGAAATTGGCATGAAAGCTGCACTGCCATTTTACACTTTTATCACATAGCAGATCTTTTTGTATGTCTCCAAAAGCAACAGAAAGTCACATTTCGTTTAGAATTCAACAAACCTTTAAAATGTGACAAAAACCACAATACTCTGCTCAAAGTGAAGACATTCTGGAAAAAATGTTTTGAAAATGGTGTTCAAGCACATGAGGTTAGAACTGGTAGTTTGTTAATTACATTAGATGTACTGCTTGGTGAATTAAGGAGACAAAATGAGTTCACTCCATTTCCTTCCCTTAGGTGGGAATGTCAGAAACTTTGTGCATCTCTTCCCAGGAGTGGGAATATCAGAAAATGTGTGCATCTCTTTCCTGAAGATGAAATATCAGAAACCTTGTGCATCTCTTCCCTAAGAGGGAATGTCTAAAACTTTGTGCATCTCTTCCCTAAGAGGGAATGTCAGACACTTTGTGCATCTATTCCCTATGAGGGAATTTCAAAAACTTTGTGCATCTATTCCCTAAGAGGGAATGTCAAAAACTTTGTGCATCTATTCCCCAACAGGGAATGTCCAAAACTTTGTGCATCTCTTCCCTGAAGATGAAATATCATAAAATGTGTGCATCTCTTCCCTAAGAGGGAATATCAGAAACTTTGTGCATCTCTTCCCTGAAGATGAAATATCAGAAACTTTGTGCATCTCCTCCCTGGAGTGGGAATGTCAGAAACTGTGTGCATCTCTTCCCTAGAGTGGGAATGTCAGAAACTTTGTGCATCTCTCCCCTGAAGAGGGAATATCAGAAACTTTTTGCATCTATTCCCTGGGGTCAATTTCACAAAGCGCTATGATCGATCGTAACTCAAGTTACGAAGGAATGCACTATAATACTACGATTGATGGTAAATTACGATGAGTTGGGTGAAATCGACCCCAGGAGTGGGGATGTCAGAAACTTTGTGCATCTCTTCCCTGGAGTGGGAATATCAGAAACTTTGTGCATCTCTTCCCTGAAGAGGGAATGTCAGAAACTTTGTGCATCTCTTCCCTGAAGAGGAATGTCAGAAACTTTGTGCATCTCTTCCCTAAGAGGGAATGTCAGAAACTTTGCGCATCTCTTCCCTGGAGTGGGAATGTCAGAAACTTTGTGCATCTCTTCCCTAAGAGGGAATATCAGAAACTTTGTGCATCTCTTCCCTGAAGATGAAATATCAGAAAATGTGTGCATCTCTTCTGCGGAGTAGGTATATCAGAAACTTTATCCATCTCTTCCCTGAAGAGGGAATATCAGAAACTTTATCCATCTCTTCCCTGAAGAGGGAATGTCAGAAACTTTGTGCATCTCTTCCCTGGAGTGGGAATATTAGAAAATTTGTTCATTTGTTTCTTGGAGTGGAAAGGACTCATTTGTCTCTGCAGATTCACCCATTCAGTTTTATTGTTAAATTTGTTGATTTTTTTTTAGATAAATGTATGGTTCAGGATTTATTTTAATTTCTTTATTTCATGTTGTTGATGTCGGATAGCTAATTTATTATTTCAAAGCACTTTAGAGATGGACGACTGTATTCCATGGGTTGGAAAATATTTGACCTCATCACTTTGTCCTTGCTAGTGTTTTCCATGGGCTGGAAAATATTCTACCTCATCACTTTGTCCTTGCTAGTGTTTTCTTTGCGTTGGAAAATATTCTACCTCATCACTTTGTCCTTGCTAGTGTTTTCCATGGGTTGGAAAATATTCTGCCTCATCACTTTGTCCTTGCTAGTGTTTTCCGTGGGTTGGAAAAGATTCTGCCTCATCACTTTGTCCTTGCTAGTGTTTTCCGTGGGTTGGAAAAGATTCTGCCTCATCACTTTGTCCTTGCTAGTGTTTTCCTTGGGTTGGGAAAGGGGCAACCTAATCAATTAGTCTTGTAGTGCTTTCCATGGGTTGCCAAACACTCTCGGCACACGTGGTTAACTTAACTTTTTTTAATTGTTTTTGTTACCAGATTATGCATTTAAGAAGGTCTACATTAACTAATCCTGAACCATACCTTAAATAATATGTATTTAGTTTTTAAGCAAAGAGCAGAGGATATTTTTCTTAACCTGGCTGCAAAGTAAAAACCACTGGACTCTTGCCAAATTCTTCTATTTATCAACTCTTCCCAAATTTGCTGGCAAAAGTCAATTGCGCTGCGCTATTCAATCTTGTGCACTTACAACCACCACATAATGTCTGCACTGCGCGTATGACACTACACTGCTTGATAGTTCCAAACCTGTATTCTTCATTCATTTACATTTTGATTTTATGATTCCAAATTCCATTAATGGAGCCTGACTGTTTGGATGTGCGATGATGAAAAGCCAGATTAATTGAAATATCCACTGCTGTTTGATATTATGTAACTTTTGTGTCTGTCCAAATCAGCCTGTAACTTGGCACAATAGGACGCGTTTCTTCAAAGTAAAAATGCAGGACATTTAGAATTTGCGCGCATCCACCAAAAACAAATAAGACATTCTTTGCAAAATGCATATTCAAAAACCTTGAAACACAAATCACATTAGAAAATCTCCTTTTTTTCCGGCATTCTTGTTCAGTACAAATTTAGGATTTTTGGAATACACCAAAGCAAAATTAGTTTTTTATTAATAATATTCAAAATCTTTAGGTTAAAAGAAGATCACATTTCGAATTTTTTTTGCGCATTTTTGTACAATAGAAATTAGGCGTTTTTAGAATGTGCCTGTATAAACCAAAACAGTGAGGCGTTCTTTGCACAATTAAAAAAAGAATTCTGCGCGTGAATCACAAATGCAAAACACTTTTTTCAGCCAGTTACATGTGTGACTGATTTGGACAGAAAATGTAATATTCATTTATGTGTAGTCATTATGAGAATCACTCCATCAAACTAAGTCAAATACTGCATTCTAAAACAAGCAGCGCAGCACTGCACAGTACATCTGCACAGCCTACTCACGACGATATGAAATAACAAAGGAAAATTCCGTGAAATTTTAAATTGATAAGGATAATTGTGCAGAATTCTCACATTAGATCGCAAAATTCAAGTTCTTACTCTGAAATTTTAAAATTCATCTTTCATAGACTTTCGTTTTTTCTTTTTTGAAATTCCATTTCCAATTAGAAAGTTCAAACTTAATGAAATTCCTTTGTATTTTTTTTTTTTTTGGACTCAATTCACACTTGGTTTGGCAGAGTGGTTCTCATTTTGAAATGCACTTTACTGCAATGTTTTAATGTATCATGAAAAAACAAACAAAAACAAATGCAAACGTGTGCTGCTGGTCGGCGCCCTCTACTGTCTGCAGCATGTAACAGCCAGAAATAACCCAAGTGTTATGGGTGGTAGGCCCTCTGTTGGATGAAATCTGCCCAGTGTACTACTGTTGTTCTGCATCATCGGTATCTTACCTCGCATGACTTGACAAGCTTATTGACCAAAACTTACATCATCCTCTAAAAGCGCGGTATAGGGAAGAAAGGGTTCCTGTTGCTACCTAAAGTCTTTGGGGTCTGTATGGGGTGGGGATTGAGGGCCGATTCCTTATTTATCCTTTTGTTGGTTCCCGTCATCTTATTAACTTGTTCCTGTGTAACCAGGTCTCTTTTCAGGCCGGTCATGATGACCAACTATTTTCCGCATGCGCAGGACGACTGCTTCTGATCTGAGGGGGTTCGTGACCTGATGGATGACAGTGACCTCTTTCCAGGTGTTGGTGTGAGGGTTGGATAAATAGTGTTCTTACATGGCTGATTCACTTTGACCAAAAAAGTACTAAGGAAAAGGTACTAGGTTTTACTTTGGTTTCACTTGTGTAGTATGAACTAAATACATGCAGTGCAGGAAATATCAAAGATGACGTTGGGTTTTTGTAGGAAGGGAAGTGGGTCCTTATCTCAAACTCAATGCTTAAGCAAGCTGCTGTTCTGAGTCAAGTCTGTTTGTCATTGATATATGACAGGTGGCTCTGGGTGAGCATTTCTTTACAGTCTGATCCTACATACAATCACTTGTTTAAGGCTGAAATGGCAGATCATTTAACCTCGTGTTGAATACACTACCTGTCTAACATGTTCCACCATGTTCCAACTGGCAGAAAAACAATTTAAATTGTATTTGTTTGCCTTGCCTCTGAATTTTAGCCAGCAATTTTTATGCAAGTTGCATATTTTGCAGCATTGGTGTATAAATACTTCATATAGGAACACAAAGCAGTGTTGCATGTGTGATATTGCATACCTTGCAGCATTTGGTATTAGGAACACAAGGCAGTGTTGCATGTGTGCTATTGCATATTTTGCAGCATTTGGTATAAGGAACACAAGGCAGTGTTGCATGTGTGCTATTGCATATTTTGCAGCATTTGGTATAAGGAACACAAGGCAGTGTTGCATGTGTGCTATTGCATATTTTGCAGCATTTGGTATTAGGAACACAAGGCAGTGTTGCATGTGCGCTATTCAAGCATATTTTGCAGCATTTCTCTAGTATTATTGCAATAATTTCTCTAGCGTTGTTGCTAGTTGGCCTTTTGCCGGCTTTTCCACATAGCCAATTCAATTTCTTTGTCTATAGCAGATGCATGTGTTACACACATCACTGTTGTCATCAACATTCAACAAATTTATTTCTACGAATGCTATCTAGACATCTTCGGTTGCTGCTCCAAAAATGACTGCAATGATGACTGTCAACTCCAGTTAGATTGGAAGTTGAATGGTCGAGACACCTGCATGTACAAGCACTGCAGGATGTTGTTGGTTCAAATCCAGCTTGAGTGGTCCGTGTTATTTCCCTCTCACAGATACACCAAGCATTTGATACACACAGATTAATCAATGGAGCACAACCTAAACTTACATTTTTCAGATTATGGTAACTCAGACAGCAGCATGCTTATGTTCGTTTATTATCATGATAGTCCATGTGCTTCTATTTTCGCTACAAAATTGCCTAAGAGATCTTTAGTTAGATTTTCTATGTGCTCATATGATAAGCTTGGCAACAAAAAGGTTTATTAGTTGTGTCTGGTTCAAACTGGTCAGCAGTCAGTATATATGGTCCATCATATTGTCATCAGAAACAAAGCTCTCATTTGATTCTCGGCAGAATCAAAGCAATGCAAACTCCCTGGTCATTGGGCCACCTTATCCCTCCTGAGACCATCTCAACTCCTTGTGGAGTACGTAGCTCTGGCTGCTATTCAAACACACAAAACGGCTAATGAAATACAAAGCCATTACTTGCCCTTACAAATGATCTATTTACTCCTTGGTGAAGAATCAATAATGACAATGCAACTTGTTCAGAAAATCAAACCCCAGTGTTTTTCGCACTGGATGTAATTAGTCAGTCGACAATTCATGTGTGAATTTCCCTTGAAGTATCATTATGTCAATGATGACAATTCCTTGGTCAGGCATCTAGAAAAAGTTAAAGGTTGAGGTCAAAGGTATTAAGTCTCAGTGCAGCTCACTGTAATGAAACTTTCAAAAATAGGCATATCTTACTATTGAAATTAAAATGCAATTCACATGATGGTCACTGGGCCAAGTTGTCAGTCCTGAGACCATCTCAACTCCCTGGGGAGTATGCAGTTGAAGGTGCTGTTGAAGCACACAGAGGCTAATTAATTGCACACAGGGTCATTACTACCTTTGCAGGTAACTCATTTACTCCTTGTTGGAGAGAAACATTTAAATGCAAAGTGTCTCGCTTAAGGACACTAAGATCTCCTTGACTGGGCCCTAAACCCAAATCAGCTTTGTGAGGTTATATTGCATCAGACCTCTTAGCCACAGCACCACAATGTACGAATATCAGTCAGGCACTCTTACATGCTAAGCTTGTGCCTGAACTGTTTACACAAAATCAGACATCAACAAGAAAAGAAACGATTCACCAAACCACACTGAATTTTAATGTTATCAAGTATTATTGAGCATTCATTCAGTTATGCAAATATTACAAAGAAAACCAGTCCACATTTAAAAAGAGGACGGAGTTTAAACGAGTAAGGACACAGATTTGGTGTTCATCTCCAATTCATTTTGAATTACGGTACGTGTACTGCTATTCACAAGCGGAATTCATAGACTAAAACGTGTTCCATCAACTGTGCATCAATAGTTTCATGTCTGAACTAATCTCTTTACGGTCGCTGCTTCTTTAGAGTCCAAGTTTGTCTTATGAGCCATATGCATACAGGTATTTTCCAACATCACATTCAGGTTTTATAATGCTTACATTTCTCCTTCATAAGCTCAATGTCATCTACAATATTTCCTGTTAGGATATTTTGTCCGTAACTGCATACAACACTCTGTTTTCAATCACCTTTATCATTCAGATTCATTAAAATAGCGTCCTAAATTGCAAAGTGTAACAAATAACTTGCAGTAATCTCGGTGTGACCATTCTTTTGTACCAAACCCAAGAAAACGTCAGTAATAGTTACTTTTTCATCACTGAATCAGTGATGAAAATCTCAATGAAAAACACAATTCAAATATTAAATGATTTTGATTCATTAAGTTCTTAAGACACCAGTGAAACCAATTAAAACCTGAGATCCAGCCTCACTCAAACTGCCTCATACGTTTTGATTTTTCCTATTTCTTTTTTGCCGAGAGCAGGAACTATAAATTTATAATCTTTGCCAATCCAAAAACAGTGAAATCCAGCCATGTTTGAATGTTATTTCTCTAATCAGCACATCATCATCTGGGCTGAAGTTGTTGTCATTCTGAAGGTCAAGGACTCAATCAGTGAGGTTGTGGAAGTTGTAGTAAATACGGCCTTTATTTTTTTCGCTTTTTTTATCCAAAAGTCATTCCCAAAACCGTTTTCCAAGAACATATAGCGACCTGATTGCCTGAACAGGGGGTGACATCCGTTAACCCCCCATACCGGTCCAGCAAAGTTTGAGCGAGCAACAAAGAATCCTTTCTGACCTTTGTTATTATAATTATTGACCTTTTCAATGGCGCGAACCCAAACCACAATAGCTTGTCAATCATGTGTTGTAGGATACCGATGCATGCAGGGCACCAGTTGTACATTGGCAGATTTTGGCCAACAGAGGGCCTACCACTCGTAACACTTGGGTTATTTTTGGTTGTTACATGTTGCAGACAGTAGAGGGCGCCGACCAGCAGCACACGTTTGCACTTGTTTAAAAAAAAATTATTTTTTTTTGGAAAAAAAATTTGAATAGGGGTCCCCCTGTAATAAATCTTTGCGAAAAAAAGTAACCTACCCTCCCTCGTGTCCTTTTTTAAAACGTTGAAAAGCCCCTCCCCTCCTCAGGAGGTGGAGAGGAGCTTTGTGGTTGACCAAGGAAACTTCATTCAATGAAGTAAAAGGGGCTACATCCCTCATTAGAAACGCCCCCAAAATACAACCTATATGGTCATTAGCATTTAACCCCTACACCTTAATTATGCAGAGGTCATATGATAATGATCAAAAGATAGTATTTGTGGGATACATTTCAACAAGCAAGGTAACTCCTTTTAAAGACACCGTTTCCCAACTTGCTCTTTGACCTTCCTGTGCCCCTAAACGCTGGACTACTATTGTGCATGAAACTGCCACTGGGTACTTGAAAAATTTGCCATGTACTTGTTTTGCAGCGCAATTAATTGAAGTGGGTTTTTTAGGTAAAAAAAATGACTGAAACAAATGCTTATGACTATTAATAGCAGTGCAATTAAATCATTTGGTTTTTGTTTAACTTTTCAGAATTTTCACATCAGTTGAACCAAAATGCTTACGTACTGAACTTATAAATGTTAGTAGCGCTATTAACTCATTTGGTTTTTGTTTTACTTTTCAGAATGTTCACAAAAGTTGGACCAAAATATATGCATCATCACTTGCGCCAAATTTCTATGCATAATTAGAGTGTCAAAAGATGAAAGGTCACAAAACAAGGTAAGAAACAACACCTTATAAGCACACAGCCTGCTACTTTGTAACGAGTCGGACCAAGATGGTTTTGGCAAAGTTTTCATGCGCATTATAGTTTTATTTCAACAATGAAACGCGTAGCCTTTCCTTTTAATTACTGACATGAATAGCTTACAACCCATCTTCTCAAAAAGGTTGTCCAGATAAATGAAAATTGATTTCAATTCAGCCAATTCTGGCATTGTACGCAAATTTGGAGCTGGTTTGTGACACATTGCTTGAAAATTTGAAGCGTACTAAGCTGCTTTATGTAGTTTACAAAACATTTATAGGTTCTAGTTGCGTGATTTTGATTTTGACAATTTGGAGTTGGTTTTGGACACAATGCTTGAAAATTGGAAGTGTACTAAGCTGCTTTATAAAATGTGTAGTTTACAAAACAATTAGGTTCTAGTTGCATGATTTCGATTTTGCCATTGTACGCAAATTTGGAGTTCATTTTTGATGCAATGCTTGAAAATTTGAAACGTGCTTAGCTGCTTCATTAAATGCTTAGTTTGCTATACAGCATGTTCTTAATTACGCTAAGTCAATATTTTGATATTGTGCGGCATTTGTAATTTAAAAAACTAAGAAATAATCAACGCACGCAATTTAGGATCCGACTCATTGTACAGTAACATGCTACATACTTTATCCTTGGTCAACCATTTATTGAAGGTTTTCATTTGCCACCTGATGTTCAACCATTACTCTGTGATTTTTGAATTTTAATTGCGGCAATTTAAAAAAAAAAAAAAAAACTGCAATAAAGGTACAATTTATAGCAACAGAATTGTAACTTATTGATATGCAATTATATGTACCAGTAGATGAAAATTGAAATGAAGTAGAAAAATGAACAAGAATCCTCTGCAATTGCAGAAGGATTATGAATACACAATTTTTTTTTTTAAAGAATATTATGCCAAAAGGAAACAAAACAGTGTAGCATATCATCACAAAGGCTCGACGCGCAATTTATCTTGTGTATTTTTTTTGTCTAGTAAATGTTTAAACATCAAACGGCAAATTTTCCTTCTTTTTGATAACCCATTCAGTCAGCTAATGAATCACAAAACAATGGAATGCCACAGGCACTCAAAATGAGCAGTTTTACTTTTCATTAATTAATACAGTATATACTTAGTTTAAAGACCCAGTTTGTGTTGTGTTCCTTTTTCATGAAAGTGTGGCCAGAAAACTTAAATTTGACTACTTTGTCCAGAAGTTCAATGATGACAATATTATGTTTATCATAAAATTCTGTTTGGGAACACAGTGAAATGATTCTGTGCTGCATTTTGTTATAAACCTTACATCAGTGTATTTGAAATGGATACGTTTTCTTGGAACAAATTTTGTCATTGTTCTGAAATCCTAATTCAAGGAGATCTTTTTAATACAATCATTTTGGACTGGTAACAATTTTGAACTCTTTAGGGATTTTCTGTGTCTGGGTCATTCTTTGAGGCTTAACAAATTCCATGTTTTCTTCTTTTTTTTTGTAACAGGTAGTTCATCTGTAGTTCATCTGGTTACACTCCTCGTCAACACGGTACACAAGCAGACCAGTACACAGCATCGTAGACTTCGTAGGTGCAGCAGAACTTCTTCATTTTTCTCCTGAAAAATACAATTTGGAAATTTGGAAAAATTAGTATTACCCTTAGCAATAAAATTGTCAGTTCAGTTTAAAGCTACAAGAATGTTCGACTGTGCTAATGATTCGTATTTCTGACACACAATCTCCTTGTATTCCAACAATATGGACCCTTATTTAAAACACCGCACAAATTTCATGCAACAGCCACTCAAGAAAGAAAACGGGTCAACTCGTACACAACTTAACTCATGTGCCGGTCAACTCGTACCCGAGACAAGGTGTCCTCTGTACATGTTTTTCATGTAAATTTTTCTTGTTTCACATGTGTTGTGTTAATTATACGGTTCTAACAATTTGATAGGAATAAAAAGGGGCCTATTTGTTTGTATGTTATTGTTTGTTACTGATAATAATTTGTTTTTCACTTGTGTTTCATTATTCTGCCTTATAGATATAAATAGCGGAATAAATGAGGGTAGGAGCTAACAGGTTTATGAGTTGAACCCGATTCTCAAGAAGTAGCTATAACTGTTAATTATAAAAGATGGAATTTCAGGTGTTCAAATTGTTTATGTAAATAATTTGGCAAATGCCTGACCAAGACTTTGAATGTTACACGGGAATTTGTTGGTACATCTGAACATTAAGCTTTTAAATTCACACTACATGTATTTTCTTGATGGAATGAAATGTCTTTATAAATGTAATAAATTGAAAAATGACTTGGAAGTCCGAATGAAATGACAAGCCTACTCTTGTTTGAAAATGTTTTCTAGGGCTAGCTAGGACACCCAATCTCCAACTTCCCGGCCCGACGGAAAGACTATCGAGCAGACGTTTTAGAGAAGATTGATGTCTAGTAGTTATGAATTTGAGGCCCAAAGCAAAACTGGAAGAAATACAAGGCGATTTGTTGTGCCTTAAATGGCCGCCATGGCCATGCTTGTTCAACACAGTGCAAAGTTTCCGTAGGAAATTGACATTTTCCGCCTACAAAATTCCCCCAAACCCCAAGAAAATGTTCTCAAAACTTATTACTATACCTTTGAATGCCTCATATGTTGGGCAGTCTTGGATTCAGGAAACAGAAATTTTCGACAAGAAGATTTTTCCGATTTTGATGAGAGCTAAGATTTGCTGGCCTTCTCGTGTGATGTCGAACCTCATGAATGACTGAATTTCCCGCCGCGCCCAAGATAGTACCCAGAATCCCTTGCAAGCCCATTCATAAACGCGCGTGTAACAATGGGTAGTACATGAATATTAATTCCCGTCTAGAAATAGGAGTGGCACCCCCTGTCGGAGCCAATGCTGATGTCTACCCGGGGGAACCACTCCTAGATGAAAGCCACTATATAAGACCATTGAATTTACGGTCAATTAAGATTATTTGAAGAATAGGAGTGGCACCCCCACATTTTGACCGTGAGCTCCATGATCTGGTCAACCCGGGGGACCCACTCCTAGATGAAAGCCAGTGTATAAGACCATTGCATTTACGGTGAATTAAGATTAATTGTTTTAAGAATAGGAGTGGCTCCCCCCACTTGAGACCGTGAGATCCATGGGCTAACCGGGGGAACCACTCCTAGATGAAGTTAAGTATATATAAGACCGTTAAATTTACGGTCAATTAAGATTAATTGTGAAGAATAGGAGTGGCTCCCCCGTCTTGAGACCGTGAAATCCATGGGCTAACCGGGGAACCACTCCTAGATGAAAGCCAGTATATAAGATCATTGAATTTACGGTCAATTAAGATTAATTGTGAAGAATAGGAGTGGCTCCCCCATTTTGAGACCGTGAAATCCATGGGCTTACCGGGGAACCACTCCTAGATGAAAGCCAGTATATAGACCATTGAATTTACGGTCAATTAAGATTAATGTTTAATCTAGGAGTGGCTCCCCGGTAAGCCCATGGATCTCACGGTCCCAAGACGGGGGAGCCACTCCTATTCTTATAATTAATCTTAATTGACCGTAAATTCAATGGTCTATATATACTGGCTTTCATCTAGGAGTGGTTCCCCGGTTATCCCATGGATCTCACGGTCTCAAGTTGGGGAGCCACTCCTATTCTTAAAACAATTAATCTTAATTCACCGTTAATTCAATGGTCTT
>OZ020244.1:2967338-3130765 GCA_963971285.1 Astropecten irregularis | reverse complement strand
CCCCATTTTGAGACCGTGAAATCCATGGGCTTACCGGGGAACCACTCCTAGATGAAAGCCAGTATATAGACCATTGAATTTACGGTCAATTAAGATTAATGTTTAATCTAGGAGTGGCTCCCCCGGTTAGCCCATGGATCTCACGGTCCCAAGACGGGGGAGCCACTCCTATTCTTATAATTAATCTTAATTGACCGTAAATTCAATGGTCTTATATACTGGCTTTCATCTAGGAGTGGTTCCACCGGTTATCCTATGGATCTCACGGTCTCAAGTGGGGGGAGCCACTCCTATTCTTATAATTAATCTTAATTGACCGTAAATTCAATGGTCTATATATACTGGCTTTCATCTAGGAGTGGTTCCCCCGGTTATCCCATGGATCTCACGGTCTCAAGTTGGGGGAGCCACTCCTATTCTTATAACAATTAATCTTAATTCACCGTTAATTCAATGGTCTTATACACTGGCTTTCATCTAGGAGTGGTTCCCCCGGGTTGACCAGATCATGGAGCTCACGGTCATAATGTGGGGGTGCCACTCCTATTCTTCAAATAATCTTAATTGACCGTAAATTCAATGGTCTTATATAGTGGCTTTCATCTAGGAGTGGTTCCCCCGGGTAGACATCAGCATTGGCTCCGACAGGGGGTGCCACTCCTATTTCTAGACGGGAATTAATATTCATGTACTAGCCATTGTTACACGCGCGTTTATGAATGGGCTTGCAAGGGATTCTGGGTACTATCTTGGGCGCGGCGGGAAATTCAGTCATTCATGAGGTTCGACATCACACGAGAAGGCCAGCAAATCTTAGCTCTCATCAAAATCGGAAAAATCTTCTTGTCGAAAATTTCTGTTTCCTGAATCCAAGACTGCCCAACATATGAGGCATTCAAAGGTATAGTAATAAGTTTTGAGAACATTTTCTTGGGGTTTGGGGGAATTTTGTAGGCGGAAAATGTCAATTTCCTACGGAAACTTTGCACTGTGTTGAACAAGCATGGCCATGGCGGCCATTTTAGGCACAACAAATCGCCTTGTATTTCTTCCAGTTTTGCTTTGGGCCTCAAATTCATTTCTACTAGACTGCAATCTTCTCTAAAACGTCTGCTCGATAGTCTTTCCGTCGGGCCGGGAAGTTGGAGATTGGGTGTCCTAGCTAGCCCTAGAAAACATTTTCAAACAAGAGTAGGCTTGTCATTTCATTCGGACTTCCAAGTCATTTTTCAATTTATTACATTTATAAAGACATTTCATTCCATCAAGAAAATACATGTAGTGTGAATTTAAAAGCTTAATGTTCAGATGTACCAACAAATTCCCGTGTAACATTCAAAGTCTTGGTCAGGCATTTGCCAAATTATTTACATAAACAATTTGAACACATGAAATTCCATCTTTTATAATTAACAGTTATAGCTACTTCTTGAGAATCGGGTTCAACTCATAAACCTGTTAGCTCCTACCCAAGATGACTCGCACCCTCATTTATTCTGCTATTTATATCTATAAGGCAGAATAATGAAACACAAGTGAAAAACAAATTATTATCAGTAACAAACATACAAACAAATAGGCCCCTTTTTATTCCTATCAAATTGTTAGAACCGTATCATTAACACAACACATGTGAAACAAGAAAAATTTACATGAAAAACATGTACAGAGGACACCTTGTCTCGGGTACGAGTTGACCGGCACATGAGTTAAGTTGTGTACGAGTTGACCCGTTTTCTTTCTTGAGTGGCTGTTGCATGAAATTTGTGCGGTGTTTTAAATAAGGGTCCATATTGTTGGAATACAAGGAGATTGTGTGTCAGAAATACGAATCATTAGCACAGTCGAACATTCTTGTAGCTTAAAACTGAACTGACAATTTTATTGCTAAGGGTAATACTAATTTGTCCAAATTTCCAAATTGTATTTTTCAGGAGAAAAATGAAGAAGTTCTGCTGCATCTACGAAGTCTACGATGCTGTGTACTGGTCTGCTTGTGTACCGTGTTGACGAGGAGTGTAACCAGATGAACTACAGATGAACTACCTGTTACAAAAAAAGAAGAAAACATGGAATTTGTTAAGCCTCAAAGAATGACCCAGACACAGAAAATCCCTAAAGAGTTCAAAATTGTTACCAGTCCAAAATGATTGTATTAAAAAGATCTCCTTGAATTAGGATTTCAGAACAATGACAAAATTTGTTCCAAGAAAACGTATCCATTTCAAATACACTGATGTAAGGTTTATAACAAAATGCAGCACAGAATCATTTCACTGTGTTCCCAAACAGAATTTTATGATAAACATAATATTGTCATCATTGAACTTCTGGACAAAGTAGTCAAATTTAAGTTTTCTGGCCACACTTTCATGAAAAAGGAACACAACACAAACTGGGTCTTTAAACTAAGTATATACTGTATTAATTAATGAAAAGTAAAACTGCTCATTTTGAGTGCCTGTGGCATTCCATTGTTTTGTGATTCATTAGCTGACTGAATGGGTTATCAAAAAGAAGGAAATTTGCCGTTTGATGTTTAAACATTTACTAGACAAAAAAAAATACACAAGATAAATTGCGCGTCGAGTCTTCTGTGAAGATATGCTACACTGTTTTGTTTCCTTTTGGCATAATATTCTAAAAAAAACTTGTGTATTCATAATCCTTCTGCACTTGCGAAGGCTTCTTGTTCATTTTTCTACTTAATTTTAATTTTCATATAATTGCATATCAATAAGTTGTGTACAATTCTGTTGCTATAAATTGTACCTTTATTGCAGTTTGTTTGGTTTTTTGTTTTTTTTAAATTGCCGCAATTAAAATCCAAAAAACACAGAGTAATGGTTGAACATCAGGTGTCAAATGAAAACCTTCAATTGGTTGACCAAGGATAAAGTATGTAGCATGTTACTGTACAATGAGTCGGATCCTAAATTGCGTGCGTTGATTATTTCTTAGTTTTTTAATTTACAAATGCCGAACAATGTCAAAATATCGAATTAGCGTAATTAAGAACATGCTGTATAGCAAACTAAGCATTTTATGAAGCAGCTAAGCACGTTTCAAATTTTCAAGCATTGCGTCAAAAATGAACTCCAAATTTGCGTACAATGGCAAAATCGAAATCATGCAACTAGAACCTAATTGTTTTGTAAACTACACATTTTATAAAGCAGCTAAGTACGCTTCCAATTTTCAAGCATTGTGTCTAAAACCAACTCCTAATTGTCGAAATCACGCAACTAGAACCTAATTGTTTCGTAAACTACACATTTGATAAAGCAGCTTAGTACGATTCCAATTTTCAAGCATTGTGTCCAAAACCAGCTCCAAATTTGCATACAATGCCAGAATTGGCTGAAATGAAATCAGTTTTCTTTTATCTGGACAACCTTTTTGAGAAGATGGGTTGTAAGCTATTCATGTCAGTAATTTAAAGGAAAGGCTCGCCTTTCATTGTTGAAATAAAACTATTATGCGCATAAAAACTTTGCCAAAACCATCTTGGTCCGACTCGTTACAAAGTAGCAGGCTGTGTGCTTATAAGGTGTTGTTTCTTACCTTGTTTTGTGACCTTTCATCTTTTGACACTCTAATTATGCATAGAAATTTGGCGCAAGTGATGATGCATATATTTTGGTCCAACTTTTGTGAACATTCTGAAAAGTAAAACAAAAACCAAATGAGTTCATAGCGCTACTAACGTTTATAAGTTCAGTACGTAAGCATTTTGGTTCAACTGCTGTGAAAATTCTGAAAAGTAAAACAAAAACCAAATGATTTAATTGCACTGCTATTAATAGTCATAAGCATTTGTTTTAGTCATTTTTTTTTACCTAAAAAACCCACTTCAATTAATTGCGCTGCAAAACATGCACATGGCAAAATTTTCAAGTACCCAGTGGCAATTTCATGCACAATAGTAGTCCAGCGTTTAGGGGCACAGGAAGGTCAAAGAGCAAGTTGGGAAACAGTGTCTTTAAAGGGGTTACCTTGCTTGTTGAAATGTATCCCACAAATACTATCTTTTGGTCATTATCATATGACCTCTGCATAATTAAGGTGTAGGGGTTAAATGCTAATGAGCATATAGGTTGTATTTTGGGGGCGTTTCTAATGAGGGATGTAGCCCCTTTTACTTCATTCTTGGATGAAGTTTCCTTGGTCAACCACAAAGCTCCTCTCCACCTCCTGAGGAGGGGAGGGGCTATTCAACGTTTTAAAAAAGGACACGAGGGAGGGTAGGTTACTTTTTTCCGTAAAGATTTATTACAGGGGGACCCCTATTCAATTTTTTTTTTCAAAAAAAAAAAAATTTTTTTAACAAGTGCAAACGTGTGCTGCTGGTCGGCGCCCTCTACTGTCTGCAACATGTAACAACCAAAAATAACCCAAGTGTTACGAGTGGTAGGCCCTCTGTTGGCCAAAATCTGCCAATGTACAACTGGTGCCCTGCATGCACCGGTATCCTACAACACATGATTGACAAGCTATTGTGGTTTGGGTTCGCGCCATTGAAAAGGTCAATAATTATAATAACAAAGGTCAGAAAGGATTTTTTGTTGCTCGCTCAAACTTTGCTGGACCGGTATGGGGGGTTAACGGATGTCACCCCCTGTTCAGGCAATCAGGTTGCTATATGTTCTTGGAAAACAGTTTTGGGAATGACTTTTGGATAAAAAAGCGAAAAAAATAAAGGCCGTATTTACTACAACTTCCACAACCTCACTGATTGAGTCCTTGACCTTCAGAATGACAACAACTTCAGCCCAGATGATGATGTGCTGATGAGAGAAATAACATTCAAACATGGCTGGATTTCACTGTTTTTGGATTGGCAAAGATTATAAATTTATAGTTCCTGCTCTCGGCAAAAAAGAAATAGGAAAAATCAAAATGTATGAGGCAGTTTGAGTGAGGCTGGATCTCAGGTTTTAATTGGTTTCACTGGTGTCTTAAGAACTTAATGAATCAAAATCATTTAATATTTGAATTGTGTTTTTCAATGAGATTTTCATCACTGATTCAGTGATGAAAAAGTAACTATAACTGACGTATTCTTGGGTTTGGTACTAAAGAATGGTCACACCGAGATTACTGCAAGGTATTTGTTAATCTAGGACCCTATTTTAATGAATCTGAATGATAAAGGTGATTGAAAACAGAGTGTTGTATGCAGTTACGGACAAAATATCCTAACAGGATATATTGTAGATGACATTGAGCTTATGAAGGAGAAATGTAAGCATTATAAAACCTGAATGTGATGTTGGAAAATACCCGTATGCATATGGCTCATAAGACAAACTTGGACTCTAAAGAAGCAGCGACCGTAAACAGATTAGTTCAGACATGAAACTATTGATGCACAGTTGACGGAACATGTTTTAGTCTATGAATTCCGCTTGTTAATAGCAGTACACGTACCGTAATTCAAAATGAATTGGAGATGAACACCAAATCTGTGTCCTTACTCGTTTGAACTCGGTCCTCTTTTTAAATGTGGACTGGTTTTCTTTGTAATATTTGCATAACTGAATGAATGCTCAATAATACTTGATAACATTAAAATTCAGTGTGGTTTGGTGAATCGTTTCTTTTCTAGTTGGTGTCCGATTTTGTCATAATTTTAACAGGACTTTGTGTAAACAGTTCAGGCACAAGCTTAGCATGTAAGAGTGCCTGACTGATATTCGTACATTGTGGTGCTGTGGCTAAGAGGTCTGATGCAATATAACCTCACAAAGCTGATTTGGGTTTAGGGCCCAGTCAAGGAGAGCTTAGTGTCCTTAAACGAGACACTTTGCATTTAAATGTTTCTCTCCAACAAGGAGTAAATGAGTTACCTGCAAAGGTAGTAATGACCCTGTGTGCAATTACAAATGTAATTAGCCTCTGTGTGCTTCAACAGCACCTTGGACTACATACTCCCCAGGGAGTTGAGATGGTCTCAGGACTGACAACTTGGCCCAGTGACCATCATGTGAATTGCATTTTAATTTCAATAGTAAGATATGCCTATTTTTGAAAGTTTCAATACAGTGAGCTGCACTGAGACTTAATACCTTTGACCTCAACCATTAACTTTTTCTAGATGCCTGACCAAGGAATTGTCATCATTGACATAATGGTACTTCAAGGGAAATTCACACATGAATTGTCGACTGACTAATTACATCCAGTGCGAAAAACACTGGGGTTTGATTTTCTGAACAAGTTGCATTGTCATTATTGATTCTTCACCAAGGAATAAATAGATCATTTGTAAGGGCAAGTAATGGCTTTGTATATCATTAGCCGTTTTTTGTGTTTGAATAGCAGCCAGAGCTACGTACTCCACAAGGAGTTGAGATGGTCTCAGGAGGGATAAGGTGGCCCAATGACCAGGGAGTTTGCATTGCTTTGATTCTGCCGAGAATCAAATGAGAGCTTTGTGTTTGATGACAATATGATGGACCATACTGACTGCTGACCAGTTTGAACCAGACACAACTAATAAACCTTTTTGTTGCCAAGCTTATCATATGAGCACATAGAAAATCTAACTTAAGATCTCTTAGGCAATTTTGTAGCGAAAATAGAAGCACATGGACTAAGTCCACGATAATAAACGAACATAAGCATGCTGCTGTCTGAGTTACCATAATCTGAAAAATTTTAGTTTAGGTTGTGCTCCATTGATTAATCTGTGTGTATCAAATGCTTGGTGTATCTGTGAGAGGGAAATAACACAGACCACTCAAGCTGGATTTGAACCAATAACATCCTGCAGTGCTTGTACATGCAGGTGTCTCGACCATTCAACTTCCAATCTAACTGGAGTTGACAGTCATCATTGCAGTAATTTCTGGAGCAGCAACCGAAGATGTCTAGATAGCATTCGTAGAAATAAATTTGTTGAATGTTGATGACAACAGTGATGTGTGCTAACACATGCATCTGCTATAGACAAAGAAATTGAATTGGCCATGTGGAAAAGCCAACAAAAGGCCAACTAGCAACAACGCTAGAGAAATTATTGCAATAATACTAGAGAAATGCTGCAAAATATGCTTGAATAGTGCACATGCAACACTGCCTTGTGTTCTGTTCCCAGTGCTGCAAAATATGCAATAGCATACCTGCAACACTGCCTTGTGTTCCTCATACCAAATGCTGCAAAATATGCAATAGCACACATGCAACACTGCCTTGTGTTCCTAATACCAAATGCTGCAAAATATGCAATAGCACACATGCAACACTGCCTTGTGTTCCTAATACCAAATGCTGCATAAGTATGCAATAGCACACATGCAACACTGCTTTGTGTTCCTAATACCAAATGCTGCAAAATATGCAATAGCACACATGCAACACTGCCTTGTGTTCCTTATACCAAATGCTGCAAAATATGCAATAGCACACATGCAACACTGCCTTGTGTTCCTAATACCAAATGCTGCAAAATATGCAATAGCACACATGCAACACTGCCTTGTGTTCTTTATACCAAATGCTGCAAAATATGCAATAGCACACATGCAACACTGCCTTGTGTTCCTAATACCAAATGCTGCAAAATATGCAATAGCACACATGCAACACTGCCTTGTGTTCCTAATACCAAATGCTGCAAAATATGCAATAGCACACCTGCAACACTGCCTTGTGTTCCTAATACCAAATGCTGCAAAATATGCAATAGCACACATGCAACACTGCCTTGTGTTCCTAATACCAAATGCTGCAAAATATGCAATAGCACACCTGCAACACTGCCTTGTGTTCCTCATACCAAATGCTGCAAAATATGCAATAGCACACATGCAACACTGCCTTGTGTTCCTAATACCAAATGCTGCAAAATATGCAATAGCACACATGCAACACTGCCTATTTCCTAATACCAAATGCTGCAAAATATGCAATAGCACACATGCAACACTGCCTTGTGTTCCTATATGAAGTAGTTATACACCAATTCTGCAAAATATGCAACTTGCATAAAAATTGCTGGCTAAAATTTAAATTGTTTTTCTGCCAGTTGGAACATGGTGGAACATGTTAGACAGGCAGTGTATTCAACACGAGGTTAAATGATCTGCCATTTCAGCCTTAAACAAGTGATTGTATGTAGGATCCGACTGTAAAGAAATGCTCACCCAGAGCAAGGAATAGGCCACCTGTCAGCAGCTTGCTTAAGCATTGAGTTTGAGATAAGGACCCACTTCCCTTCCTACATAAACCCAACGTCATCTTTGATATTTCCTGTACTGCATGTATTTAGTTCATACTACACAAGTGAAACCAAGGTAAAACCTGAATACCTGTTCCTTAGTACTTTTTAGGTCAAAGTGAATCAGCCATGTAAGAACGCTATTTATCCAATCCTCACACCAACACCTGGAAAGAGGTCACCATCATCCATCAGGTCACGAACCCCCTCAGATCAGAAGCAGTCGTCCTGCGCATGCAGAAAATAGTTGGTCATCATGACCGGCCTGAAAAGAGACCTGCTTACACAGGAACAAGTTAATAAGATGACGGGTGCCAACAAAAGGATAAATAAAGAATCGGCCCTCTATCCCCACCCCATACAGACCCCAAAGACTTTAGGTAGCAACAGGAATCCTTTCTTCCCTATACCGCGCTTTTAGAGGTTGTCGTAAGTTTTGGCCAATAAGCTTGTCAAATCATGCGAGGTAAGATACCGATGATGCAGAACAACAGTAGTACACTGAGCAGATTTCATCCAACAGAGGGCCTACCACCCATAACACTTGGGTTATTTCTGGCTGTTACATGCTGCAGACAGTAGAGGGCGCCGACCAGCAGCACACGTTTGCATTTGTTTTTGTTTGTTTTTTCATGATACATGTACATTAAAACATTTCAGTAAAGTGCATTTCAAAATGAGAACCACTCTGCCAAACCAAGTGTGAATTAATTCTGAGTCCAAAAAAAAAACTAAAAAGGAATTTCATATAGTTTGAACTTTGTCATTGATTGGAAACGGAATTTCAAAAAAGAAAAAAAGAAAGTCTATGAAAGATGCATTTTCAAATTTTAGAGTAAGAACTTGAATTTTGAGATCTAATGTGAGAATTCTGCACAATTGTCCTTATCAATTTAAAATTTCACGCAATTTTCCTTTGTTATTTCATATCTTTGTGAGTAGGCTGTGCAGATGTACTGTGCTGCGCTGCTTATTTTAGAATGCAGTATTTGACTTAGTTTGATGGAGTGATTCTCATAATGACTACACATAAATGAATATTACATTTTCTGTCCAAATCAGTCACACATGTAACTGGCTGAAAGAAATTTTTTTTGCATTTTTGCGATTCACGCGCAGAATTCTTTTGCAAACAACGCCTCGCTCTGTTTTGGTTTATACACGCACATTCTAAAAATGCCTAATTTGTATTGTACAAAAATGCGCAAAAAATTTCCAATGTGATTTTCTTAAAAATATTGAATTTTGTTAATAAAACACTAATTTTGTTTTGGTGTATTCCAAAAATCCTAAATTTGTACTGAACACAAATGCCCCCAAAAAAAGTAGATTTTCTAATGTGATTTTAGTTTCAAGGTTTTGAATTTTGCAAAGAACGTCTCATTTGTTTTTGGTGGATGCGCGCATATTCTAAATGTCCTGCATTTTTACTTTGAAGAAACGCGTCCTATTGTGCCAAGTTACAGACTGATTTGGACAGACACAAAAATTACATAATATCAAACAGCAGTGGATATTTCAATTAATCTAGCTTTTCATCATCGCACATCCAAACAGTCAGGCCGCATTAATGGAATTTGGAATCATAAAATAAAAATGTAAATGAATGAAGAATACTGTACAGGTTTGGAACTATCAAGTAGTGTAGTGTCATACGCGCAGTGCAGACATTATGTGGTGGTTGAATAGCGCAGCGCAATTGACTTTTGCCAGCAAATTTGGGATGAGTTGATAATTAGAAGAATTTGGCAAGAGTCCAGTGGTTTTTACTTTGCACGCCAGGTTAATAAAAATATCCTCTGCTCTTTGCTTAAAAACTATATACATATAATTTAAGGTATGGTTCAGGATTAATTAATGTAGACCTTATTAAATGCATAATCTGGTAACAAAACTATGACAAACAATTAAAAAAAGCCAAGTTAACCATGTGTGCCGAGAGTGTTTGCCAACCCATGGAAAGCACTACAAGGACTAAGTGATGAGGTTGCCCATTTTCCAGCCCATGGAAAACACTAGCAAGGACAAAGTGATGAGGTCAAATATTTTTCAACCCATGGAAAACACTGGTCCATTTCTAAAGTGCGTTCAAATTATAAATTAGCTATCCAACATCAACAACATGAAATAAAGAAATTAAAATGAATCCTGAACCATACATTTATCTAAAAAAAAAAATTTAACAATAAAGCTGAATGGGTGAATTTGCAGAGACAAATGAGTCCTTTCCACTCAAAGAAACAAATGAACAAAATTTCTGATATTCCCACTTCAGGGAATAGATGCACAAAGTTTCTGACATTCCCTCTTAGGGAATAGATGCACAAAGTTTCTGATATTCCCTCTTCAGGGAAGAGATGCACAAAGTTTCTGACATTCCCTCTTAGGGAATAGATGCACAAAGTTTCTGATATTCCCTCTAAGGGAAGAGATGCACAAAGATTCTGACATTCCCACTCCAGGGAAGAGATGCACAAAGTTTCTGATATTCCCACTCTAGGGAAGAGATGCACAAAGTTTCTGACATTCCCACTCTAGGGAAGAGATGCACAAAGTTTCTGACATTCCCACTCTAGGGAGGAGATGCACAAAGTTTCTGATATTTCATGTTCAGGGAAGAGATGCACAAAGTTTCTGATATTCCCTCTTAGGGAATAGATGCACAAAGTTTCTGATATTTCATCTTCAGGAGAGAGATGCACAAAGTTTCTGACATTCCCTCTTAGGGAATAGATGCACAAAGTTTCTGATATTTCATCTTCAGGAGAGAGATGCACAAAGTTTCTGACATTCCCTCTTAGGGAATAGATGCACAAAGTTTCTGACATTCCCTCTTAGGGAAGAGATGCATAAAGTTTCTGATATTTCATCTTCAGGGAAGAGATGCACAAAGTTTCTGACATTCCCACTCCAGGGAAGAGATGCACAAAGTTTCTGACATTCCCACTCCAGGGAAGAGATGTACAAAGTTTCTGATATTCCCACTTCAGGGAATAGATGCACTAAGTGTCTGACATTCCCTCTTAGGGGAGAGATGAACAAAGTTTTTGATATTCCCACTTCAGGGAATAGATGCACAAAGTGTCTGACATTCCCTCTTAGGGAAGAGATGCACAAAGTTTCTGACATTCCCACTTCAGGGAATAGATGCACAAAGTGTCTGACATTCCCTCTTAGGGAAGAGATGCACAAAGTTTCTGATATTCCCTCTTAGGGAAGAGATGCACAAAGTTTCTGACATTCCCTCTTAGGGAAGAGATGAACAAAGTTTTTGATATTCCCACTTCAGGGAATAGATGCACAAAGTGTCTGACATTCCCTCTTAGGGAAGAGATGAACAAAGTTTTTGATATTCCCACTTCAGGGAATAGATGCACTAAGTGTCTGACATTCCCTCTTAGGGAAGAGATGAACAAAGTTTTTGATATTCCCACTTCAGGGAATAGATGCACTAAGTGTCTGACATTCCCTCTTAGGGAAGAGATGAACAAAGTTTTTGATATTCCCACTTCAGGGAATAGATGCACTAAGTGTCTGACATTCCCTCTTAGGGAAGAGATGAACAAAGTTTTTGATATTCCCACTTCAGGGAATAGATGCACAAAGTGTCTGACATTCCCTCTTAGGGAAGAGATGCACAAAGTTTCTGACATTCCCACTTCAGGGAATAGATGCACAAAGTGTCTGACATTCCCTCTTAGGGAAGAGATGCACAAAGTTTCTGATATTCCCTCTTAGGGAAGAGATGCACAAAGTTTCTGACATTCCCACCTAAGGGAAGGAAATGGAGTGAACTAATTTTGTCTCCTTAATTCACCAAGCAGTACATCTAATTGGTTATTATTGTATTTTAGTCTTAATAAACAAACTAACAGTTCTAACCTCATGTGCTTGAACACCATTTTCAAAACATTTTTTCAAAATATCTTCACTTTGGGCAGAGTATTGTGGTTTTTGTCACATTTTAATGGTTTGTTGAATTCTAAATGAAATGCGACTTTCTGTTGCTTTTGGGGACATACAAAAAGATCTGCTATGTGATAAAAGTGTAAAATGGCAGTGCAGCTTTCATGCCAATTTCAACATTAAAATTTTGGAAATGTGAAAGTGTTGGGCTGGTTGTGAGTAATGTTTTGTTTAAGATTTCAATCACATGAGTTTAAAAACCAAATAAAAGTAGCATTTACTTTATGATGGGGCTCTTCTTCTTGTCACTTGAAGGTGAATCATCGTCATGGAAACAATTGATGATGAGGTCCTCAAATGGTAAGATGGCCTGTGGAAACAGATACAATCAATAAAAAGAGAAAATCAATCCAAGTTCTATGCAAATAAAGTGGACTAAAGTCAGTACAGTAAAAACTAGCTACCAAGCAAATAAATCCCTAGACACAGGGGACAATAGCAAGAAGGTAGTAATTAATTATTGCCATATTTTGGTCATGCAAATAATGAACACAAAGATAAAAGTTGAAATAAATCAAGATAACGATTATAACTAAAAGAGTTATATGAATTAATTTCGGGCAATGGTATGGCGAATTGCTAAATGTATCCACAACTAGAGGCTTTTAATACGAAGTGAGGCTTGAGGCTAAGCTTGGGATTTATTTTGCTACCATCATTTTGTGTCCAATCAATCAACCTTCGAGTGGTACTCCTTCGGTCTTCTGATTGATCCATCCCCGAGGCAGCCACACAACGCATCCCCATCTCAGCATAATAACGATCTATCTGACGCAACCATATGTGTGTCATGCAGATGCCCTACCGGGCAAGTCCTACCAAGAGGTTCTCTCATAGAGAGAATTCACCTCCGCAGGATCGCTTGCAGGGAATCTAGCCACATGACCATACAGTTGCATCTGACGCTCACGTGTCATGCAGGTAATGGGTCTCATCTGACTTTCCCTGAGTAACCTCTTGTTGGACACATGGTCCGACCTGCGGTACCCAAGGATCCTCCTCAGAGACCCGGTACAGAAGACATTGAGTCGTCTTCCCAGGCCCCCAGTCAAGGTCCACGTCTTACAAACGTAGAGTAAGACAGGCAAGACCAGGGACCTGAAGACCCAAATCTACGTCCTCTTGCATAGATATCGCAAACGCCATACAGACCGTTCCAGTGAGTCCATCGCTCCACAAGCCCTACCAATCCGCTTGTTGACTTCATGATAACAGCTTGCAAAGAAATAGATATCACTGCCGAGATAAGTGAACCCATTGACCAATTCCACATTCTCACCACATACGGGAACTGACTGAAGTGCACCACCCAAAGAGTCACTGAAGACCTGTATCTTGGTTTTTACCCAAAACACCTTTAGCCCCAGGGGTTCCAACTCGGAGCACATTGTCTCAAAAGCACACACCAGCAGCTCCAGAGTATCCGCAAAGGTAAGAGCATCATCGGCAAAGTCGAGGTCAGTTAATACACTGACATCGGCGAACGATACTCCACAGCCTGAATCCTCCACTGTCCTTCCCTATTGCCCAATGTCCATACAAGTGTTGAAAAGTGTTGGAGCCTCAACCCTTCCTTGTCCTACACCAGTCGAAACTGGGAAGAACTCGGAGATTGAACCCTCACACCACACAACGCTCTCAGTACCTGAGTATAGTTTGAACAGTAAAGTCATCAGAGTCTGCGTTACCCCATGGAAATACAGAAGCCGCAAGAGGGCACCTCGATCTACCGAGTCAAACGCCTTGCGGAGATCGATATAGGCTGCAAAGAACCTACTACGATACTCACGCATGCGCTATGAGAGGACCCGCGTGGCCAAAGTACGATCAATTGTTGATCTCTTTGGAGTGAACCCAGACTGCTCAGGTCGCTGATGCTTAAGCAAGTGAGGTTGAATCCTGGCCAGAAGAATCTTAGCAAGAACGTTGATGGGCACAAAGAACAATGTCACACCTTGATAGGCATTGCAATCCTGGCGATCTCCCTTGCCCTTACAGAGAGGAACTAGAATGCCCCTCTTCCAGCCAGATGGGATCTCGCCAATGGTCCATACCGAACCTAGTATGTTATGCAATGCTTCAACTGCACTGTCCCCACTAGCTTTTAAGAATTATGCATGAATATCACAGATCCCTGCCACCTTCCCACTTTTCACTGCAGTTCACCGCAGCCCTTGTTTCCAAGAGCGTAGGTGGATCACAGTTGATTGGTGGGTCAGCAACTTGTGGTTCCGAGATATGCAGGCAGCTAGCCGGTGGATCAGCACGGTACAACTGCTCAAAGCAGGATGCCCAACAAGCCCTCACCTCAGACTCCTCCGTCAGCAACTCACCACTTGCAGACCTGACCGAGCCTACCCCCGAGACAAACTTAGAGGAACGCAATGCATGAATCCCCCAGTAAGTGGCCAAAGAATCCCCCATCCATGGGCGACTCTTGATCCGCTCACACACAGACCGAACATGCGCCTCCTTGTCAGCCCTGAGAGATGGCATGGCCAAGCGCCTCAACTTCCTCGCCTCTAATTTGCAATTCAGTCTAGCATCCCGACTCTCGTCTATCAGTCTGAGCGTACCCTCAGAGACAAAGCTCCTCCAGGCCACCTTTAGAGATCCAAGCCTCTCACCATCAATCTGCACAGTGGTAGCCTTAAAGAAACTCCATATCACCTCCGGGCCCTCCAGAGTGGGCATTCCCCTAAAGCCGATCACAAAGCTTGCGCTCAAACTCATCTGCCACAGCTCGTCTTTGCTTAGATGGAGCTAGCCTCCTGGACTTGAGCCGCACCCGAAGAGTTGCAACAAGCAAACTGTCATCAGTGTTGGAGAACTGTGCACTGTGAAAAACCCGGCAGTTCTGAAGAATCCTCCAACGACTGTCCTCGAGAACATGATTGATCTCCTTCGCAACAACGCTGGTATTGGAATACCAAGTCCAACGATGCCACTCCGGACTCTGATACCAGGAGCCAGTAACTCTAGGTCCCCGACACTTTATAAGATTAAGAAGCCTAGTGCCATTCTGACCCCTGATACCAGACCCATGGGGACCAATACCTGTCTCGACCCTGTCAGCACCAGTGGAGGCATTGAAGTCTCCCATGATCAAGAGTGTGTCTCTGCAAAGACACCGATCCAGAACAGCCTCGAGCTAGGTGTAGAATGTATGTATGCTCCGACTGAAGAGAGTTAGTCATCGGACAAGGATATCCTTGTCCGATGACTAACTCACTTCAGTCAGAGCATACATTGAGACCACCGAGATAACAGCCAAAGAGTGTTTAATCCAGAGCCTCATCATACGCTCCTTAATCGGTACAGCCTCCATTACCATCTGAGTCAACCAGTCCGAAACCGCAACTGATACACCCCAAGTGGTAGCCATCGAGACGGACAGACCAGTAGTGTATCCACCAATACTGATTTCACCGCTCTTTGGACGGAGTACCTCTCAGAGAGCAGCAATTGCT
This sequence comes from Astropecten irregularis, assembly GCA_963971285.1. Lineage (NCBI taxonomy): Eukaryota > Metazoa > Echinodermata > Asteroidea > Paxillosida > Astropectinidae > Astropecten > Astropecten irregularis. The sequence continues at coordinate 3,115,108 of OZ020244.1, read as the reverse complement.
ATGTGGAGCCGACTGAGCTCTCATGATAGCAGAAGACGATGATCATCATCTCCCAGAGAGAGAACATTCCACGCAGCCACCTGCTAGGACCACCTCAGGTAAAATCAAAAAGATCGCTGTCCAGCAGATGTCATGGTGGATATATGCTTGAAGGCCCAGTCCACAAAGCCCAAATGAAGGGCTTGAGATACGTGGCAAAGCTGGATCCTTTCTCCGGCTTTGTCATCTGGTCAGGTCCCTTCTTTTGGTTTTGTGGGCCTCACATGGCAGTAGCGAAATAAGTCCCAAGCTTTAGCCTCAAGTTAGATTAATAAAGACTGTATGGATGTTGAAATACTTTACAAGGATGATTTCAGTCAGCTGCTCGGTAACTTCCAAGCTTCAGCGCCAGCCAATGAGATGCAGTACATTCACTACACAAAGCAAAAGGTAAGATAAAAACCAAGTAAATTATTATGCAAAGGGATCAAGCTTTGTCTGTACTTTGTAAAGAATATATTCCATATGTGTGGTATACGAGCAAACAGTCACAAAATTAAGTGCATATTCCAATGCAGGAAGCAAGGGGCTTTTCAGACAGAGAGTTGTCCAGATTGTCAAACAAAGTATCCAGACATGAGCATTGCCAAAATGCAAGCCTCCTTCTCGGGTCACTCCTCTTTTAAAGAACAGGCTACTATCTTGACAAGGGGGCTAGTTTGTGCTCTTAAAATGCAAGAACAAAATTGAATCTGTAAAGAACTTACCAGAAACATGTTGGCTCATAGCTGGCTGACTGGCTGATTGGTCACAGTTCACAGGGAGACTACAGGGCTAGGTAGGTTACTGGTAAGCAGCTGATGAGGCTGGCTGGCTGGCTGGCTGGCTGAGTAGCCTTCAAAGGGGGACTGTTACAAAATATAAAAAGTCACATTTCAATATGGGCTCCTTATATCCGTTTCCAGAGGATCCAAGGTGCATGGCCTTGTACCGTGGACAGTGCAGCGGTGCATGATACGGGCCGATTGGTCCATGCCATAGCAGGTGCTGCTTGCTGTCTTATAGTACAGGTCCACGCCTCAGGGATGTTCATGTCGTTGTCTCTGTTGATGTTGCTGGGGTGGAGACGGATCTGGATGGCCTCCTTGACCCGTCCTGTAAACCAGTGGGGGTCTCTGTTCTCACATGTGATTCTGTCCCAGTTCGGGGTGTGTCCCTTCTCCCAGAAGGTGTTCAGCAACTGCCGAGCCGTGGCAGCGTGCAAGTCTGACGTCTGCAACAGCGTTTACATCAGGGAGACAGGGAGACCCATTGACAAGCGGATCAAGGAACACCAGAGGGATGTAAGGCTTGCACGCACCAACAGCTCGACAGTTACGGAACACGTCAAATGAAACACCACAATCTCTACCGTTGACCACATCGTGCGACAATGGGAAAGTACATTTTATTTTATTTAACATTGAATCTATAAAGAACTTACCAGGAACATGTTGGGTCATAGCTGGCTGACAGTCTGATTGGTCACAGTTCACAGGGAGATTACCGGTAGGTTACTGGTAAGCAGGTGATGGGGCTGGCTGGCTTGGAAGCCTTCACAAGGATACTATCATGTTGCAAAATAATAAACTCACATTTCAATAGGGTGCTACATGTGTCAGACGTGGACTAGAAAGGTCTTTTTTTTTCACGGGAAGGGTGAACTACATTGATTAAACTCCCATCGACCTTAATAGTGTAAAATCCATTAATTATTTAGTTCTTTAAAATTTTTGAATTTCAATGTTTTTTACTGTATTGCGAGTACCCGGGTATAAAGCGGGTATCCGGTTCCAAAATTACCAGTGAAAGCACAGTAGCGCTGTGCTTTCACTCCACTTCTAAAGAACAGGCTAGTAGTCGTATCTTAGTAAAGGGGCTACAATTATTATGCGTTTAACATGCAAGAACAGCATTGATTCTGAAAAGAACTTACCAGGAACATGTTGGGTCATAGCTGGCTGACTGGCTGATTGGTCACAGTTCACAGGGAAACTACCAGTAGATTACTGGTAAGCAGGTGATGAGGCTTGCTGGCTGACTCGCATTTAAATTTCATAGTCTTGTCTAGGCTGGCTGGTCGGCTGGTCTGGTAAACAGGCTGGATTGCTGAGTTTCTATCAGCATGTTTTTAGATGTGTCTCTCAGATGAATGGACGGACAGTGGATGAGATAAGTGCACTGCATCAACTGCTGAAATGAACATTATAAAAATAATGTTACTTGCAAAACGACAAAAAGATGTCTACAATTACTTTATTCAAATGCATGAATGACTATTGACCTACACCAAAGTACTGCAACAATGTTTTGAGCTAAAGCTTGGGTGATTGAGACCCAAGTTAAGCTGCCAGTGCATATTTGCTTTGAAATTGTGGCTAATTTTACACGCGCGGATACCAGTTTGAGATGGCCATGCTTACTTCACTGTGCAATGTGCATGTGGCCTGCTCGACGTTGAAGTCTTTTTCAATTCGATCGTCACCATTAGAAGGCTTTTACAGGATATTTATTTAGATCAATTATGTGAAACATGTGTTTCTATTTGCCCAAATGGACACAATAACCAACTGAAATTCAAATAAGATTTAGCTTATCAGGAAATCGTGGGATCTTTTCACGGCGGCTTTCATGCTTTTACACAGAGAACAAATAAATAAATGCAATTATGTATGGGAAATATCGCGAAAACACAATTATCGTGATGCATTTTTTGGTAATTGTTTGGTAAAATAATATCACCCAAGCTTATCTAGAACCAAGAATAATAGCGGTGGCCATGCTGACTGTAATGAAAAGACATCTGTGGTAGCGAAATATGTCCTGGCTTTAGCCTCAAGCCAGGCTTTGTAAAGGTCCCTAATAAAGACTGTATGGATGTTGAAATACTTACAAGGATTCTTCCAGTCAGCTGCTCAGTAACTTCCAAGCTTCAGCGCCAGCCCATGAGTTGCAGTACATTCACTACACAAAGCAAAAGATAAGACACAAACCAATGAATAATTAGGCAAAGGATCAAGCTTTGTCTGTGCTTTGTAAAGGACCTGTACGTTCTTTGTATGTGTGGTCTGCGAGCAAACAGTTACAAGGCATGTGCATATTTCACTGCAGGAAGCAAGGTGATTTTCAGACAAAGAGTTGTCCGGGCATCTTATGAGAGCCTTGTTTGCTATTCTGCAAACCATGTTTCATCCAGGTATTGTCAAACAATGTACTTTAGACATGAACACTGCCTTAAAATGAAAGCCAAATCGCAGGTCACTCCTCTTCTAAAGAACAGGGCCCATGTTTCCAAAGCGCTCTTTAGCCTAACAAGTTTTTTATGCCGTCGCTAGCCTTCGTTATGACAAGAGGGCTGTTCCCAAAGCTCTCCTTAAATGAGTTACGAGACCACTAACTTAACGATTGGTTCGGAGTTCTTGTTACGCTATCATTAGAGGCTAAATAAAGCAAACAAAAGTTTCTACCGCTCAATATTGGTTTTTCCACACAAAAAAATCTGTTTTCATTTGAAATTCATTACTACTAAACATGACTTTAGCCTTCTGTTTTATGTTGTTAGAAATCCACTTCCTCCTGTTCACCTACATTGATGTGCTCAAACAAAAACTTTGTAGATATTTTTTGCCTAGCACACTTTTTATTGTTAATAATAACGTTAGACATTGATCAACAGTTGCTCTTGCTCAACACAACTTTTCTTTCCTTTTCGTCAACATTGTCTACGAGGACATCCAACTCCTCTGAAGTGAAGTGAGGCTTCCTATTTTTGGTGTTATAATCATGGAGGAAGGACCTTCCTCCATGTTACAATCAAACACGTCAACGTTGTCTACGAGGACATCCAACTCCTCTGGAGTGAAGTGAGGCTTCTATTTTTGGTGTTATAATCATGGAGGAAGGACCTTCCTCCATGTTATAATCAAACACTCTGCTTCAGGCTGTTCAAGAATATTCACACACTTGCAAATCATGTTGAAGTCCCAAGAAATTACCATGGAATGAAAGTATAGCCATGCATGCCAGTTGCAAGTCTGCAGATAGCGAGAACGTAAATGGCACAGTTAACGTAATAATGAGAACCCAATGCACCCTTAACAAGGCTTTAGTCTATTACATTCTTTAATTAGCCCTTACATTAGGTAATACTTAGGCAGTCGTTTCTGTATTGTAATGTCAACGAGCGCTTCGGCTAGTATCATGCCAAGGGGGCTATAATTTATATGAAAATTGAATCTGAAAAGAACTTACCTGGATCATGTTGGCTCTAATAGCTGGCTGACTGGCTGGCTGTCCACAGTTCACAGGGAGACTAGGTTACTGCTCAGCAGGTGATGAGGCTGGATGAGTAGCCGTCACATCGAGACTAGCTTACTGGTAAGCAGGTGATGAGGCAGGCTGGCTGGATGAGTAGCTTTCACATCGAGACTAGGTTGCTGGTTAGCAGGTGATGAGGCTGGCTGGCTGGCAAAGAAGCCTTCACAGGGAGACTATGTTACTGGTTAGCAGGACTGGTGATAAGACTGGCTGAGTGAGTAGCCTTGAAAGGGATAGTTGGTTTTACTGGTAAGCAGGTGATGAGGCTGGCTGGCAGACAGAGTAGCTTTCATAGGGCAACTATTACTGATAAGCAGGTGATGAGGCTGGCTGATTGGTGTCTTCACGGGGAGACTAGGTTACTGGTTACCGGTAGATTAGGCCGACTGGCTGACTGAGTAGCATTCAAGTCGAGACTAGGGATACAGGTAAGCAGGTGATGAGGCAGGCTGGCTGGCTGACTGGGTAACCTTCACAGGAAGACTAGGTTACTGACAAGCAGGTGATGAAGCTTCCCCTTGTGTACCTGAAGATCCTGAAAGAACAAACACATAAAAGTAACACCATATCATTAAAAAAAATTTACCAAGACCAAAATGTAGCCACAATAACACATCAAATTTGCATCAGGATTGAATCCACTGAACAAAGTCAGAAATTCAAACCAGCAGATCCCTCAACAATTGTAGAATGCTGCTGAATACCAACATTTGGTGATATTTATGGTAGGAAATAGGTTTTTAGTAGTGCTGTGCAAAATAGGGTCATTTGATATTCGTTTACGGAATGAAAAAAAAATACGGATCCGTGTTATACGATTTCATCGCCTTTTAAATGACAGCGCTAGCGGGCCGCGATCGTGCGTGTTCAGTGAAGAAGAAAAGTGCCTGAATAAAAGCAGTGTTGACAGACGGTAAGGACATTAAGCTTGTTTGATAATGACGATATTTATCGATATCGTGATATTTTTTTCATATGAAAAATCATATCGGGCCCCGAAAAAAAAATTGAAATATCGGGAATATCGCGATATTTTTATGGTGGCGCAACTTCATACCAAAAAATCAGAGTAGCTCATGAGCTAACCGAGCTACTTTTTGCACTTTTCGCGACGACCAAAACAAACAGATTACTGCAAATTTTGTAGCTGGTTGCGACGTTAAAAGCAGATTTCTTACCGCAAAATCTGCACCGAAGCCGACAGTTATCCACGCCGCCCATGATCAGAGCGCTACTTGACAGCACAAGTCATTTCCATGTACATGTACGTACGCTGCACTTCCGGTCTTCATGACTGAAGCCTACACATGCGCTGGCCGTGCTGACTTCACTGTGCTGTGAGCACGTGCATGCGATGCCGCGTTGCACACAATTACATGTACATTGTGCAATGACTATGCTTACCGCTTCCGGCCAACATGACTGAAGCTAGCAGCGTACTGGGCTCATGAATTGGGTGCAATAATTCCAGACTACATGGAGTAAGATCTGATATACTTTCGCTAAGTGCACGTTCATTATCGTGGCTATTACGTTGGGCTTGGGTACTAGTTATGGAAATTTCCAGACAGCGTGCTGACTGTTTACGTCTTCTCCAAAGTGATCGTCGCTTTCGGATGGTTTTTGCACGATATGTTTTCAGATTAAGTTCGTAAAAGTGTGTTTCTACCTGGACATATGGACAAAGTAACCAACTGAAATTCAAGTAAGATTTATTTGGTCAGGAAAATGCAACTGACGCGTCATGACCGTAAGCCTTACGTTACTTTGGAACATCTTCAACATGGAGGTAGAAGGACGGTCAGAATATTTTAAGGGGATCCCGATCGCGATCGGAAGGCTTTTTACGATGTTTTTTTAGATCAAATATATGAACAGTGTGTTTCTACTTGGCGGAATGGACAAAATAAACGACTGTTTTTTTTTTTTAGCATGAACCAAACGTGAGCTACGGTGAGTCCATATTTTTTTGGTGTTGGTTTCGGCTAATCGTTTTTGAAAATTGGTTAACGGAAACGTTCAATCCGTGTGGGTTACTCTATATCCGAATAAAAAGCACAGCACTAGTTTTTAGGTAGGAAATTAAGACATCTAATCGAAAAGGTAATCATCGTCTCAAAACACATAAAAAAGAAAACAATGCACACTAATCATGAATAAAATAGGGTCTAGATACACCTTTTATAATATGTCAATGAATTTCTGTGATAATTTATCGGGTATCACAGGGGGAAAAAATCATGTGCCAAATATCATTTTTATTTTGCACGGTGCAGCCAACATTGCTCGAGGAAGGCAAACCAGTATGGCTTATCAGTACCACCTGCTATCAGGTACTTGGTACTGGTCTGGCCACATTTTAATTCAGCTGGTCTGCCTAGCCAGCCCACTGTTTAATCCTGTTAACAAAATTAACAAACCCCTCCAAAATATTCCTCCAATAGCCCATTCATTTAACAACACCATTTCCATCCGATAATTGTATTTCAAATGTTTTTATCCCAGACTTAACCGACAGACATTTTGAGAGGGTGCCTTGGTAAAGAGCTCTACCACAAAAGAAACTAGAACAATGTCAAGTACAACAGTAGAAAATAAACTTACAAGTAACTGTCCCCCAGACATTCAGAGTTGCAGACCCAATCTGGTAGACCAAGCAGGATTGGGAGCTAACTGGCTGTCTGGCAATGCTAGCCGGCTGGTAGAGGCTGGCAAGCTGCATGTCTGGTCACACGGATGCTCAGTATGGAAGCTTGAAAGGTTTCTTGGCTGGATGAGGAGGGAGTAGATAGTTCTTGGCTGGTTGAGGAGGGAGTTGATACTTCTTGGCTGGTTGAGGAGGGAGTAGATAGTTCTTGGCTGGTTGAGCAGGGAGTAGATAGTTCTTGGCTGGTTGAGGAGGGAGTAGATAGTTCTTGGCTGGTTGAGGAGGGAGTAGATAGTTCTTGCTGGCTGAGGAGGGAGTAGATAGTTCTTGCTGGCTGAGGAGGGAGTAGATAGTTCTTGCTGGCTGAGGAGGGAGTAGATAGTTCTTGCTGGTTGAGGAGGGAGTAGATAGTTCTTGCTGGCTGAGGAGGGAGTAGATAGTTCTTGCTGGCTGAGGAGGGAGTAGATAGTTCTTGCTGGCTGAGAAGGGAGTAGATAGTTCTTGCTGGCTGAGGAGGGAGTAGATAGTTCTTGGCTGGTTGAGGAGGGTGTAGATAGTTCTTGGCTGGTTGAGGAGGGAGTAGATAGTTCTTGGCTGGTTGAGCAGGGAGTAGATAGTTCTTAGCTGGTTGAGCAGGGAGTAGATAGTTCTTGGCTGGTTGAGCAGGGAGTAGATAGTTATAGCTGGTAGCGGTGTACGGGCCGATCACTGCAATAAAACAACCAAAATGGATACAAACCACATCATATGTCGATCGAAACATCTCTGATTTGGTTACAGTTTTCACTTTCAGAAAAGCATTGATTTAAATCAATATCATATTGAGTTCAAAGTAGATCAAATAAAGACCCGAACTCGAACCTAAAACATCTTGTTTGCCATTCCAGTGCTTTACTCACTGAGTCTGAAAATGAAGGCTAATAAATGCTAACGACACAGAAGAATGCATGTGGAGGACATCCATCAAACTTTTCCATAATACAGTCAAGTTACAGATTGATTGTTCAATGTGGTGAATAGTCTCTGAACTACAAAGTCTCAGGAACTGGATAAATACAAATCAATTAACATGTACTTGTGAGTCAACCAGATGTATCCAAACCAAAAAAAATCAAATTGGAAAACCTGAACGCGTAAAAGCTAGACCCCTGACCTTTTGGACTAAAATGGACTAAATCTGTGTCACTCATCAAACGAGTAAAATAAGTTACTGTTTGGGACATCGCCAATATAGGGCTCGATAGCTCACTGCATAGAGTACCGGGATGGTGGTTCGAATGCCGCTTCAATAAATTCTTAATTCTTCACATTTGTTTTACATGTATTTATCATTTCAATAATGTTTACACTTTTGCAGAAGAATGACTTACGAGAAAGGGTATGGCCACTGCAACTATTCCTCATTTTCGTGTTATTCTCGTCTGTCTGGGTGGTCGGCTTAGTGGTCTGGTGAACAGGCTGGCTTGCTGCGTTTCTATCAATGAGTGTTTTTAGATGTGTCTCTATTAAAGAAGAATGGATGGTCAGTGGATGAGATAAGTGCACTGCACCAACTGCTGAAATGAACAATATAAAAATAATCTGTTAGTGTTACTTGCGAAGGTATACAATTAGGCCTACTTTAAATACATGGGGTTGACGGTCGGTCTAGCGAATCAAAAGAATCCCATAGACTTAAACGTTTGTACACGGAAAAATAATTGTACCGCACGGTAGCTCTTATTTGTTTGTGCTCATGACCTTTCCATGTGATAAAAATCGATGTTTTCCGATAGAAATCTAGACATCGTTTCTGACTTCTTCGGATCGTCAGTCATCTTGTGTGGTTCTCTGCCACACACACGTGACTTCATGCTTGTTTCTAATTGGCGGAGAGCAAAACCAAGATGGTGGACGATCCATATAAGCCCGAAAATGATTGTCTGGATTTATATCGAAAAACAAATAGGGCCTAGGGCCTACTTCTGACAACTGGAAAAGAATTCCACTGACAGCCATCATGCACTTAAATGTACGAGAAAAATGGCTACCGCTGTATTCGAAGTGTATCATTGTAGGTAAAAAAAAAAAAACACTGAAAATCTCAGATATGCTACCCCAGTGCACACACCTGAGATTGAAGTTCATCATGACTTGCATCCAATAAGTTATCTCTTGGAGTAAATAACCCTGTTTCCGTAATGACTGTCAGTGGAAATCTTTTAATCTTTCCAGTTTGTGTACAAGTGATGGCCGTCAGTGACAGTGGATTCTTCCCGATTACTTTTGCTGGTCTAATATATTTGTCTAGACAGCTGGTAGACGTGGTACTAACTGCACCGGTCTCTTTAGAATGCATTGGGTACTGTTTCAAGGAAGACTTTTCATACGTAAGCAACTTCTGTATTCAAGTTAAGCAGCTGTATGATTATACATGTAAGACATCATTGGCACCTGGGGCCAATTTCACGGCACTGCTTAGCACAAAAATTTGCTAAGCATGACATTTCAGTCTTAATAAAAACAGGGTTAGCAACCAAATTTCCATGTTTTTTGTATCACTTGTGATTATTCTTTGGCTGTTGTTGGCTGACCATGAATATCAAATGAAATTTTCAACTGTGGTTTATTTTATTGGGCAAGATATTTTTGTGCTAAGCAAATTTTTGTGCTTAGCAGCGCCGTGAAATTGGCCCCTGGTCACACCCCAACCCAACCGCATGACTGCACGTACCATGTGTGTGTGCACGAATCCCTATGTGTAACGTTAGGCAAACAAACGGCACTACGGCACCAACAAATGTTAACAATATTTCCCAAACTAATGGCGTTTTAGGCCCTACATTTGATGCCTTACGCTGTGATGTCCATTCTACAGAGTTTTCTAAGAAGAAAAGGCATTTTTAAAGGTAAAACGAACGATTCGATCTCAAGACAAAATTATAAACTCACGTTTCAATATGGCGCCGCATGTCTCAGATGTGGACTACAGAGGGCGTTTTTTTCTAATGGGAAGAGAAGAGAGGGGCGCGGTTTGCATTGCGCGAAGCGGCGCATTTCCCACGGGCTCCCAAATAAAAATGGTAAATTTAGATAAGTTCAAAATATTCACAATCAACCAAAACAGCAAAATAAGTCTGAAATCTTCAATTTGTATTTTCTTTCAAGTATGTTTACTGATGACTTTTGGCTAAAAAGTCCGTGGAAAGTATCCCTAAAACGGCCAAATTTATCGCCGGTGCCAAACTTAAAAATAAAAACAAATAGAATTCACATCCACAACATGAAAAATTAGAGCGACCTTAGGGCCTGATATTCATCCAAACAGCTCAAAGTTTAAGGTCCAAACTATGACCTAGTTCAACCTAGTTCAAAATATTTTTTCTACAAAACTTCCCACGTCACGCAGGGCTCACCAAATGCTTAAAAAAAATGAGTATACAAAAATATTCACCTCCGCTGACTGATTTGGACGTATTTATATCTGCACCATTTGGGAGAAGGGATTTTAAGGAGGCATCAAATATCCCTATAAAAACGTCATATTTCCCAAAACAATAGCAAATTAATTGCCACCCAGTGGCGTAACTAGAGGGTGCCACTTTTTAGGGGGCGCAAAAACTGTCAGTGAAGTTATTGGAAATCTAATCCAATAAACAAGGGAGGAAAGATTACAATTTCAAATTGTCTGATATCACCGTTCATTTGCAACTCTCATCCTAATTATCCAAATTGCGTACTAAAGTCTCTGCTGATGAATGTTTTTCGTTTGTTTGTTTAAAGATAAGTCGGCCATTACAAAAGCCCGTAGTTCTATTTTGAAAAAGTGAAGTATACTTTTCAAAAATGTTTCCCAAAATAGTAATGTTTCCAAAAATAGAAACAATGTTTCCAAAAACAGATAAGAGAAAGCAAATTTATCTCAAAAAATATACCTTAAAAGCAAAAAAAATAAAATATTTGGGAGAATAACATCGAAATTTTAAAAATAATCATCAAATAACCACAAGGGAAACTGACTGAATTTTAAGTTATTGAAAGGTGAACAAAAAAAATGGACTGGAGCAGGTTTCGAACCAGCGACCTCTGGAACACCATACTGGCACTCTTACCAACTGAGCTACCCAGTCCTATGTTGGTGGTGTCCCTAATAGTCAATTATCTTTGTTTGATATCTTTGTTCTCCAAATCTCCCCCGTGTACTATTTCTCAGGGCTGCATGAACTTACAGCATTGTTTAATTTATGCTGCGCATATCAATAAAATTATCCTTGGGATAATTATAGTGGTAAGTGCATGGTTTCATGGCTTCTGACTGCCAAAAGAATAAAAGGAAAATTACAACCCCTTTCAATATCAAATAACATAACATCACCCAAAAATCAAAAAAACAGTAACACACCTTATTTTTGTGAAAAATGTAACAAGTAAACTTTTTCTTTATTAACAAAGATTAATGGCTAATATTACACAATGCTTAATATACTTTGTAAGTTTTGAAAAAAAGAAAAGAAGTAAAAACAAATACAAAACACTCCATACAGAATAACAATAAATCAACAAACCATAACAAAGGTGTAGGTGTGGGATGGCTAAATTGTGGTTGCTATGTAAAACAAACAAAAAACAGTGTAATTAACCTATCTCAATTTAAGAATGTAGCAGAATAGTGCATAACAAGCTAAACTCCATTTATTATTGCCTCAATGGATGCCAGAAAAAAAACATTCCAGTTCTTAAATGAGCTGGAGTGTTATTGCCAAATGCCTCCAAATATACACGGTGGGATAACACACCTAAGTGTGAAGTTAAAAAAACTAAAGAATTATTGCCAATTTTTTCAGGAATATTGAAAAGTATACAAACGTGTCATGCTCAATGATTACACTGGTATTCAATGAGGCTAATGTGTTAGGACTTAATATATTCCTTTTTCAAAGCTGTGTTTAACATTCAACAGGATGAACAATTAAAAGCAAACTTTTATTTAACAAGAAATCTCCAAAACAAGTGTGACAACTGTTTCTTAACATCACTGACAAAATACTTGTTCCCTTCAGTATAAACACGAAATGGACATCACATCCCATCAAAAAACATCAGGGGCCAATTTCATAGAGCTGCTTAAGCACAAAACTTATTTGATCAAACAGGATTGCTAACCAAATTGTCATGTGATGTTTACTGCTTTTGACTTGTATTCGGCCATTGTTTGCTGAGCGTAACATTCACAAGGAGTTTTGGCTGGCATACTGATTTTAGTTACCAAGGTTTTGACTGCTTAAGCAAAATTTGGTCATTAAGCAGCTCTATGAAATTGACCCAGGTCCAAAAAGACAAAAGACCTCTACGGGCCATGATTTTGTGGTCAAATGAAAACTTAGAGATGATAAACTTTAACAAAATTGAAAAAAGGTAAAGGATGGTATTCAGACTCAAACATATTTACCGGTAGTTTCAGTATGAAAGCTTGTGAAATTAAACAACAGGAATGTGCACACAGTAACCAGTCAAAATAACAAACCAATTTTGATGAAATTTTCACAAGTTGGAGAAAGGAAATGCATTTTGAAAATGACATGAAACAAAACAATAAGAAAATGAAACTGAACATTCTATAGTAAAATGCCAATGATGTCTCAATTAGACATACCAACAAAAAACATGACAATGTATAATGTCGGCAAACTGCGACCAACCAAACAAAACAGTGGCATACATATACATGCACAACAAATAACAGCAAATGAAAGCATTTAAACAGCTTCTTATAATTAAAAGAAATCATGCCAATTTAACATCAAAACAAATCAAATGGCATATATTTTTTGTATCAATAGTAAAAATGATTTACACTCAAATAGGAGGTGTTTTTCCTCTGAAACACAAGTACACAAAAATAAAACTTTATAAGAAAGCAAGTATATTTCAGCTGAGCAAAAATTTTCAAATCTCAGCGTGCTTATTTAGGTTTTTGCATATTTGGTGAAGATTAACATAACTCAGCATTGTGCAGCATTTTCAGAACTCTGGTGCAAACTTCATGAAATGGCGCTGTAGAAACAATATTACCTTTATATGAACAAAGTAGAGATGAAACCACATGGGAACGAACAGGAATTAATAAATATACCAATCTTTTGATTGAGAGAGAGGAGGGCGTGACTACATGACAGAGGGGGTGTGGTCACTCTCAATAGTCCTGCTTACAGCCAGATCTTAGGACACAGTTTTGACACAACAGGTTTCCAATAGGCTGAAATGAAAATATGGCATTATTTATCACGACACAATATTTTGTAACAACCAACCAATTTGAAGCAAAATTTTCCACGGTTGTAACAAGCATTCACTCTGCTCCATTCATATTAGATTATCAAAAAAAAAAAAAAAAATTAAAAAAAAATTCTGTGCCAAAAAAGAACTTGAATCCAATGCTTTTTTGTAGCACTTTTTAGCTGTACAAGAATGAATGGTTACCTGCAACATAAAGGAACTTGAAATTAATGAATGTAACTTTAATGGTGAGATGTGGGATGACTGAACATCAGCCACGTGACCAGCCCTCCACCAATAAGAATCGTCCAACTACCTCAGGTGTCTTTGAGGACCAGTCGACTATTACTTGGGGATTTGTGTCAATTTCTTGTAGAATACCTTTTCTAAATACATGTACTTTACTTAACTGGGAGGATTTTAATGGAATTTGCATGATTGATATATCACATCATATTAATAATAACCTGGCCAAAAAGATTTTGTCAAAAGATGCAGGTATAAAAGCCACTTGCTTGATCCCACTTCTGACACCTCTGGGTCAGAGTCATCACATTTGTACACTCCTATCAATTAAATGCCTGTTTCTTCTGGAATACAAAACAATACGGACGTACTATCCTGTATTAAAGAATGAAAGTAAATATTGAACTGATGTACAGACTTACAAAATAAAAATGCATAATCAAGCATACATATTAACATATCATACATAAGTAAATAAATCAGATATCTTATCTGCTTATGACCAGCAACTGAGCAGGATCTCATATAAACATGTTTTTGTTTTTACAATTTAATACTTGTCTATGCTTACGGGCGTAACTCCAAGTCAACGTACGGTAAACTTCAAAAAAACACAAGTCCTGCCATCAATACGTACCACAAAGAACAAGGGAATTCACTGTAATTTATGATGATTTGTAAGGTTCGTTGGATAGATTATGCAATATTCAATGGGTGATGTTTTACTGGTCATGCATAAATTATACTGTATACATGAAATAATCTATGAATCACGGTACACAGTATGAAGTATGATTGACAATTAAAACACTTTTCATGAATAATGCATATTACATTCCAGGGCCGATTTCCCCAAGTTCGAAGACTGATCTTAAGTGCATAAAAGATCAGCCCTAGTTGCTATAAGCAAAGTGTGATGTCACTATTCAAATCACTATGGCAACACTGACAACTCATCCAGCCTTGGCCTATAATTTCTTGACAATAATTTGAGTCACGTTTTTACTTTTGTACTTTTGCCAACAATTCCTGAATTCTTTAAGGAATACCAAACTTGGAATTTGTAACTTTTTTTTAAACTGTAACTTCTTCTTTTTTCAAATCAGTAATTTCAAAGTCAAATCTTAAATTTGGGTTCACATTGGCCAGAAACTCAACCTAGTATGTTCAACGGTGTTAATAGAGCATAGCATAGTGGGCTTGGCAAGGCACAACGAGAAAACATCTCTGGTTTATAATAAAAGGAGGGAATCTCAGGAGCAATGCTGCAGGCAACTGCTTGACTCAGTCACAGCACTGAAATATACAATAAAGCACATTACAGGTCTTGCTGACGGATCCTCCAAAATGAGGCTTTGAAGTCGACTTTTTACTCTCTATGTTTCAATGTCTGCATTGGAAAGAATATGTTTTATTGATCCTTTTAAAACATCCCTCAGGGGCCAATTTCGTAGAGCTGCTTAGCACAAAAAATTGCTTAGTACAAAAATTTCTTGCCCAATAAAACCAACTACCATTGGAAATTCCATTTGATATTCATGGTCAGCGAACAACAGCCAAAGAACAATTGCAAGTGATACACAACACATGGAAATTTGGTTGTTAATCCTGTTGTTACTAATACAGAAATGTCATGCTTAGCGAATGTGTGTGCTAAGCAGCTCTATGAAATTGGCCCCTGGTTAAAGATGTAGGGCCACTGCACTGTAAACACACATAAGATGTCTAGGGTAGCACTCCACTCATGCATATAGTAAGGATGGTACAAACCTGAGGGCATCTATAATGGACTCAAAGAGTTGTTGAAGGACTCATCACAAGTCATCATTCACAAGGCTGGTCTAAAGCTGTGTAAGAAGCCTTTCAAACATTCAATATAACAAAGGACCACTTTTGGCTTCATAGCTTAAGACCAGCCTAGTGAAATTGACTTGTGATGCCTTGTAATGAGTCCTAAAGACAGCTCTGATGGACTGGACCCCTAATCGACTCTTGCATGTTTAATAGTGAATGTGAAATGCAACTCATATGTGTCTATGTGATGGCCAAAACAGCAACATAAGCCCTCACAAAGGTCTGGTGGGATTCTCTCACATCCCGATGATGCAAGGACATCCTTTGGGGTAAAAACAGCAGAAAACACCAAATTGTCCAACAACTTGAACTATCCAATACTTAGAATCACCTGTGGTGCCTTCCGACTGGTTTCATCCGACAGGGTAAGGTTTACTCTCTCTTGAGGTTGCATGGCTCTATCCCTGAGGCTGATGAGGCAGGGAACAGATGCTCGACGTGTGGTAAGGCCAGCCTTTTGGGTCCAGGTGCCTCCCTGGTTCCACACTCCAGGCCCTGGTCATCCTCTACATGGAGACGGTGATGAGTCGGTGCATCAGGGGTGAATCTAGCCAGCAGACTCTTCATGTTACAAACGTCGATGTTTCTGCTCTTGAAAAGGTCCACGTCAGATGCGGAGAGCGCCAGATCTGGAGAGAGCAAGAATGTTTGCACCAGCAATAAAAAGGCAGTTTGAAAATGTTGCATTTAGAGGTCAATACAGGTCTACTGATCAGATGTTGACTGGTTACAAAGCACCCAGGCTACTGTGTAGCACTGGTTCTTCACAGTGCAACAGACTCCACTCCTGCATTCTGTTGCATTGAGTAGAGTAGGCACTTGATACCATGGTTTGCATGCTCTATGTTCGTCAAAGCAAATTTAAATAACAATGTTTGGTATGTTTTGCACACAAAAGTTGGAGCCAAGGATGATGTTTGGTATAGAGTGAAATGTTCAGTATAGCAGTATTCCATATATTTGCAGTGCTACAAACTCTCCCCCACCTGTTGTGGTTTGAGTCTACTAGTTCATACCTACCCCAGACGGTTACTAGGATATGCAAATTCCCCTGCGCCTATTTCCTACTTCGCTGAAAAGACTTGATCAACCGAGGTGCACCCTGACCTCCCACAATGCGTACCGCCATAGCCGCCATGATCGTCCTTCTTTTCGTTTCGTAGCGGCACTGAGAAAAGAAGGACGATCATGGCGGCTATGGCGGTACGCATTGTGGGAGGTCAGGGTGCACCTCGGTTGATCAAGTTTTTTCAGCGAAGTAGCAAATAGGCGCAGGGGAATTTGCATATCGTAGTAACTGTCTGGGGTAGGTTGAATGCAGTAGACTCCACCTTTAGCACTAAGCAGGGTAGGTAGGTACTTGGTACCAAGCTTGGCATGTTTTAGTTCACAATACACCACATTGTGGTTCTTGTGGTAATGCATGGTTTGTGATACATTCCCCTTGTAGAGACTGTGGTCATGTGTGGTCAACAGCTCTTGTCTTGTGTGGTAGGTATAGAGCATTGAGGTAATTGCTAATAACATATATTTACCAGTAAGCCAGACACAGTGGCAATGCTGTGTGTTAGGTACGGCAATCCTGAGCCTATGGATGTAGTCAATCTGGCCCTGGATTGTGGACTTCTCAATCGCTTGACATGGCAACAGGTGGATGACGCCCAAAGCACGGTACCTGCTGAGAATCTTGAGGACGACATATGCTTGATGGAAAAGGATGGAATTTTCAGGAGCATGCTGCCTGTAGGAGGAATATGCCATGAGACAAATGAATGAAGGAAATCCCTAATCAGGCTAAATCTTAAAGATCTTCTAGCGATGTGAACTATTAAGGGCTTTGCTCAGACTCTGCAGTTTCTGTATTCCAACTTTGGTATTGATTCTAAGCACCTCTGATGTATTGTAAGTTCAGATGTAGCAGATGGAAAACTTGGGGGCTTGAACGCTTGGGCCTGGCCAGGGCTTTCAAAGGCTGAGCCTGACCAGAATAAAGCTGCTTTCTATAAACCTCCGTACGAGCCAAAGAAGCATAAACCTTACCTAGGTTTTTAGGAAGATGGCTAAATAATACTTAATATTTTGGTTGATACATTAATTAAGCACTCAATCTTGCTGGTGGAAGAAAGACCACATGACAGAACAAGAGTCACGTACACCTTCTACAGTCCATACCTGACTTGATCCATCTTGACAACAATCTCAGATCTCAGGAGCATCCTCCAGAACCTACATCCTTCCCAGGAGGACCTCTTCAGAAGAGCTGCGCACAGAGCCTCCAGTTCATCTGATCAGGACAGACAACAACCAACACACAATTTACTATTAAGGACCTGTCCCTATTCATTCTGTCTGTCTCTTAGGGCCATGTCAAAACGTAGCAAGTTTAAGGAACGGAACATTGCATTGCATCCTAGGGCCCATATCACACGAGGCAACTTAACAAAAAGCAAAAGGAACAAGTCAGTGACACTTGAGAACCTTTTTCTAACAGTTAATATTCACTGTCCCCCCAAAAATTATGACATTATTTCTTTTTGGAGACTGCCTAAAGCTGGTTGCTTGTAATTTAAAATGGCCTTGTGTGACATGGGCCTTGGAACCACAGTTCCAAACAAAGATATTTTCTGTTGCAGCTTACTGTTAGCGGTTTTATTGATTCAAACTCATGAACTATACTCTTACAAAAAAGAGGATAATGAACCCAGGCAGCTTCTTTGAGAGGCTTTGGTGTCAGGTTCTGTTACTGTTGTTAAGTCAAGCCTCCACTGTGGCAATGATACTCCCAAGGAAGCATGTCATTCCTGGGGTTCTGGTGTGCAGGGAATGTCTTTGCGGAGTGGTTGAGATTGATGGGGTAGAAATGAACATACCTGGGAAGCAAGTCAAGAGGAGTACTTCGTCTGGTATCACGATACCCCTTAGTGATGTCTGGGCTGCCACAGTAGGACCCTTGGAGGGACCCGTCTTATCTTGCCTGTCCACCGATAGCTCCGGCATCTGTGTCCTGTCTCCCATACCACCACTTGGGTTTGCCATCCGTGGGTTTGACTGAGAAATGCGAGCCTCAGTCAGCCTGTCCACAGGCTCTTGGCTTCTGGAAGAAGGAATGGGGTCTGCACAGGAGTCATCGGTGGACAGGCGGTAGGGTCTGCGTCGCTGGATGCCGCCTTTCCTAGAATCCAGGTGCCCAGCTAGGCACTGGGCCTGTTGGTACAAATAAGAGCAATGAAATGCAAGGAATTAATCCCAATATACATACATATTTCTAAACTATGGCGCACATTCATGAAAAGGAGATGCATTTGTCACAGCATTGTGTGACTGGACTATAATGGTAACCTGGGGTCGATTTCACAAAGCCCTACGTGCGATCGTAGCTCGAGTTACGAAGGATAACCCATCGTATCCTACGTAGGGATGCAATGCATCTTAAGTCCTGCGATTGATAGTAGGTTACGATGAGTTTGGTGAAATCAACCCCTGAGCTACCAAATGTATGATTTTAAAGCATTCAAGATTGGAATCCAATTTTGGCAACAGCAGTTAAGAAAACCCAAACACCAACCAACATCATGTCAAGATGAGTCCATAACTGACACCTTCATATTTCATGCAAAGATGGATAATTGGACGTGGACCATAACATTTCACACCACCGTGATTGTTAAATCCTCACCCAGAAGTTGATAATAATAAACTCCACCAAAAATGCTTAAATCATGCATTGGTTGATGATTTCCTCCATATTTCTCCATGTAAATGGAAAAGGACAGGTTGTGTAGAAATTGCTTTCCCATAACCAATTGAGTTGAAATTTGAAGAAAATGGATTATAAATATGTCATTTGAAATGGTCCGAGTGCCACGATAGCAATTCCAGAAATTACTGTTGAACATCTAAAGACAGGGATAATAAATGTGATCCATGCACTGCATACCGTATGTGTGTAAAAGAGTTTAACGGCATGAATGTAATAAACTACGCACATAAATGTACACATTCCATTATAAAATAATTGAGCTTTCAAAAAGTACAAGACATGACAGAATTACTATCACCTCTGTACTGCCACTTTGACGCTATGGTGGGGAACAGAAGGAGTAAACAAAGGAGGGAGGGGTTAGAATGGTTTAGTTATGTTAAGCCAGCCAAACAAAAACAATAAAACAAAAACGTGGAAATTATTTGGGATGGTGGAACTTGGAAGGCCAAGCTCTCTGAAGTTTTAGTCAGTGCTTCCACCATCCAGGCCCAAGTTCTGGGCACTGCTCACAGCAAGGGTAGAATTGGTGATTTGCAGACACAGAAAATTGTGTGCTTATGATATCCTACTGATGTTGTACTTATCATAAGCACAGAATTCTGCTATCAGCAGCACCAGAACACTGAGCAACGACCACAAATGGATGATTGTACTTTTGTTGTGGGGTTAGACAGGTACAGCAATTACAATGGCAAAGCATCAAAATAACTGAATTAAAAGCCCTGCTTGTTTCCAATTCACAACATTTCAACAAAAATATTCAAACCAGGCAGCATTTGATCAACCCTAAACCCACCTGCACACCAGTTTGAAATGTTTTTTTCTGCATACCATAATACACCACAGTGTGATTGTGTGTTTAGTGAGGGTTTGTAATTCAGCCCACCAGTGAAGACTGTGTTAATGTGCGGTAAGCAGCTCTTGTCTTGTATGGTAGCTGCAGAGGGTTAGGGTTAAACAGATTTAACGGCAACACAGAAATTTCGCGATGATGAAACATGCTGAAAGAGGCTTTCTCTTATTTGTTCTTCCTCAAGTAATCATGTATTGCCTTCCAAATGTGCAATTCACTAGATTTGACTGAAAAAGTAAACAAGCTAGGTCCACAGTTCAAACGTTGACACAATTTCCGTGACAATTGTTTCTTTAATCAAGGGTTAGGTTCAAGAGATAGCATCTTATTCAGTTTGTGGCTTCATATTGTACTTACTAGGTGAATCTTCTGTGAATGGGTGGTGAAAAAATTAGAATGAAAGGGTCAATAAATACAAAAAGGAACTGATTTCAACAGATATATGAATTATAAACAAATGTCAATTAACACGTTAATATTGTTAAGATATTAATATTTGTAGAGTAAGCATCTGCATGGAAGATGAACACTTCTCTAAAGGATACCAGAATTAGAGTAAATGAAACTCTATCTAACATATATTTGTTGATCAATAATATTTGGATTGGGGAAGCTTTTTCTTCATCTTTTCAACGTGTCGTGTCATTTATCTTTGGTTTAACTTCCTGTCTTGAAAACCGAAGGGTAGTAATGATGCAATTATTAATAGAATAAGCCATTTTGTTAACCTTTGTGCACTTAAGTCATTGGCAGTACCGTATCCATTTGAAACTGAACAATAGCCACATCTCAGACTTGATGTGGGCAGGACGTCAGTCTGGGTAGGCTATCCAGTGGCCTGGCTGTATTGAATCTAAGCAGGTCTATTGGTTTGAAGTGCAGAGCTAGCAAATGGAGGATTCCAGGTCTTTCATGGCCAGTACATGTATTTAACCTTCTCTCCCTAAAGTGACTTGTGTTAAGTGCCCCTTGCTTCTGTCAACTCAGGCCCATCCAAAAACATCAGTTCGGGTTCTGTCTGTTTCAACTTTCATCTCCGTCATCTAGCTGAAAATACAGCTTATGGTTTTTTACACCAGCTGAAGTTTTGTAAGCTTGATCAAAAAGAGAGTATGTACTTCTAATAACAGCAAAACACCTCTCCTTTGATGCTAAGCTTTTACTGAAAAACCAGTGTTTGTAATTAGACCAGACAGACCAGGGGATGGCACTACAACTGAGGTTTGGTAAAGGGCAGTGACATTTAAGCAATGGCTTCTTATTCATGATAACAAAGAAAATCCTAGGATACATTTGTGGATGTTATGTGCAAAAATGCACAAACATATGAACCATTAAAAATGTGTGCATTTAAACAATTGGGAAGCGTAATGGATGTTGTGCAAAACCTGAATATAAAAAGGAAACTAACATGAACAGCATGCAAACTGCCAACAGTGGGAGTGGTGATTGATGTATATAGCACAATATGATTTTACCTTGGAATAACCTGCATTAACAGGGTTTTCTTGTGCCTCATGAACAGGGCTGCTTTTTGGCATGGGCTGGATTCTTGGACACTTGAGAGGGCTGCTTCTGGCAGGCCAATCAGCTGATGTGGGAGTTGGTTTGGAGTTCAACTTCACGTCAGATCTGGGGTCTGAATCTGCTTTAGGGTCTGGTCTTGTGTCTGATTTGGGAGCTAGTTTGGGACCTGTTTGGAGGTCTCTACCACATACCACTGGGGAAGGCAATCTTAAACTCTGCTGTGAGGTATTCACACTCTTTCTCATCAGTGGGCTACTAGAGAGGGATCCATCAACAGTTACTTCTCCAGAATGCTGTTTGTCTTCAGAGGTATCTTCTCTAGTGTCACCCATGAAAATGCTGGTATCCTTACAATCACTTAACCTGCATCCCTCTTGATCAGATACCTCTTGATCAGGCTTACTTGGAGGGCTGCTGTCATCAAGCAGATGTCCAGGAATAACTTTGCATCCATAAGGGCTGCCATCAGAATGGACTATGCCTGTCCTCTTCGGTGTGCTAACTACAGCTCTGAATGGTGACGATTCTAGTTTCTTGCTGTACAGAAGGGACCCTCCACCAGAAGCTGGTGCAGGGCTGCCATCAGAATGGACGCCACATGTCCTCTTCGGTGTGCTAACTTGAGATCTGACTGGTGGTGACTCTGTTTTCTTGCTGTACAGAAGAGACCCTCCTCCAGATGCTGGTGCAGGGCTGCCATCAGAATGCACTACACATGTCCTCTTCGGTGTGCTAACTAGAGCTCTGAATGGTGATGATTCTGTTTTCTTGCAGTACAGAAGGGTCCCTCCACCAGATGCTGATGCAGGGCTGCCATCAGAATGGACTTCACATGTCCTCTTCGGTGTGCTAACTAGAGATCTGAATGGTGATGATTCTGGTTTCTTGCTGTACAGAATGGACCCTCTACCAGATGCTGACTGGTCATTTGCATTTGTTTGGTGGGAAACATTCTTGGCACTTCTGGTCGGGGTGTTGGTTGTATAATTGGGTTCCACTCCTACTTTCTGCCCCTCGTAAACAGCAGGAGGTTTCCTGACAGGAGAAATTTTTGCTGACTCCATGAAACTACATGTTACATGTCTTTGTAAAGGCATATAAGCCCTTGGCGATCTATCAGTCATAATCTCTGAATTGTATGGATATCTTTCTGGACCTTGTCTTTCCATTTCTGCAGTTTCATTATCAAGACAGATAAGCCTGACCACTCTGGGCGTGAATGAAGCCGTTTGCTTATCTGATGGTTGGGAACAAGAAGGTTCATCGAGACTTGATTTTGGCTTTGCACTGTGATGTTGCTTAGAAGAACGAGCAAGGAGGTATTGTCGATTAAGTGGGTTGAGTAATTCCTGGGAAGCAACAAATCTGACAACTTGCTTAACTGGTGATGCAGTGCTAGTAGTTTGGTCATCTGATTTGGACTGAGCCGCAGGATGAGGCACAGGTAATGCGGCAGGCTCTAAGCCAGTGTTAGATGAGTCACCTAAGCTCATACTAGTCTGGTATCCTCCACCTTTGGCTGACTGAGATGGAAGTAAAGCCTCTTTTGGAACACTTTTGGACATGGTCCTTACGTTGGCAGACCAGAGTACATTTACCTTGTCAGTTTCCACTCTTGACATCTGATGGGGATTTTCTGTGCACTCAACTACTCTTTCTACACAAGGCTTATTTGCGTCAGGTCTTCTTTTTGCAAGTACTATTCTAACGTCACTTTGTATCGAACAGTTCCAAATATCTGTTTGGCTTTTGGTATCACTTGAATTACTGTCAGAAACATCCTTTGAAACTGGAGTCTTTGGAATTGGACAAGTGGATGAGTGTGCTTCCTTCCGTCCCTGCTTCTCAAAGTTGTCTCCATCATTCAGGAAGGTGCTCATAAGTCCCTTTTCAACACCACATGGACGGTATAAACTAATGGACTCACTTGGTTCAGAGACTTTCCTCTTTGTTTGCTCTGTCCTTATCTCTTCCTTCCCACAGAGGAAGGTATCAAAGTTTCCCTCGACATCATGTGGGTTGTGACTGAGTACCTCACTGGATCCTAAGACATTCTTTTTCCTGGACCATGCACCTTCAACATCTGTTTTCACACTGACATTCTCTGTGCAACCTTCTGAGCTTAAATCACTAGTGCCAGAGGTCTTTGAGACTGGACCTGTACTGATTTCAGTTGTTCCATCCTTACATTCTGGAGTTTTACAGACATCCTCTATACAAGCCAATGCCTTCTCTGACTGAATATTATATTCGCTAACATCCTCACAAGACAATTCTGTACCTGTGGAAGGCAGGGCATCCACGCACTCAATATTGTCAGCTCCATCAAAAACCTTTGCTTCCTCGAATGCAATGGGGACACAAGCTTGAGATTTGAGGATTCCAGGGGAACCTTTGCTCCTCACCACATCCCCTTCAGCAGGTTCATCTAGGTTTTGAGAAATCGTCTGCTCGCATTTTTCAAAGATGTATCCTGTCCCTAATGAACAATCTGAATCTTCAGAGGATGAGGTGGGCAATTTGGATTTCATTACTGCAACCAAACCTTTTTGTGGAGACGGCAAACTTGCTGTGAGCTTTCCCATGATTAATGCTTCCCCGTCTGTAACAGACTTGGCCTTGTCATTTAGGAAGGTGCTCATAACTCCTTTTTCAACACCACATGGACGATATAAACTAATGGACTCACTTAATCCAGAGACTCTCCTCTTGTTTTGCTCGGTCCTCTCTTCCTTCCCACTGAGGAAGGTATCAAAGTCTCCCTCAACATCATGCGGGCAGTGACTGAGTAACTCACTGGATTCTAAGAAATTCCCTTTCCTGGACCATGGACACTCAACATCTATTTTCAGACTGACATTCTCTGTGCAACCTTCTGAGCTTAAATCGCTAGTGCCAGAGGTCTTTGAGACTGAAGCTGTACTGATTTCAGTTGTTCCATCCTTACATTCTAGAGTTTTACAGACTTCCTGTATACAAACCAATGCCTTCTCTGACTGAATAGTATATTCGTTAACGTCCTCACAAGACGATTCTGTACCGGTGGAAGGCAGGGCATCCACGCACTCAATATTGTCAGCTCCATCAAAAACTGTTGCTTCCTTTATCAGTAAACCTGTGGATGCGATGGGGACACAAGCTTGAGATTTGAAGATTCCAGGGGAACCTTTGCCCCTCACCATATCCCCTTCAGCAGGTTCATCTATGTTTTGAGAAAGCGTCTGCTCGCATTTTTCAAAGATGTTTCCTGTTCCTAATGAATAATCTGAATCTTCAGAGGATGAGATGGGCACTTTGGATTTCATTGCTGAACCCAGACCTTTTTGTGGAGACGGCAAACTTGCTGTGTGCTTTCCAATGATTAATGCTTCCCTGTCAGTAACAGACTTGGCTTTTTCTGTACCTATCATTTCTGACGAGTTACTTTTAGGCAAGATTTCACTTTCCCTAATTTCAACCTGTTTCAAAGCTCCTTGGGACAAGTTTTTGCTTTCTATTAGCTCTTCATCCTCAATGCTCTCCATTTTTCGACAGTCATCCTGATCAGTGCCGCAGGTGGGAGACTCCTTGGGGGTTCCGAGGGAAAAGAAGGCTGTATCGGGGAATTCAGGAGTCAGGGTAGCAGGGATATCTGAAGAGGTAGCAATTTGACCCTCTGAGGGATAGACACAGGTTAAATGGTTTGCATAATGCATTTGTGAATAGTAAATATAGGAATTGGTGCCATAGTATGTATAAGGAGAGGTGGCATAAGAAGCATTTGAAGCAGCAAAATTGTATATCCTACCTTCATTCTCCGTTCCTGGAGCTGGTGGCTGCTGTCTGTATGGTACACCAGGCCCCATGTTACACGGTGCAGATCCCATGTTATATACACCAGATCCAACGTTATTCACTCCGAGACCAAGATTTGTTCCATAAGATCCATAGGCCACATTATTTGGCCCATTATAAGTACCTGGTCCCATGTTGGTTGGCCAAGGTCCCATGTTGGCGGGCCCAGGTGCCATGTTGGTTGGCCCAGGTCCCATGTTGGTTGGCCCAGGCACCATGTTGGTTGGCCCAGGTCCCATGTTGGTTGGCCCAGGAGCCATGTTGGCAGGCCCAGGTCCCATGTTGGTTGGCCCAGGTCCCATGTTGGTTGGCCCAGGTCCCATGTTGGTTAGCCCAGGTCCCATGTTGGTTGGCCCAGGTCCCATGTTGGTTGGCCCAGGAGCCATGTTGGCAGGCCCAGGTCCCATGTTGGTTGGCCCAGGTCCCATGTTGGTTGGCCCAGGTCCCATGTTGGTTAGCCCAGGTCCCATGTTGGTTGGCCCAGGTCCAATGTTGGCTGTCCCGGGTGCCATGTTGGTTGACCCAGTTGGCCCAGATTCCAAGCTGTTCGATGCAGAATTATAAGATCCCATGCTGCCATATTGATAACCATTACTGTACTGTTGCATGTAATTCAAATTTGGTTGAGGACCACTTTGAACCTGCTGCTGCATGTAGCCTTGGTTATTTTGGCTGGTTTGAATGTAAGGATACTGCTGATACATGTTTGGGTTGTACTGAGCATACATCCCATTGTATGGTGGCATTTGGTGTTGCTGAACTGTATTACTGGCTTGTGCTGGATAGGCAGGTTGTTGTACATTCATGTAAAGCCTGCTGCCTTCATACGGGTGAGGGGAAACTTGAGCAGGGACATTTTGCTTAGTCTGGCTTTTTTGCTTATGGCTCCCGGAAAGGTTCTTAAAAGATGATGAAGCATGACTTGTGGTCCGGTTGAGAAGAGTTGGTATCGTTCCAGCGATTTTCTCCTTCCCTTTGGTCAGAGGTCTGTATTCACCACGTAACTTGGCACATAGATCTTCGACAGCTTGCTTCTCTGTGCTGCTGAGCTCATGTTCCTTTGTCTCATTTGGTTTGGCTTCAGTACTCTGCTTGTCACCATCACTAATGCCTATTGAGGAAGCATCACAGCTTTGTTTACTTGCTGCAGTTTCTGATGACGTTTGTTCCGACGTCTTTGGCTTCTCTGTTTGAACCCATGTGGCTTTCATAGTCTTCCGCTGTTTAGTAGGCCGTTTACCCCAAAGCTTCATGGTGAACTTCCCCCATTTACAACTGTCAGCCACTGACTGAGGGGAGGGCGTGGCATGTTTGGTCTCGGGCGTTGACATCGCCTCACTTGGTTCTACCTTTGGTTTTCTTTCTAGACTGTATTCTAGTTGTCCTAGCTTTTCGTCCTCAGACTGTTTTAGTTCAGGTTCTCTCTCAGGAGTTTCAGTTTTCAATAGCCTTGTTGACATCGCCTCACTTAATTCTAACTTCGGTTTTCTTTCTGGACTGTATTCTGGTTCTCCTAGCTTTTCATCCTCAGACTGTTGTAGTTCAGGTTCTCTCTCAGGAGTTTCTGTTTTCAATGGCCTCTCCAGACTTTGTGGTGGTTTCTCAGCAATTGGTGGTGTGCGCTCAGGAGTGTCAAGTGGTTTCTTTGGACTTTGTGGGGGGTTTTCCGGAGTTTGTGGTGGTTTCTCTGGAATCGGTGGTGGTCGCTCAGGGGTGTCAAATGGTATCTTTGGACTTTGTGGGGGGTTTTCCAGAGTTTGAGATGACATAACTGAACCATGTAATGAACTCTCTGAAGAATGTGGCATTCTTTCTGGAGTTTCCAGTGGTCTGTCTGGAAATTGTGGTGATACCTCAAAAGTTTTTGGTGATTCAAGTGACTTCTCTGCTACTTCGTATTTTACATTTTCCTTATTTTCGTCTGCAAATGGTGTTTGAAGCACATTAGATGTCCTGGTATCGACGTGGTTTGAGCATGGTTCTGCGGGTTTCCACTCAATGTGTGTATCACCAGAAGTATTGATTTCCTTGGACTCTTCAGCAATGAGGTGCTTTTGGCTGGACAGAGCACGAGCAGCTGTCAGCATCTGTTGTATTCTAATCATGAGATCGTTCGAAGGAGGGATGCATTTCTCTGGCTCCACACTGACCTCTGGCTTCTTTTTGGGTTTCAGGTCCTGTGCAGCACTGGGACAAACATCCTCAACTTGTCTGTAAAAGTCCTGTTGAAGTCTTGATATCACTTCATCGACACAACCTGACTTCATGGGTGACTTCTCCACCGAATTCCCATTTTCCTTGGGTTTCAAAAGAATGCTAGACAATTTTGCCAATTTGGGGAGGTGCTTTGAATAGGGAACTGACTCCCTCTCCTGCATGTTCTTTGATTTAGCATTTGATCTTAAGCATGCAGTGAGTTTGGAGGAAATATCTGCCAGGACGTTGGACGTTGTTTGCCGTGTCAAATCATTCCCATTGACCTCTCCATTCTGCTCTCTCCGTCCTTCACAAGGAGGCCTTCGTGGGTCGCAGGGTGCTGCCTCAACCACTCTGAGAGGATCCGACACATCAAGATTCCGTAGCTCTGCCCAAAATGCATCCAATTCATACCTGACATTCTGGAGTTGCCGACTGACAGAACTTGGTGAGAGCTTTGTGAGATGTTCTCCAACATGGGGTTGCTTTGATGCTGAACTTGTGATGGCATCTGCCGCAATGTTGAAGACGGAATCCTCCAGCTCCAGTAGTGCAATGGTGATCAACGTATCAAGACTCATCTTATGCACCTCTGGTGAACTCAAGCGAGGAGATAACCTCACGTCATCCGTGTTATTATTTGGATGAAGTGAATCGTCTTCAATTGCTGTTGTTTTATCAGGAATCTGTTCCTCTGGATCATCTCTTGGAATGGTGACCACCAGGTTTGGCTGGCCTAATAAGAACGTACTACTACTTGTATCATTTGACGGTAGTATTCTTTCATGGTCTGCAAAACAAGTCCTGTCAACACTGAGTCCAGAATCATTGTTGTTAGTTTTCTGTACAGAACTTGTTTGATTGTCGGGATGCAGTGCTTTCTCATCCAGAGTTTCATTGTATGCACAATCCAAAGAAATGTCCACACTACATTCTTCAGCGATTGTAATGATGCTGGACTTAAGGTCATCAGTAAGCTTTTCCTCCAGATGATGTCCTCTCTTGGATGCTCTGTCAGGAGTGAGCCTGAAACTTGAGTCTGAGGGTTCCTGCTGAACTTTGTCTGACTGGTCAGGCATGCCTTCCTGCTGGCCATCCACACTCATCTTGGTTTTTCCGTCAGCCTTCCCTTTGTACTGGGACAGACTAATCTTGACCTTCTTTGATGCATCAGAACTGGTCTCAGGGCAAGGCTGGACGGTAAGAGTACTGGATTCATTCTCGTTTTCCGGTGGAGTGGGAGATGAAAGCCTCCTGCTACCTTTCAGGATCGACTTGGAAGGTCTTTCATTCAGATTGGGACGTTTTGAGGGCATCTGTTTGGCTGCAAGGCTGTGCTTTGAAGTGACATCAGAGGTGCTCTCTAGGTTTTGCTGTGACGATGGTAACAGTGCTCTTCTAGCAGTAAAGGAGCTGCTTGGTGCTGGCTGAGATGATTTGATAGGATCTGTTTGGGTTGATGATGGTGGTGGTGGCGGTTTCTGCAGTCTCCTTATCCTAGGGTCACGAGAAGCATTGATGGTAGATGACAGCAAACAGGATTCTGTAGGAGAAGAAATTATACAACTTTATAATCAATTCGTTTTTTGAAAGCATTGAACTTCACAAAGGCATTCTTGTAATTAAACAACAGCACAAAATCCTTAAATTCTTTGATGCCCCCCAAAAAATTTAAATACTATCAACGTAACTCCTCAAACTTGATAATTAATTTTTAAGTGGCATTGGTTTAGAGTGTATTAGACTTGCTGCAGTCTGTCATTTGATCGTACCAATTGAATATTGAGGTCAACCTTTTACTTTCCCTTTTCACTCATGAAGCAGAGAGAACATATTTAGCTATTTGAATTGAGAATATCTCTCAGGCCCATACACTGAAATCATATTTATGTTTTTGAGGTGAAAACATCAGCAATTTTAATTGATTTGCAGTGTGCTACAACTTCCACTGTCCCGTAATTCAAAATATGAGCTCTCTAAGAACTTGCGACTCATTTTGCCAATTTGAGTCACAAATGAGAGTTCAAGATCATTTGAATGAGAGGGTTTCATGAATATTCATTTGCCAATCAGAATAACAATTCCAGAATACATTTCAAACAAATCTGATGATGGAAAAGAAACCATTCCTCTTACTACTTTCTTACCTTTGGTGGAAGTGTGTGGAGGCTGGACTTGGAAAAGATGTTGGTTGATGATAGATACAAGACTTTCTGGGATGAAACTCTGGTTGTCGCTGATTAGCTTCAAGTTGCCCAATGACTGCTGGTGTGTTGCTGTATCCTGGTTGGATGTTGGTGTGATGTGTCCTGGCTGGATGTTAACCCTGATGGAAGGGGAAAGCAGCAATTCAAGAACTTGTTAAAAACAAATAATCAGGATGTTATTATACACATATCACATGGTTTGAGGGTGGACAGTCGATTCTAGCTCCCCAAGGTGTTGGAAATTGACAAACTACAATTCTCGAGGCGAAGCCGATGGAACTAGCTTGTCAACTTCAAACACCAAAGTAAGCTAGAATCGACTGTTCACCGGAAAAAAACCATGTGATGTTTGTTTTACTATACCTCATAAAGATTCTTTATTGTCCACAATTTCATCAAGAACCATCAGTAATTTCAGTAAACTGTTCGTGTTCGTGAAATTCATGTATTTAGTTCTCTATGCAATTGTTCCATGCAAGTGTTTGCAAGCAATTCATTTGTTTCATCTGCCTGAATGTCTCCTGATGAGGACTAGAGCAGGCTATTCGAAATGTTGCGAGTTGCGACCTTACGAGAAGTGGGAACGAAATAGAAGTGCGAAAGTACGATCGATCCACGTACAAATTGTCACCATGCAAAGCCTCAAATCTTTCTTGCCTGAATGTTCTGGACCTTTCACCACTAAGTCCAAAAACAAAATGCACTTATTCTGTTTGGCCAGAGCAAATTCAGAATTACAGTCAAACCCTGCACTGTGGTTTGGAGAGAAACTTTACTGCTGGTTGGGTTCAGGCTTTGCCTGGTATCTTGGGCTTCTATAATTCGTAGCCTTGAACTATCAACTCCAAGCCCCTGCTGTGTAATGGATCGCAGTTGGCATAAACCT
The DNA here is from genome assembly GCA_963971285.1 of Astropecten irregularis. Lineage (NCBI taxonomy): Eukaryota > Metazoa > Echinodermata > Asteroidea > Paxillosida > Astropectinidae > Astropecten > Astropecten irregularis. Next base: position 3,084,505 of record OZ020244.1, on the reverse strand, counting down.
GAATGACAGATTGAGTCCAGAAGTCAGGCTAGATTTATTTTAAGCAGCTCAACTATATTGAAAGGCTGACAAAAGGAGAATTTCAAGCCAGGAGGCCTGGGCCCCGGCAAGGTTTTCAAACGTTAGGCCGGACTCTCTTTTACCAATGTTGACACAAGTCACAGTACACAAAACGAATGAATTAATGAATGACAAGACTCACCCCCCGCCCATGCATTGGCAATTGGATCTACCACCTCCAGGGCCAACTATCCTGTTGGCGCCACTGCTGAAGGTGTTGTTGCTGCTGCTGTTGCTGCTGCTGTTGCTGCTGCTGTTGCTCCTGTTGATAGAGCTGTTGTTGCCGCTGTTGCTGTTGAGGGCAGTGTTGCTGTTGCTGTCGCTGCTGCTGCTGAAGCTGGTATAGAAACTGCTGCTGGAACTGATTCTGGAGCTGCCTGGACTGCTGGATTTGCTGCTGAATAAAACATTGCTGTTGCTGTTGCCATTGCTGTCGCTCAAGCACACACTGCTGCCGTTGTTGCTGTTGGTTGTTAGACTGTCTGGGATGTCGGTTGGGTTTGTTGCCAACTCGATTCCAACCTCTGCCTTGGCTTTGATTGTTCCCGCTCTTACGTCTGAAGTTTTTGTTTGGGATGTCCCTTTTCGATCTGTGAAAAGACACGTTCACTTATTGCATTAAAATCAATGGATTCATGCACCTGTTCTTACATACATGTTCTTGGTCAGTTTAAGAGCGGTATTAAAAGCCTCCTAGTTCTCTTTAAATTTTCTGTGTGTAGTGGGTATATGTTTGGTGTAACTCATGACACCCTACATTAGTGAGCAAGGGGGCCATGGGTTTGAATCCCAACCAACACCCAAGCAGGAACACTATTTTTTCTTTCTTTTTTTCTAGTGGGCTCTCCAAGGCACTGAGCACAAGTGCCAGAAAGTTAATTATCAAATAATAATAATACAATTACCAAGATAATATATGATAACAAGATAACAAGAAAACATATGGCACTCCACAAATGCCATTTCACTTAATATCCAGATAAGCAATCATTTATCTCGCCATGCTGACTTATTGAGCCCTAAAATTCAACTTATCCAAATCTGAGCAAGATGCCTTTGTGAAACTAAGAGGTCAAGTAGGCAACATATCCTTATAATAAATCTCGCCAAGTCGACTTCCGCCATGAACTGGAACAAAGATGTCGACATGCTTTGATAACATCATGCCGAAATGACTTTACTGAAAGAAGGAAGTTAACTTGTTTTGACTAAAACTGAGATTAATTATCAGGATAAGACAAGTTCTAAGATTCACTTTGTTGATTTGGCCAGATATAATTATCGGGATATGTTAGCTTCTCGTTTTACCTAAAAGTCATCTTGTTGAGATAATAATTGAGACAGGACCAGCTAGATTTAGCTAGATAAATAGCATGATTATTCCAGATATTGTGGAATGGCACTCATGGAAAGTCATAAAAACACAACAACAATGAGGGGAGGTATGTGTTAGTCCTCTACACTTGGGTACATTTGGTGACATAACCACTCATGTGGTTGATAGCTTGCAGATGACAATGTCGCAAATCTTGCAACAGCAAAGGACGTGATATTAGTGTGAGGGTGATGGTAATATAATGGTGAGCTACATATGGACAAGATGGTATTAGTAAATCAGTAGTTTGGAAAGAAAAGATGATTAAAAAGCAAGAATTTATTAATTTTAATTTCATCACAATTAAAAAGAAAGGATCGATGAATTCTGACACATGTACATCATGATTAAACATACAGTACTAATGACACGAACATTAAGAATGCACATACATGTATCTGTACATGTATACATACATACATACATACATACATGTACACATGTATACATGTATACACAATGAGCTATGTCCAAGAGAAATGCAAATGGTTGGTCCATTCAATTTATTGTCATGTTTTTCACATTTCATTGCGGATGTCAGTAACACGTTACCACTTTTGGGTTACGACAACACGAGCAACACTCAAGCTCTGTAATTAATGTTTATTCTAATAACAATGTGGAAATAAATGTGTGCCAGAATGAATAAAAGTCAGAAACTTTGTACCAAATTTGGTTGAATTTATTCAATTAATTTAAACGGCTGCAATGAAATGTCAATAACACAACAATGAATCAAATGGACCCATCGTTTGTATTTCTTTGGTGGCTCATACATTTACACATACATACATACATCCATACATTCGCACAATGTATCTACACATACATGTACAGTATGCATACATATGCATGCAATGTTAACAAAATACGGTAAAAGCATATACAAAATAAGCATGCAGACACCAAATTAGTACATTATGTAGATGAGCAAAGCATTAGATTACAAAAGAAAGCAAGATGTATGCAGAACAGTATTAAAATAAAATCCATGGCACATTCTTCAGTAGTTTTGTGATGTTAGCCATGCACAAATCAGCTTGAAATCGTATGCATTCCGTATGCATTTCCGGCATTTCTGTCATTTCTCTCTTTATGAAGACTATTGTAGCCAATCCATTCATTGCACAGACTGTATGTCTCATATAAACCACTTGCTCAACCACTTTAATAGGGCTTTTCTCGAGCAGCGGTTACTTTCACACCAGTCAAAATAGACCGCTCCAGTAAGTCCCTCCCACTGCACACATAGGCAATGAACACACATTGCTCTACAATGTCACACTAGCACTTCTAGTCGCGCGATCCACAATATACACTTTCGTGCACTTGTCAGAATTTAGGGCCTGTTTGTTTCACTTTCTGGCACAAGATCAATGATCTTGGTGATCCGGATCCCATTTTAGCGTATCCTGCATGGGACATGGATCTGCAAGATCACTGATCACACACTGAAACTTGGTGAAACAAACAGGCCCTATGTGAACAAGTGTTGGACATAAGTCACTGCTGGGATTGGTCAGAAACAAATGGGGTGGCGCTTAATGGATCGGTCTACTATAATACACAGGTCCACTCTGTGGGGCAGTGCTTAAATTTCAATACGGGTCAAGCATGTTCACACTACACAATACAAAGTGCGCTTCAAGAAGTTCAATTCACAACACATGTGGAAATTTTTAACATGTGTCAACTTGATATATCAATGTTATTTTTGTTGTGGTTTGTGCTGGAAAATATGCTGTCCCATGATGCAATGCCCTCACTTGACCAATAAGATGGGCTGTTGTACATGACCATATGACACACACAAAATGCCAGTGAAAAAAAAGTTGAATGAGTTTTAGTATGGTTTATGACATACAGGGAGGATATGTGCAAGTGGGTTATACTTGTGGTAGTGTCTCCATTAGGATGCAATTTGATTGAAATATTTCAGCAAGACTTGAGCCCCCTACTGTAAGTCTGTACCCCCCTCTTCACCCCAAGCTAGCCCGCATTTGAAATCTTGAATCTTATACAAACTAATTTCGATGTTTGATTTTGACTCTAGTGCTCAACCCCTTGAAAAACTGGTGCATCCCATGTTCTGCCACCGAAATTTAACCCCCTATAGTTTAATACGCCACTGTTAGTGCAGCTAGTCCTGTAGAACAACCCCAATGCCTAAAGATGACTGATGAAACATACAATTTATTAAACATCTTTATTATCCGATGCGGAGATGCAACTGGCCTATGCACAAGAAATCCGAAAACAACTGAAATTTAATGTTATAGTTAATAGTCATTTATGCGTTGTATGTAGACACACTGCATGATCCAAGGCAGTGCCACAGAAGACAAGTGAATAACAAAGGAGACTTGAAAATAAGTTGTCCAAATCAAAATATTCGAAGGGGGAAATGGGATTGGGGTGATAAGTCAAAAACAAAATCTGATTTCAGATTGAAAAGTTACATTTCTGCAGATGATAGCATAGCTACATGGTGAGGCTGTGAATGTTAGTATGGACATGGAGCTGTTAATGATGTGAAATTAAGGAAAAAAAACAAAACAAAAACAAACCCAGCCAACAGTTAATGTACATGTACAACATTAAGAATGCATGCCTAAGGGTATTGCCTGGGGGATGGTGGGAACTAGAAGGAGTCTGGCTGCTGGACTTAGAATCTTCTTGGCTCTGGGTGTCAGGACGACCTGCCTCCACCTAGACCCAATGGGGAAAGAAGGGCAGAGGTCAAAGGGCAAAGGTCAAAGGGCAAGGGGGAAGGAGATGGAGAGGCAAGGGAAACATGGGGGAAGGAATGGTTGAAAGTCACGGTGAAAAGTAGAGAACAAAAAGTTACGTCAAAATCAGGGAGTTTGATACATTTTTGTCTGTACAGGATTTGAATTTACCATAAAGTGAATTGAAAACAAAATCAGTCAGTCCACAGCACAAGCAATGATCACATTGTGATATTTGTCCATCGCAGACAAGTTCAATCAATTCTTCTGAACCATGTGTTGCAAATATTTCAGTGTCCAGCCAACATAATGTGGTGTGCACATGAAGGGCACTATTCATAGTCCATAGGTACGGAAGTTAACATGTTCAAGTTGAATTTCAATTCATTGAAGTTACATGTGAAAAAGTGTCGTGGTACAAGCAAAAGGATATATTTGTGTGCTGCAGACTGGCTGTTAGACTAATTCCCACAAATAGTGCAATGCAACTTTGTCGATTATACATCAACTTTGTAACAGTAACAATTTAGATTGCCAAAGCTTTTGCAGGTCTGGAATTTCATAGAAGCCAAAGAACCTGAGGACTTTCAAACTCAAGACTTAGTCTTGGTTCCCATGTCAAATATTACTAAAACATTGGGATTTGCAAGTATGGGAGAACCATTTTCATTTGATGTAAAGTGGCCCTGGCTCTCAAGAACCAAATATTTCATTCATAATTCATCTTGGAACCAATGAGTAAAAGCATATCCCGACTGAAATATTAAGAAAATTATGAACTTGTGTCAAAGTAGTAATGGTGTAGACTTCATTTTCTGAATGGCCTCTCACCTGAGGTTCTTCTTCATAGTAACATTTCTCAACCTGAAAGGTTTCTTCTACGGCATGATCATTCAGTTTGACATCTGCATCCTCCGCATTTAACCTCTTTTCCAGTTCACTGAGCTGTGCCTTCTTGCCCTCCTGCTTGACGGCGAGCTTTTCCACATCCTGCTTGGCCTCCTTGTTCTTCTGGGCAACTCCACGGGTGAACTCCCGCGAGAGGTTCTTGAACCGAGAGGGGGACCTCCTGGGATTGTCGTAGAAGTCGGCCTTGTTGTCCACGACGTGCCGGTTTCTTCGGCGGTTCTTGTAAGCAGCGACGGTATAATTCTGCATCAGCTGCCTCAGTTCAGGGACTGCGAGGTTCTTGCTGTACTTTCCAGGTTTTTCCTCCTGAACCTTCTTTGTCCTCCTCTCATAGGGATGGAGGCGATGGGAAGCTCTGGATTCTTTCAGCCTGCTGTCTGATTTCAAGGAAGTGCTTTTGTTCCCACTACCTGTGGTGCTATCACACTGGGATATTTCTGATACTACCTTTGGTGCATCACCAGGTGACACAGGCTTCCTACTTTCTAAGTCTGCGGCAGAGTCTAGCGAGTTTCCAGTGTCTTTGACCTGTTTGTCACTTCCAGAGGTCTCCTCAAGAGTAAGGACAGACTCAACAGCAAGAACAACATCTGGTGAAATCACATTACAAGTTGAAGATTCTTCTTTACTAGCCGATGGATCAATGTCTTTTGCTTCATCCAGCATTTCAAGTTTATCTTCTCCTGAGGTTGACGGTTCAACCTTGTCCACCTTATTTTCTGGGGATACCACATTATCACAGGGTTCGGGTTGTAAATCGGGGAGGAATTCAGCGCGACTCTTTTCATCTGTATAAGGAATGTCAGAAGGGAGGATATGTAGCAAAGAATGTGGCCCTTGCAAAAAAGGTCTAGATTGGCAAACAGTAACTTGAATTACAAGATTCAGTTTGTAAAGAACTCCCAAAACCTCAAAGATACAAACACAATTTCAAAAGAATAACAAAATTAGGATTTGATAGCAGTTCCTTCGATTAATTAAATCAATCAATCAGTGAGTATATTTTTGGAGGAATTACAAATTTGACCTTAGGATTAGCACATCTTTAAAGAGCAATGCTTGACTGAAATTTGCTATTAATAATAATTATAAATTTATAACGCGCACACATCTGTCCAAAGACACTCGTGCCGCACAAGATTAAAGCCCTCTTCTGCCAAATACCTAGCGCTATCAGAATGAAGGAAGGCAGTAACCCAATTATTGTTTTGACAGGACAAAAGTCCTTCCGGGATATGTTTCTTATTAAAGCTTCGAATTTTGAAAGACAGTTTAATCACTCCTACCTAGTCACTGTACTTGGACTAGCTCAGTGGTATGTGGATTTATGACCGAGAGAGACAATGCAATGAATGTACATGTACCATGCAACCAAGCATAATGCACACGATGGACGTATCATATCTCAACCCTAACACCCTACACCTACATGTACCATACAAGACAGGAGCTGCTTACCACACATTACCACAGTCTCCACAGGGGAACTGGATCATAAACCACGCATTACCAAACAAACCTACAGTATTCAGGATACCAAACTTACCACAGGAAACAAATGTGGTAAAAGGTGGTAGGCAGGTTGGTTTAATAGGGTTCAAAATACCCTATCATATTCCAAATTTGACAGTGGGCCCTCTCAGATGGAACATATTGTTAGAACTTTGCCTACATGTGAGTCTAAATAATTGATGGATCTTGGCAGATTTGGAAAACATCAGAGCCAAAACTCAGAGGCTAACAAACATTGGCTGACGGATACCTCATTACACACTTTATGCAAAGTTGCAAAAAATTAAGGAAATTCCTTTCCTTAATTTATAGTCTTGGTTCAAGATCCTCTTGTAAGTTTAACCTACGACTGAAGGCAATCCAGCCATTCACATCAGTTATCATTAGGGCTGTTCAGTGATGAATAATTAAGTATTCCAATATTTAGAATAATTTTGACCGAATAACTAATTTTCAAAACTTGACCAGCAAGTTTCATGCAAGCCTCAAAATGCTTGCTGTGGCAGTCAGACGTTTCACGTAAAGGCCCAAAGTGCACATCTACATATCTGAATGTTTTATGTGTGGCGAATGCCCGCGATTGCTGTGCAACCATAGCACAAACACGCCAAGGTTAATATACATGTATTTGACTACAGAGAGAGAAAGAATACTCATTAGACACCTGTTTTACCAAATTATCCTCGGACACTACCACCGAGCTTTATTTGAATCCTTGTTATGCAACAAAGAACTGCAAGGTACTTGATGATTCCAAATGTGCTCAGAGACAAAAGCCTTAGGAGTCCCACGGCTTAGGACTTAAGATGTATGTCCAGTGATTAGTTAAGGTACATGTACAACAATTTACAAGAGATTTCCCAACTTAAACCTGCAGAAGTCATTCCCACAGGTGAAACTTCAAAACTTGGATCCTGCCCCACCTCCACCTCTGCAAGATAGGGTTATGTTCAGATGCAGTAGGGTCAAACTGAAAATGGTCAATCTCTGGTGTTTTGGAGGTAACTCAAGTCACACAACTCTGAAATCAATCTTCCATTAATTATTAAACAAGAAGTGACATAAATCACCGGTGAGTTATACAGCTGCTCACCGGTCAAACTATGTGTGTTTGAGAAAGACTGTTCAGATGTCTTAAAGCCCTTTTGTAGACTGGTCTAAGTAGTCTAAACCGTCCTCCTCGGTGGTCTACGTTTTCGCAAGAGACAATTTTTAGCACCCAATACAGTCTATTGTGAACCATTCGGACTAGACCCTTTTCGACCTTTAAACTGAAGATAGACCACTTTTAGTACTGCATCTGAACTCCCTATACACAAGAGGCTGACCCTGGGAAGCAGGCGAAATGGTTGGAGAATGGAGCCTTATTTAGTAACTCTAGCAAGGCAATCTATCAAACAAGTTCCCAATGCAGGAACTTGCTGCCAAACAAGTTCCCAATGCGGGAACTTGCCAATCCCCTCCACTATTTGTTTTTCGATACCAACTACTATGCACTTGACTATGCATGAAACTAAGCAGGATACAAGAAAGCCTCAGGATGTTGGTCAAAATAAGCAAGAGCCTGATAGATGTTAGCACAAAACGTATCACTGCCCAGGTTGGACAGATGCAAACCATCTCGCCAGTACAATGCGACCTGGGATGGGTTTATGTTGTGTGAATGAATAACTACTTTAGCATTCACCTCACGGCATAACCTATGTGCATATTTATTCAAAGATTTAACATTCTTCTTCCCCACTCCAGGGCGAACTTCGCCATAATAGAACATCCTGAGCAGAATGTCGGACCACACAATGAGTGTATTGGGAAGCATATGCCGAATGCCATGGAGGCCCTCCGCTATCCTGCTGCGAATTTCCTTAACTGAAGAGGAAAAAATATCATTTGTGCCAAAGTGTATGACCAAGGCATTGGGTGCTGGGGCCTTCTGAAGTAGTTGGCCCACTAGGGGAACAAGAGTTTCCAGCTTTGCACCGTGAACTCCGAACCACATCAGACGTCCGGAAGATGGCCGAGTGTCAGTCTGGCCCGCCTGAAACACAATAGTGTCGCCAACCACCCATACACGTGACAGATCTGCAAGTTAAAATGAAAAAGGACGGGGAGCTACAATCCTGGCACCTAGGCAACATGGGAGGCAGGGAACAAGCACACTGCATGATAAAGTGACTGGCAACATCACACCCATTGTGGGCGGTTTACACGTTCACAGCCGAAGTTTTCCAACGGCAAAGTTTGGATCTCAGCCCTGGCCTGTGACTGGGTTTCACACGAATGAAATATTGAAACAGTATATTGATAACATAGTCGAGCACCTCACTGCTGACAACAAAGGATTAAAAGGAACCGAGATCAAACAAGCGAAGAAGATTGACGAGGCGCCCAGGGGTTTTGCTTAACGACTTATACTCCGTGGCTTATGGTAGTGTCAAGAAAAAAGTCTTTTAGCGCGGAGACAAGGCCAAGGAAGCGTGCTTGAACTTGAGCACAATTGGACAATGCCTATTTTTTGGGCAGTCAGCCAGCTCCAATGTTTCGGGGAAAACCACCATTAAAATATTTGTTCTTCCACCCCCTGGAGCCAAAGTGTGCGTCATATGATAAAAGCTGGACTTAATGATCCAGTTCCCCCCTGTGGAGACTGTGGTAATGTGCGGTAAGCAGCAGTAGGATTGTGTTGTAGGTACAGAGGGTAAGGGTTAATGAATATGTATGCAAATATATTCACATATATGTATGAAACCTATTCAATAATATCACAGCAATAAGTTGTTTGTAAAATGCATGCCCATGGGCAAAGTGCCAAGACGTCTCAATAGTAATACATGTTTATGCCTCTAGCTGTGAGGTGGCGTGCTCCCATACTATCAGCACCTACCATGAGATTGACTATTACAAGAGTATCTTGAACCAAGACTAGGGTTAATGAAGCCATCTTCACATAACATATCACGCAAGCATTATGTTAGCACTTGATGCTGGTAGCAAGACATTCCATGCCCTTGGCAATACATGTATATCCCTAGCAAAGTCTACGATGTGCATGATCGATATCATTAAGATATAGCCCTAATGCATGTATGGGATGCCCCATACATGAAAGAGATGATCACAAATTGTGAAGTTAGCTGTCAACTTCTGGATAGCTCTGTGGATTCAAAAGTCATTTTCAGTTCAGGTTCTTGTTTGATTTCTCTTTTTTCCAATGAAATGGTTTGAATCAAAAATATTTTCAGGAGTTATGATATTGCATGATGACCAGAGGTAAATTTCACCAAACTTTCACGTAACTTGGTATCAATCATAGGAGGAACCCTACGCAGGATACGATGGGTTATTACTCAAGTTACGATTGTTCGTAGGGCTTCATCAAATCAACCCAAGGAATGATAATTTAACATTTGTTTTGGTTAGCCCAAATGCTCAGCAAGGAAAGTGATGTTCATTTTGTCAACAGCTAATACATGAGGCAAGAAGTTGACTCAATGCATCACAAAATGTGTTTTCACCAAGATTGCAGTTCATGGACCAATAACGAGAAAGAGATGAAGTCAAGAAATGGTTTTAGAAATTCCAGCAGTGTCCTTCCATTGACCCTGGTGATTTATAGTGAGGTCTCTGCATCAGAAGGCACAAGTCAGCTACCAAGATATGACTAACTTCAAATATAAATTATTATAAATAAATGACATCTTAGGCAGCAAAACTGTAGCCACACAGACCTGATCCATATACATGTAGCATTAGTATAGCGCCCTCACGAGGCGTCACGCTGATTGCCATGAAGTAACAATGCACAAGCTTATTCCTCATTTACTAACCAAATACTAAACTGAAAGTCAATGGCATGCACACAGGCATGCATCATGCACAGTGCTTGGAGTTTGTACCAATACCAGTCTGGTCAACACTTAATCCTTACTGCCAAGGCATTTGAGACGACGGTAGATCCTCTTAAAGCCTTCAAAACCAATGAAAAACAGATCATTTCCTTCAATTCCCATTGCAACATTTCCAACATGTTCAACATTTAGATTCCTTGGTACATGTATTTGCAGTTTGAAACCAAACTTTCTAGCTATCTTACAAAAACCTTCCAAGTCCTCCAAATTTCATTTGTGGACATATTTAGATCAGCTCACTTGCACACATTGAGAGATTCAAATTTTGTTCCTATTCGAATATTGAATTCTTTATGGGGGGAGGGATGGGGTTGGTAGGTCAGTCATATTGGCCCATTTCACACGTTTGGCCAGCCAGATGCCAAAGTGTCATAGACTTTCAGAAAGGTTTTTTGAAGCCCATTTCACTGGTAACAATACTTTTATTTGTGAGGCCAAATCTCATATACTGCGTTCACGTTCAAACAGCCTGCCTATAGACATTTCAATGTACTGTGGAACCAATGTCAGAATAACAAACAACAAAACAAAGTCCACAATCAGTCAATCCAGTACTCAAGGTGTTAAGTATGAAAAACAGAATACAAGCTGGCCTGCCTATCTTGACTAAAACTAGTAATAGTACTACACTGAAGGCTTGTTTTTTTTTTAGGAATTGAACCAGTTGTTTAACAACAGTCGTCGAACCTTTGAGAAAGAACCTGCAAGGATCAAAAGGGCATGCCCTCCTATAAACTCCAAACCGGCAAGCCTGTTACATTCAACAGAATGTATCAGATCAGAAGATCTATCAATGACTGGTCAATGTAAATTTTTAACTGCAGCTGAAAACTGTCGTACTATTAGAAGGGTGAAATTTGCTATATCCCTTCCCATGGAAAAAAAAAATTTCTCAATACTTAACTCCCTTCCTTCCTGAAAAAACAATGGTAACCACCTTGAATAAGGAACTAACACAAGAGTATGACTGAGCTACTAGCAAACTGCCTTCAAACAAAATGACCTGTAACATACATGTAGATGCAAAAGTGTATTAAGCAGTGGCACCAACTAAAAACACTACGTGATAACCGAAAAACCCACTTGGCAACAATGGACAACCAAGAATTTGCAGCAGGAAACTGATCAAGGAAGAGAGGATGTATGAGAAAGGCAATATGCTTTGGGAAGCAGTGAGCACTTTAAATGGAATGAAGAACCTTCCCCTTCAACGAGCTGTAAGCTTTTCCCTGATTCCATGCATTATTTGAAAGCAGGTGCAATAAGAAGAGAACAAAGCAAAACATCTAAATGTCCAATTTGAAGTTCCTGCACTGCAATTTGAATACGTTAAGCAATATGAAATGCGACAAGACTTACCCGTTAAGGCATCTTCATCTAGTTCAAAGTTAACACAAACTCCTTCCTCACTCTCAAGATCACCCAAGAAGCAAGCACCATCGTTGATGACAAGACCCTCTTTGACTGTCGGCTTGTCTGCGGAAGCTTGCCTTTCATCTGGAAGGAGTGTACTGGAAGCCAGATCTTTCCATTGGCCAGGTAAAGCTGAGCCTCCTGTAGTGTCCACTACATGAGATGAGGAACGTGCACTTGTTTCTGCCAACTTGGTTGAAGTGTATTCCACAGCTCCTGCTGAATCACTTAAGGAACTCCTGGAGGCTTCTGCCAACTGACTTGAAGAGCTCTCTGGGACATCTTTCAGCGGCTCTTCTAAAACTCTAGCTCCATCAGCGATTGTTGATGCCTTGATAGGACTTACATGTAATGGAGTACTCATGTTGGGTATAGCCTCTGTAAGGGAGGCAATAGTCCGTTCAGGTGCCGCAAGGCCACTGTCGTTGCTATTGCTACATGCATCAGGTTTGGATAGTTTCTTAGAGACATCTTGGCAGACCTCTTGACTGAATGTTTCTTTAGCATCTGGAAGACTCTCTGGCAAAATGGGCATCTTTTCATCCAGTACCGATACATATTTAACACTCTGCTGAATATCAGCAGTGACCTGTGTGAAATTAAATGACAGTAAACATTAATAAAAATCAGATCCTAAATGAAAGGTTATGCATGCATTCATTTGTATGGCAAGGTTTCTTTTTAACTACACATATGTATTAAGGATGATATGGCCCAGTTTGAAATACCTTGAAGGATAGATGGGTCTTCTCCATCTCAAGAAAATCAACTCAATTCTTTCAATCTTACGTATGCTTTATCTCAAAAGAATCTTGGCTTTAATAAAGAAATAATAACCACAGCAGTGAGATGGCATGTATGTTGGAAGCGTGTGGATTACAAGGGACTCTCTTTCAGAAGAACAAGACTTTGGCAATTCCAAGAGAGAAGCAGACACTGGATTGTCTACTGCAACATTGGAAGGGCATTAACCCTAACCCACCACCATACCACAGCTTACCAGACATGGTTTATCCTGTGGGAAGTTTGGTATCCTGAATACAACAACACTACAGTGTGGTCTGTGTGGTAATGCATGGTTTATGATCCAGTCTCCCAATGGAGACTGTGATACATTGTGGTAGGCAACTCTAGTCTTGTATGGCAGCAGTACTGGTAGATGCAGAGGGTTGGGGCTAAGAAATAACAAGGGGCGTCCTGGCAATGAGCTTTGATGCATTTGTCAAGCTCTTGACTTTAAAGGGATTGCATACGTTTGGTAATTTGAGCCTATTGTTTGTTTCAAACCAATATAATTGTACATATATACCATAAAACTAACCTGTGAAAGTTTCAATTCAAAAGGTGGTAGCGTTTGTGAGATTTTGGCGACAAACTAGAGCGGTTATTTCACGCCAGATAACAGTTAGTCAATAGCTGAGAAGCGTTACGGCCATAACGCTTCTCAGATTCATAATTTTTGGAGATAAAAAGTGACATATTTTTCCATAACCGCGGTACTTCGAATTGAACGTTTCTCAATATGCATTATACTATCCAAAGCAGCTGTACTTCTCACCAAGTAAGTTTTTATTGCCATAAATTTTCAGAGTCATTACCAAACGTATGCAATGCCTTTAACTACTAGTGAGTAGGGGCAGGTGTTTTGCGAGGAATTGACAGGGAGGTAATTTATTTCTGTGCTGACCTGTCTTGTGGCAGAATCTTGTCTCCTCTGCTTGGAGAGAACCTTCCTGGTGGCTGCTGATGCATGCTGGCCGAACTGCTTTTCTTTCTCAGTTTGGGCCACTTCATCAGACCTAACGGCAAAAACAAAATGCCAAGAGTTTAAGTTGTGAAACTTGGACACTGGTGTGGCCCAGCCACTGATAAGCCCGGCCAGGCCTGGCATCCTCCTTTTCCTAGCCCTGAACTTTAATACAACAGAGCTGATTTAGAATCAATACAGCCAGGTCAATGGATTTGCTTGCCTAGCCCTTCTCACATCAAGTCTGAGATGTGACTACTGTTCTGTTTCAAATAGCTACAGTATACTGCTCATGACCAAAGTTGGATTATAGAAGCTGCAGAGCCCTAGTAAAGCCCAGACTTGGCCAGTCTTGGCCAGGCTTTTCAGTGGTGGACACAGCCAGTATAAATCAATGAAATTCCCAACTGAGACAAAAAATAGCAACCCTACTTGAATATAACATTTGAATAAAAAAAAAACACTTGCATTGCACATGGACCTAATAAGTACTCTGCATAATTTCACAGCATATTGTACCTTGCTCCTTCGTGGAGAATGTCATTAACACAATGCTGGAGGCCGGTACCAGACCATTCATCCGTCTTCATTCCACCTTGGAGGAATTTCTTTGTGAGAGCCACCCTGTAGAGTGACAAGCCTTTGCTGTCCTGCCCCGTCACAAAGATCTCCTTCTCCTTGCCATCTCCAAGCTCCAGCTCCTTGGGGCAGACGCAATAGCTCATCTTGTCGCTAGAGTAATCGGGCAAAGTTGCTGTGGCAATAGCTGACCGAAGCAACTTCTCTCCAGCATCGAATTTAGAGTCTACCCCTGGAGCAGCGAGAGGGTTTCCATCCGCCAAGCCACCCGATTCAGAAGCATCATGAGAGTTGATGTCAGCAGAGCCAACAAGACCCAAGACAGCATTGTCAGTGGGTGTCTCTGAAGGGTCAGAGTTGGTTGATGCGCCTTCCACAGTCTCAGGCGATGGGCCTTTCTTCTTGGGGATTCGACCGAGGCCACTCAGGTCAACAGACTGAATAAATGGAAGCTGTTTGTCTGAAAAACAAAATGATGAAAATGACAGCTCTGTGAAAATTGGAGCTCATCTTGGCAGTTGAATCCCAAGAAAAACCAACTTAACCTGTTCATATAAAATGTGCAAATAGATTTGAATTCCATAAGTTGTCTTATATTTTCAAAAAGGAGGTTTCTGAATTTATCATCTCTAAACTGTCTATTAAAGCAAAATATGAATCTGTGAGCACCTTATGTTTTTGATAATTATGCTATTTCTCTTATTGATGTGATCAATTTTTATAGACAAATTGAGTTCAACCATATATGCTCAAGGTTGACTGCTGCAGTTACATTGGGTCTCGTTATCTGAAGCATACAGTTGCATTTGCCAGGCTTGGATATTGAAAGGCCACAAGACTACTTCAACAAAAAGCAGGCTAGTCCTAGTTTTTAGTTAATGCAACAGACTCCAACCCTGCATTCTGTCACATTTGTTAGGGTTCTTGGACAAAACCCATTGATGGCTTGAGATTAAAGCAAAATCTAGTAAATAGCTTCTGTTCCATATACATACCACCGCTCGAGTTTCTCTTTCTGGCAAATTGAGTCTTCAGTCGCTCCTTCTCTTTGTTCAGCCTTCGGATCTCATTATCAATTTCAGCAATGGTTCGTTCCCTGCTGCTAGCAGCTCCTCGGCCACGTTTTGCGGACGGGGGTCCTGCTCCTTTCCTCGCCCGGTCAAGCTTCTCATGCTCGGCCTCCTGAAGCTTTTTATTGAGGTAGCTCTTCATCTCTGTGGCGCTGACAATGCGGCTCTTGACGTGACTAGCTTTGCCGTTCAAAAAGGCTTTCATCTCCGAAGCGCCTCGAATTGGAGAGGTGACTTCCTTCTGGCCGTCAAGGCTTAAGGGGAGGGTTTTCTTGGCCAAGTCTATGTCCACTGACAGATTTTCTTTCCGGAACCTCTCGATGAAGCTGAGTGGCTTCCAGTCCAAAGTCTCGCTGCTTGGATCCTTGTCCCCAACAATCTGTCCATCTTCTGATTCGTGGGTGTCCACTTCATGGAGTTCGGGCACAGTGGACGGAGAGATGACCCTCTCTTTGCTGTTGGACCTTTTCAGTTTCTTGGCTGGTCTTGCCTGCAGTTTATACTGATCCACTGAAGACAGGGCATCGCCAAATGGATTAGAAGGTGGTTTTGCTAGCCCTAATTTAGGTAGCTTACTTCCACCTTTTGATTCATCTGTCTGCGACACCTTCTCAAGGGAGCTATCAAGCACCTGAGAATCTTCACCATCTGCCTTCAACGGAATGGGTTCATGGTCGTCTCCTCTCGTCTCTGAGTCACTAGTAAGCTTATTCAAAGACAGCATAGAAAGAGGGATGGAGACTGGGAAGGAACTTGGTGATTTGACACTCTCTTCTGTTCGCTCCTGCGAAGGGTTCTTCAAGACTTTCTCTATAACCTCTTTGAGAGTCTCCATGGACACATCGGGACCGCTCTGAGAAGTGGTATTGGGCATCTTGGAGATTTTATGAACAACCTCCATGACTTTAGTGGAAAGGGCAGGACTCGATCCTGGTAATTTGTTGGTTGTCTCAGTTGATGGCGATGAATCTTCGAACGGAATCGACTTGGTGGTGGAGTTCTCTGCATCCTTTGAAGAAACGTCTGCTGTCTCCAGCACCTTCAACATCAAAACAAGTTGAGGTAATAAACACTGATTAAATATTTCTATTATAGATCTTGATATTTGTAAGTTCAGCCTTGATAGAAACACATTTGCTCATTCCACCAAAAGTTCAAGAAAATTGATGTACATGGCTGCACAAGTGTATAAAGTTCAGATGAGTTCCTATTTCATAGATTCGCAAGGAATCATCTGTTGTACATTGACCCTTTCAAAGATTGCCAGCCTAAAAGGGTTTTGCGACGAACTTGAAAAAAAAATTTAATCATATACATTCACTATAAAATCCAGCCAATCTGTGAAAGAGCCCATTTGCCTAAAAAATGTAACAAGGAATTTGTTGCTTTTAATAATCTGATGAATTAGAAATTTCGCACATTTCCTTTGAGTGGAAAAATGGCAGTAATAAAGGAATGCAATATTCTGGGGTAAGCTGTGTTGTGAGATTAGGATGGGATGCGGAATTATGAAGTACACTACATGCTACCAATTTGGTAGCACATAAGACATTTTTTTCTGACAGCACACTGTAGTATCCATTTGAAGCTGAACAATAGTCACATCTCAGACTTGATGTGGGCAGGACTTCAGTCTGGGCAAGCCAACCAATGGCCTGGTTTTTTTAATATTGATTCTAAGCAGCAATGTTTCACTGAAGTTCAGAGCTAGCAAAAAGATGTTTCCAGGACTGAAATCCTGGCCTGGCTTCTAAACAGCTGAGCCGGACCAGTATCAAAGTTTCTCTCCCTTACCGGTCTTTCATTCTCTGTTGTCAAACCAGGAACTGATTGTCCATCTCCACCATCTTGGCCTTGTTCTTGGCCTTGGTACTGGTTCTCTTTCTCCACTGCCTGTGTGAGCCCCGTCCCTGCCCCATGCTGCTGCTGGTTCAGGAGGTTTCTTTCCTGACGTAGGACAGACAGGATGTCCTGGAGCTTGGTCAGCTTGGTGTTGTACATGGTCTCCAGCTGAGGATTACTGGCTACGGTCTCTTTCACCCGCCTCAGGTCTCGCATCTCCTCCTGGAGCTGGTTGATTTCCTGCTGCTGGTCCAGGATGCTGTAGAGAGGCAGCTTGCCGGACTGGCGCGAAACTCGAGGAGGTTCACGCCAGATTCCTACGTCAGAAGCAATAAGAAACCAATATTCTGAATGCCAGAAACACATACTTCATGCCAACTTGCAAATTTTCTTAAGCTCCAATAAAAAAAAACATTCATTTTTACATCATCAAAATTCGCTTCATATTGTAATTTGCAGAAAGTATGAATTTAGGCTTTACCGAAACAAACAGCTTAGTGAAGGCACACAAGAGAAAGGAGGGCCTGATGTTTAAATCGCAGAAGGACTTTGAGAAGCCCTCCTATCTCTGAGCATTGTATGTATTTCAGGTCATTACTTTGGTTGATGAGTAGTTTGAGGCAGTCAATTATTTTTGGTGAGGTTACAAATATATTGTACTCTTACTATGAAATGCAGTCATTGCTGCCCATTTCCATATTAATTGATTTTGGCAATTTGGATGGGGTACCTGCAGAAAACTTGATGGGGATTAAGGGCAATTAGGTCAGTTCTTTTACTGAACACTGCCGCTTTTATAATAACCTGTTTATGGTCACATACTGTCAATGCCAGGAATCCAATAGAAGGAAGGTCAGTCTACACAAATGGATTGATTAAAGCCTGTGTTTTGCGAGAGCAACATTGGACCATGAATAATTATCACATTACCTGGACTTGTTGAGTTTGGGTTCCTGTTTGGAGACAGCAAGCTGGAGCCGGCAACACGGGGATCTCTGCTTGACACAGGTGATATCTGGCTCTTCTGGCTGCCTCTGTTTGGCTCCACGTGCTGACTGTACATGGGGTGGACGTTTTGTTCATGGCTCACATCCTTACTGACAAAGGGGGACTGAGACTGTGGTAGGGGGCTGTACATGGGATGAGGCTGCTTGCTTGGAGTCCCGACTCGAGAAGCTGCTGCTCCTGCTGATGCTGACGTCTCAGAGACATTATACATCGGGTGGATGGGCGTCTCGGGCACTGCCTCGGCCTTCAGCTTGAGGTTTGATACAGGACTGCTGTACATGGGATGAACGTTCAGTACCTCCTTAGACAAAGGACTCTTGCTAGGCTGGGCGCTTAGTCCCTTGAGAGCGGCTTCCTGCTTGATCGACTTGTATGTCGTAGTGAGATCCTTCTTTGAGGACAACCCGTGCTGGTAATCAATGACCGTATTGGGATCGTGAGAACTTGGGCTGTAAGCTGGCAGTGCTGGCTGTGGCTTGGGAGGGGAGGGCTGCAGCTCATCTGTGCCGGGCTTCGGGCTCTGGCCTTGCTTCAGGCGCTTCAGCTCATGACTCTGTCTGGTGAACATGGACAGCAGGCCGATGCGTAACATCAGGCATTTGTTGTTACTCTTCTCCAGTAACTGGTTGTCAGGGATGGGTCGCTGCACTTTGGTTTCATGGGGAACACAGACACCTTTCTCTGCAAAGATTAAAAGTTCATAAAAATTGAGTGCAATTCAAAGCATTTTGTAAACACAACATATGTCCAGTTTAAACAACAAGAATGATAAAATGTAGTTTTCATTTTTTCCAGTTTAAAATTTGTAGCAGAAGCAAAAAGCTCAACTGAACCTAGAGATAATTATTGGAATTGTTTAGATAAAACTTAGTGACATGCATTTTTCAAATATTTCTTTAACAAATTTATTGGAAGTATCTATTTCAAAAGCAAAAACTTAATGTACATGCAAGACTTTCTCAGCTTTCTATTTAGAATAATAAGTACAATGAAGTCTATTTTTGATTAAGTGCATAAAATAAGACCCTAATACCTGAAAAGGTGGTTTCACATTTTGCATAGTACATAAACCTAAACCCTCTCCAAATTACTTGACTAATTTTTTACTCCTTTGCCATTAACACAGGCAAAATATCTTTACACTGAGATTTGTGTATGTTAATGTCATGTTATATTCTGCTCTGAGCTAGTCGATCGTAACTCTAGTTAAAAAGGATAACCCATCGTATCCTGCGTAGGAATGCAATACGTCACAAGTCTCACGATTAATAGTAGGTTATGATGAGTTTGGTGAAATGGACCCCAGATATGCGTACCTGTTATGTGCCCAATCATGGGATAACGAGAGGTGAAGAGGACATGTAGAGTTTCCGGGTAATCGCCTGACGTTATTCCCAGATCCTTGGACAGACTGGACGTTGGCAGGACGAACATGGTCACGCTGCCCTCAAGACGACACTTCAAAACCTGTAGTAGTTTGGAGTGAAGAAATCTCACGTTAGCCTATTGCAAAATGAGTCTTAAGGCCTTTTCACATTACAGTACCTTTTACACATGTCAAAATTCACACGGATCCACCCAGTGTCAACTCTTTCAAATTTTAACTTGGGACAATCGTGCTCTGCTTTCACACTACACAACAACAATGCGATTCAAGACATTCAAAGCACAACTCTCAAAACAAGTCAGAGACTGAGTTGGAGCCCAAGTTTGGAAAAGGGCTTTAGTTTTCAAAATTCACATCATAAAACTAACCTGTGACCGTTTCATCAAAAGCTGTGTTGATAGTTTCACGACAACACCAAATAATAATAATAAAACAGCAGTGGAAATGAGCAAAGAAGACTATTATATCGTCACATTCTTCTTTGCACGTTTCCGTCGCTGTTCTGTGCCAAATGAGATATCCACTATAAGTGACATGAAGGCATGTAACGATTGAGCTAAGCTTACCGCCTGTTTCTGCAACAGAAACTGCATCAGATGTTTGTAGCGTTTGGCCGACTCCTGGTTTTGCTGGAGTTCACAGTAGACCACATATTTGTTTCTCCTACACACTGTAAAAGAAGAAAAGAAAAGAAGTCTGAATTGCTGAAAAGCAGTGAGTCTAAGGGCCTGTTTGTTTCAGGCAATGCGATCTCAGTGACCTGCTGCTCCGGATCACATTTTATCATACCCTGCATGGGATGTGGATTTGCAAGATCACTGATCGCGTGCCTGAAACCAACAGGCCCTAAAGGCCATGCCACACCAGGCAAGTTTTACAGGCAGCTTGGAGACAACCAAGTAAACCACACGCAAAGGGAAAGTATGTGTAGCAGGGAAGACTTTTTTGAGGTAGTTTCTCACCATCTCCAATGCTATTTCTTCTTGGAAATTGCCTGGAATTGGTTGCCTGTAAATTATCTTGTGTGACATGGGCCTACTGAATGAGATATTTTGTCTGTGCCTTTATCGCTTAGGGACTTAGTCTTTTAGAAAGATCCTGCTTGGATGGAAACGTCAGACCCTTCTAACTCTGAGCCCTTTTGGACTGAGGAGGATTGTACGTACCTTCCCTGATGTTGGAAGTGAGAGGGATCCCACTGGCAAAGATCCCTGAGGGAAAGTAAGTGCGCATCTTGGTGAATGACATCTTGGTTCTGAAGTCAATAACAGCAGGTCTGGTGAGTGAGAGAAAGAGAGTGGAGAAAAATAGAGTGAGATAAACAGCTTCATGTAGTGCATGTCACAGTCAAAGATGTCTCTATGCATGTATTATTATCATCCCTGGTCATTGGGCTTCATTTATATTCTTGAAACCATCTCAACTCCTTGGGGAGTATACAGCTCTGGCTGATGTAAGGCTCACAAAGGCTAATCAAGCAAACAAAGCCAGCTCTACCCTCACAGGTACCCATTTGCTCTTTGGTGAAGAGGAGCAATAGGTCTATGTGACAAAGCATCGTGCCCAAGAACGCAAACACTACAAACCCATAGCTGGACTCGAACCCACAATTTGTACATTGAACACAAGACATGAGTACGACACACCAGACCACTAGGCCACCACAAGACCTTGAGTAGGCCTATGACATACAAGGCCACAGCACCCCACATCACAAACCTTATAGGCCACTGATACTTAGATCTTAGAGAGGTTGCGTCGTAGTACTTGTATAGTCTCAACTTACAGGATTTGAGGAAGAACTGGTGAGGTGAAGGAGACCATCTTGGCTGAGCAGAGAAGCTCCTTCTTGGCGCACAGCGTGCCCTCCCATACTGTGTAGCTTCTCTTCCTGAAGGATTCTATTTCAGAAGCTGAGGAAACAAAAAACAAGGGGAGGATTTAATACTACGAGCGTCTCTTCCAAAGTAATCCTGGGGTTGATTTCATGAAGCC
Source organism: Astropecten irregularis (assembly GCA_963971285.1). NCBI lineage: Eukaryota > Metazoa > Echinodermata > Asteroidea > Paxillosida > Astropectinidae > Astropecten > Astropecten irregularis. The sequence continues at coordinate 3,062,971 of OZ020244.1, read as the reverse complement.
CTATGATCAATCGTAACTCAAGTTACGAAGGATAACCCATTGTATCCAACGTACGGCTGCAATGCATCATAAGTTCCACGATTGATAGTAAGCTACAATTAGTTTAGTGAAATCGATCCCTGATTACAATATTCTGCATACCATTGCAAAGTATTTTCCTTGTTGAAGAACTTGTGTACATCAGGACAAAAAACATTTTGTTTACTGTAACAGCCAAATAAAAGTACCGTAGTTACATCGTGAGCCTCAACGTGTCTGGTTCACGATGCAAATTGGTTCATTTTTATCAAAACTTTTAGAAGCAAACTGCTGCAAACTACCCATAGACCAAAATAATGACCTGAAATTATATAAAATGCTTGGAAATGGGAGGGCCTGACATTTTGATCCTAGCAGGTTCTTTAAAAAAAACTTTCAGAAAGATCCTGCTAAAAGATAATGACCTGAAATATATAAAATGCTTGGAGGTAAGAGGGCCTGACGTTTCAATCCAAGCAGGATCTTTAAAAAAAACCTTTGAGGAAGATCCTCCAAGATTGGTACAAACGTCACTTGGGTACAATAAACAAATCGGATTGCATCTAAATACAAATTGCATTTTGCATTATTGTTGACGGACACACAAGTATACGTGTACATAGCACCCTACATGATAGTGTTCATTTGTAATGTACTCATAGTGTATAACCAATGAGTTCACATTTAATCATTAAACCAGTACATGCACCGTGATATCTATCCACATACATGTATGAGTGGATTTTAATATTTATTTATTGTCAGGAGAAATGACTCAGATGTACACGTGGAGTACCACCGTGATTTCCAATGATTTTAAACGTGTAATGAGTGTTTTTATCTATAGTCAAAAACCTGAGGATAAGTATCCATTCATGTTGATGGATGATGGTTATGATGATTATTATTATTATTAATACTATCATCAAATATTATGATCCCAATCCATGCAATTGTTAATCTGATAAGCTCATTTTTGCCCATTATTACAAGAAAGGGCAGTTACATGTAGGCCTACATGTACACCGTACCTCTGACTAATTGCTCCCGAATGGGTCACACATTGGAATACATGTGTAACAGATAAGTATTCACATGTACTATTCAATCTGCAAATGTAATATTAAAGGTAGTATCATACTTTGGTTTTTTCAAAGAAATACAGATTCATGGGCAAAAATATCAAGGACGATACAGTAATATTCATCTGTGAAAATTTCAGTCCCATACGATGCCCACTTTTTGAGAAAACAATGAAAACGGCCACAGTATTTCTTAAGTAATTCCTCTTTTATTTTTGATCTTTTAAAAGATCAAAAAGATTTTTGGTCGTTGTTTTACTAATTTCTGTATAAATACACCATTTCAGGTGCAAAAATTTTAACGGTATGTTTCTACCACTACCATTTTCATACCCTGTAAGTTATACGTAAATCTGTGAACATTTCTGTTTTAGTGTCTTACCAAAGTATGATACTACCTTTAACAGTGTGTTAAATATTTCCATATGTACAGGTTGTACATGTACATACATGTATGTACATAAATTATATAGTATGATATTTAAACATGCAATATTCACATGGTACACGTACATGTGTATGTATTGCGATTCTGAGGAATTGGCTGGTAGGTAGTAATTAATATAAACACAAACTTGATCAAAATTATTAAGTCAAGTTCGCAATGAAAATTGCATCAATGCATTGGGTTTAATATTGATCACATACATGTTTAGATCCATTACAGTACAGAAATGCAGGTAGGTATAAATGAACACATGTACGTTCATGTCTCGCGTCCGGTTTGAACAATGGCACTACAACGTTGCCATGGAAATAGAGAGGACTGGTGGTAGACCAATAAATGTCTGCTGTGAAATCCTAGGGTCGATTTCACGAAGCCCTACAATCAATTGTAAAACGAGTTACAAAGGATTTTACGTAGGGCCACAATGTATAATGCTCACAGTAAGTCCTATGGTTGATAGAACAGTGTCAGTTATGATGAGTTTGGTGAATTTGACCCTTGGTCATGTTGGTCTACTTGACATACACAATCTGTACATGTACACGTATGCCAAACACTTTCAGAACGATGGGAGTCTTTGGAGAACCGGTCTTCAAGTCAACACTGCACACGCACGCAATTGTGAGCATGCGCGCGTTGTTTTGCGCGTGCGCTGTTTTGCGTGCGTGTGCGCTGTTGACTTGAAGACCGGTTCTCCAAAGTCTCCCATTGTACACGTCATACAGAACACGGCCTCATCACCTTTCCAACTTCACAATCACTGCTTTTATGCAGCTACGCACAAAACCCAATGAACTACATGTACAAGTACCTGTTATGTATTTACATTTAATGCTACGTGTACATGTAGCATGCCATCATCTGTGGGCACCATACACATGCTACACGTAACTTGAATACTCAAAGCATAAAAGCAAATTTTAATGTGTCTTTGTATAAAACCAAATATCAAAATACAAATCAGGTGATCCAAATTGATTTTATATGGAGGGAGAGGGGTAATAGTGTGGGCAAATGGAGGATGCAAAACAACGTAAGGGAGAAAAACAAATGCAAGTATTTGCTTTCAGTTTCACTATTAATAACTTTTGATTTTCATATCTCTGTGTGAATGTGTCTCACATTTGACGTCATGCAGTAATGCCGATTAATTTTTTCAATGAAAACACCAATTTCCAAAATCATTTGAGTAACAAATATAAAAACTGTTCATCTGCCTAATACATAAAAAGCTTGGAGTTAGGAGGGAGTGATGCATTTCGATCCTAGCAGAATCTTTATAGAAGGCTACTTGTATAAATGTAAAAACCTTCATAACGATATTGTACACACAATGTGTACATGTATGTGATTTTGATATTATAATATGCATACGTTATAAATGGCCTTACATTGTAACTAGTCTTCTCAACATGAAGTACTGTATTAAACTGACTTGATAATATCCCGAGGGAGCTAAGCAAAGCAGCAGGGTATTTGTCTGCTACAGTAGGGATTATAATACAGAGCAAAGGAGAAGCCTACTCAATGCAGACTGCCTGTTCTGGATGTTACCTTGCTCTCGGGGAGTGTAATTAATAATCAGGTTGTCATATTGTTGCCCTGTTCAGGCATCAAAAAGAAATGTTCAGAAAGAGTGAAGTGTGCCGTGAACAATTTGCACTTCCTCTGTTTTTATTACATTATGCTGCGCTCTAATATTGTTCTTGTATTCCTGAATTCCTGAAGAGTGATGTATAATTAGGAGTAGTGAACTGGATGTGGGAATCTTTTCTGGATTCCATGTTGTCTTGCCCAGATGATAATAATAACATTAACTCTCCTGAGGACAGCCAGAGTACACTGGCCGGAACGTCGAGAACATTTCTCACCGGTTCTTTTCAGAACCACATCCATTAAAAGAGATTATATACATGGTGCCTCCGCAAACCTTTCCTTATTAAATAACATTAATCATACATTTACACGTGTATACATTGTAATTTGGGAGGCTAATTATCCTTACTCGCAGCTGGAGCGCTGAATTCTGAAGGATGCGGCTACAACGTGATCAAGTTGCTGGCATTCATGGACGCCCTTGGCTGCCAGCCACATCAACCCATAATGATCACAGAACACAGCCTGAGATCAAAAGTGTTTTATTTTTGTTAAGGGAGAGAAACTTTAAGACTGGTTGGGCCCAGCCATTGAAAAGCCTGACCAGGCCCAGAAAGGGATAGTACAAGACTGAATCAGTACAATTGTACAGTATTTCATTTACAAACACCAAAAGTACTAGGATTGCATTGTGTTGTTAGGCCCATGCCACACCAGACAATTTTTGCTGGCAGCTTGGAGGCAACCAACTACATCACAGCATGCAAGAGGAAAATCTCGCTAAGTCAATTCAAGAGGTCATTTTTCAGGTAGTTTCTCACCATTCCCAAGAAAATTCCATTTTTGAACATTTGTATAAATTTATTAAGATGAATGCTTTCTTTGAGATAACCTGGAACTGATTGCCTGTAAATTGTGGTCTTGTGTGACCTTGCCTTGGATAGTGCCACGTCATCCAATGACGCAACCAGTCTGGCAACAACAGTCCCATGTCTCTGTCTAATGGACCATATTCAAAATGCTTCACACGGTTCATTTAGATTCAAGACCCAAGGCTCTGCAGGATGGGAATTGATTTTGCAATGGATTGCTGCAATAGTAAAACACCATACGGGTGATCTGTGCACAGACCACTTCAAAGAGTCATAATAATCATCATTTGGAACGCTAATCATCCTTACTCGCAGCTGGGGTGCTGAATTGTGAAGGATGCAGAACAACGTGACTGAGTTGCCAGCATTCATGGGTTGCCTTGGCTGCCAGCCACATCAACCCATATAATTATGATCACAGAGCACAGCCTGAGATCATAAGTGTTTGATTTTTGTGGAGAGTGGAAAACTGGAGAACCCAGAGAAAAACCCCAGTAGCACCTGACCAATGCACAACTCTACTGACAAGACCCAAGCTGGGATCAAACCAGGGCCACATTGGTGAGAGGCGAGTGCCTAATGCACTTGCCACATATTCCCCTGAGTAATGGATACCACTTGAGTCCACTCTTATACCGTAGGGATGACTATCAGGGAACAGATTTCTGTAGTGAGTGAAATGGTTCTCACAAGGAACTTAGTTCAATGTTTGGACTAGTATCAATAGTCAGGCCTTTTCACACTAAACAAAATCAATGGGCAGTACACAGGTCTGACCCATGTTCAGGTGACTGACCTGTTCACACTGCAGGATTTCAACAAGATGTCGACCTGAGTTTAATAAGCGCTTGACCAGTTGAGAGCGATTGACCCATATTGAAAATGTTGACATGTGTTGAGAATAGTGGTTTGGAAGTCTTAAAGTGCATTTTGTGTTGTGTAGCATGAACATAGAGCATAATACACCGATCCAGTAGGCCACGCCCAGCATAGCAACATCCTAGCAACAAGTGTCACACGCACATCAAGTGTCACGATCGCCCACACGCGACGAATCACATACACTCAACCACATAAACACTTCTCTCTGAGTTGGACTTTGGTTTTGCAAAAGGCCCAAAATGTACCTTTACTTTCAGCCAGGGCATCGAAAGGCAGGAATATAATGGCAATATTTAACACCGCTGACCAAGGTGAAGAATAAAACTCTGGTTTGTAAAAGAATCGCCTTGTACATACAAAACAAAAGTAAACTCAACGAAAAGTGTGCACTAAAGAATACAAAATTCATGCCGTAATGTCGGACAAAATGGCGGCAATTTGTCGGACCTTAAATAACGCGTTGTGATTGGCCAAATTGTTAAGGGGCGTGGCCTACTGGATCGGTGTATTGACCAGTGATGAAATTTGGAAGTGCTAATTTCGATCTTTGTATCAAAAGGTAACTGAAGTGTGAAAAGTATGTATGGTATCTATCAGGGCAACTTTCTGCTCCCATATCCTGACTTCATCACAAGACACATTTTATATAAGAATCCTGTTTCAATTCTTATTTTCAGAAAAAAATTGCACCATGAATTTCAATAATTTTATTATAATCACCATCATTAATCCTGTGAGCATGGTGAGTCGTGTATGATTCAGACAGGTTCAATCATTCCTGTGAAATCACTAGTATGCATAATATTTTGCTTATTACAATTTTGAAAATGTAATAAACATGTACATGTATACCAGTACATTTGAAACAAATGTATTTTAATACATTTGCTTGAACACACAAACCAAAGCAAATAGAGGGTACAATATACGTGTACATAATTACATACATGAAGCTGCATGTACATGTAACAATGTACATGAACTAAAAAATTAGTATGTAAAAGAACATTATTGCTAAATTTCAAATTACCACAAAAATGTACTGGTCAATTTACCCAGGTCTCAAAATCAAGTTTTTTACTAGACCACAGGAAGTTTTACTAGCCCTTTTAATACTAAATTTAACACAAGATGAATTAAACATGATGCAACACAGCAGTCTCAGGGTTGTGGGACTAGTCATCATATTTGATGAAATCCAGTCAAAACATTTCCGTGCTATACTATAGAAGAACAGGTTTTATTTCCTTCCATGTTTGAAATTTTACTTGAACTGTTTGGAATGTACTGTGTCTCAGCTACATTTTTTACTAGTTCACCAGGCTAACAAATTTTCATGAAATAACCACAAGGGAAACCACCAACGTAGGGCTGGATAGTTCAGTTGGTAGAACACCTGTACAGTATTCAGGAGGTCGCTGGTTCGAATCCTGCTCCAATCAAATTTTCTTTGTTCACCTTTCAAGGGCTAACAAATTGGTGTGTTTTACTAGCCCATGGCAGGTTTTACTAGACAATACTAGGTTTTTTTTAGCCCAAGCACATTTTTTAGGCTTTTTTTATGAGAGTCTGATTTATGAGAGTTTTGTATATATGAGAGTTTTTTTGATACCCCACTGGCGTTTTTGTCATGTTTGACAGTATCCAGTGGGTTTGGGTTATGTATACAAAAAAAAAAAAAAAAAATGACCGCTGGACTAGTGCTAAGGTTGAGCCCTTATTTACATACATGTACATGCACAGTGTACCTCATGTACAAGATCAAGAAGACTTGTAAATGATCCTGGGGCCGATTTCATAAAACTTACGACGCGTCGCAGAGTTAAGACGCATCCTTTCTCTATGGACTCACCACATAGATGCGACGCATCGCAGCTAGAACGCGTTGCAAATCGAGTTGCGACGCGTCGCAAAGCTTTATGAAATCGGCCCCAGGTCAAATTCCGTCAAAATAAACGTAGAAAATTTCCACCCAAATCAAGTTACTGGAAAAAAAATAATAAATTGTTAATTTATTTGCTGTTGTTATTTTTTGGTCAATGATCAGCATATTCCAAGGACATTCTCAATTGACTTGCAGACATGGCAAACATTGAATGGAAGATTTTGATTCAACTCCTTTACATATCAACACACTCTAGACTTCATAGAGATGTCTGCTAGTATTTTCCTTAGTAATCGACTGTCGAGAGTGACATGATAATTGCACATGACTCAGTGACAATGGGTTTTCAGCGTGCTCTGACATGACAAAGCCTCGCTCATCATAAATTGATTCGTCTCCAGAGTACAAAGAAGAACGATACAGTACAGCACTCGATTGAAAGAAAAATCTCATCTTGGGAATTACTTAATCCTCTATCCCAGGCCTATGGTACTTCTGATGCACAAAGAGGGAAGTACTTAATCTGGCAATGGCATGCAATCATGCAGAAAAAAAGTTCCATAATTTCACCCAAGTAAATTCTGCCACAGAAATTTTATTTTCTGTCCCTGAGAGAAGGAATGCAGAAAACCATGATAATAAATCAATATAAATAGCTACATGTATAATATTATATAGCGCAGAAACTATGCAAAAACAGCACTATAGTTTGTAATGTACCGAACATTTGGCTATAATGATCATCATCTTTGGCTCCCAATGCACAATAAATGCCAAATATGGTTCTTAACGACCACTATAATGGACAATATCTGTGCATCCCACCATGTTCGTATAGCAGCGTTCTATTGTACAGTGTATATTCTACTGCGCTGCAAGAGCTCCGGATATGCTAGAAACTAATGAGAAGATGTGCCTTTAGTTTAGATTTAAATACAGACACAGATGGTCATTTCCAAATGTCCAATGGAAAATTATTCTATACTTTTAATATAGGGGCTACGCATAAAAATGAACAATCACCCAGAGTTACTTGTCTTTTGTTATGGTATCTGTAACTATGTACAAATATCACATGCAGGGCTCTCCCTTAACTTTTTTTTTCAGTCGCCAGCCGGACTACCCAGCCAGAGTTTTGGGTAGTCCGCCAGTTTTTTAACTCGCCCGCATATGTTTTATGCTATTTTTTTAATCAAACTTAAAATTGATAAAAATACATTGTTATTTGCAATTTCGGCAAACAAGGGTTACTGGTAACTACGTTATACTTCAGAGTTCATATCTAGTTGAATCATTCAACCAAATGTCAGTATTTGTTTAAATTGATAAAAATGTACGCTAATTGCAAATATATTACACAATCACAACTAAAGTTGGAAGTCAACACTTATATATAAACAAAAGTGCACATCAGCTTCAGTTTTGCGCTAGCAAATGTTTTCTTGCACTTAAAAAAAAATTATTTAAAAACATTAATTATATGTTTATTTTGGTTTAATTAATACAAATCAGTTTATTGGAAATATTAGAAGATTACTTGTAAAACGAGTATAACATTGCCGGGTATAATACCTGCAATTTAATATTATAAGAAATCAAGAACCCGGAAGTATGCTGCGTAATGGCTGTTGATGAGTACCGTACCGGGGCGCCACGCCAGGTGTGGCGTGCTTAAAAGTTACAACTGAATTGACCAGACCCTTCCAGAACACCCCGACTTTTAGCTGATTTCCGCTATTTTTAAGGGTGCCAAATTTTATTTTGCGGTATTTCTACCGACATGACAGACCAAGCAAATCTTAGCGCGATCTCTTTTTCCGACAATGTCATGAACACCGACATGAAACACGATGTATGCATTGTCACGATTGTTATTTGTATCGTTGCGAGATCCCCGTACAATTACAAATATTCTGACCGTACCGTAAAGCGCATTTTCGTGATCAGCTACATCTTACTTGAATTTCAGTCGGTAATTTTGTCCAAGAAGAAACACACTTTTCACGTACATGTGCTTGATCTAAAAACAAACGTCGTGAGAAAAAATTCCTAGGGCGACGAATGCATAGAGAAGACGTAAACACGATGCATCGTGCAGTCAGCATGGTCATAATCTCGAATATTCTACGACTGGTATCCGACCCACACGGCCACACGTAAAAGCTACGATATCAAAACAACGTGCACCAGTCTCAACCACGTGTGGGCAAAGACTACATACATGTACACACCGTACGTACTGTGTGTGTGCACTGTACAGGCTCGGTCTGTTCCGAAGATCTGCCGTACGGGGTAGGGTTTTTGGACGGTACGGAACATGTATATCGCGGCCAGGCAGCGTAAGTTTTCTTTTCGGCCGCGTATTTTTTTAGTCAATGTTTAAAAAATAAGCGGCCGCGCATAGGAATATTTTGTTTTCTACACTTTATTTCAACAAAATTTGAGTCGCCCGCCGGACTACCGAGAGAAGGGTTTTGACTCGCCCGCCGCTTTTTTGAGTCGCATTTGGCACCCGGGCGACCGCTAAGGTCGAGCCCTGACATGGTTTGAGGATTCTAGCTCCCTGAGGTGTATGAAGTTGACAAAACGTTTTCGTGAACTCCATGAAGGGCGAAGTTCATGCACGCGTGCGCACTGCAAACTAGGATAGATGCGCAGTGAGATTTCCATGCACAGAGTGAGATGAACATGTGTAATAGTCCTTCGGAGATTCCCCGGCTTTCTCGCTGGTGATCAGAAAATATTTCCACTGGCACGTGATGGTGAATTGACCAATTGGGATTCGCCTCTAGGTCATGAATATTTATGAGGATTTGTAATAAAGTTTGCTTCAAATTTCCTAGCAAGGGAAAAAAGGGTTTATTTTAGTGCACAAGTCTCCCAAAGTACCCACTCTTGGTGATTATTATCCAAATCAGTATTCGTATCATAAGGTCAGCATTATTCCATCATCACAAACATCCATTCAATATCTAGATATGACTGCCAAACAAACAAAGATAATTGACAATTGGGATCACCACCAACGTAGGGCTGGATGGCTCAGTTGGTAGAGCGCCTGTATGGTATTCAGGAAGTCCCCGGTTCAAATCCCGCTCCAGTCAATTTTTGTTTGTTCACTTTTCAATATCTAGATATTTAGTTGTACTCACTTGATGGTGTTGCTTGGGACTTGTCTCTTGTGTCTGGGGCAGTAGGAGGATCGGCCTTCAATGCATCAAGCTTGGCAGGGGTGCTGGCAGGCAGTGCGACTGAGGGCATGCTGGGGTGGTTGTGGTGCACCAATGGGGCCACATGGTTCCTGTGCAGCAGCAAGACGTGATAACAACATGCATGATCTCAATTAGATTGTGTATGACAGTGAATAAAACCTTTATTATGATCTCCTGAGCGCTTAACTAACCCTATCCCATCTGGGCCCAATTTCATGGAATCCGTTACGCCATATTTTTGTGCTTACTTGCACTGTTAAGCGTGAAATCTATTTCATGGAATCCGTAAGCAAGACTTTCGTTTGGTGAAGAATCTCAGGGGTAACCGTGATTTTTTTCTGCTAACACGCTGTCATATGCATTCTGCAGAAATTCCCTTGCTTAATACCTTTACCAAAAAGACAACTCTCCTGTGAAATACGCTAACCGTAAGTAAAAAATATCTGCTTACGTAAGAGAGGAATTTTTACTAACGGTAACGGATTCCATAAAATTGGGCCCTGCATACCAGAACTTAAATGTCATTCTTCAAACTTCCCAATATTTGTGTACTTAACATACTGAACAATGTTATTTGAAATTAAAACATCCTGAGTAATGTTATTTGAAATCACTTGAAGTCTTTAACTAACGACCATTATCAAGGACAATTTCTATGGACCGTGCCATGTTGCTTAGAGTGGCGTTACACTGTAATGGCACTGACAAAACCTTATTGGGAAAGGAAATGTCACTGTGAAAACAAGAACACCATCACTGCATGCAATTTAATAGCCTAGCCATATGAACCAATGAACATGTAAACCTCCACGTCTCTAGTTTAATGAAGCTAGTGCTTATTCCTAATATCACTGACCATAGTGACACGCCAAACGCATATTACAAAGTCAATCAATTTGAATCAATACCTTGATTTGCTTGATTGGCCACACACGCGTGCAACACATACGTGTTATGGTCATACACCTAAAACTGTGTTATCAATCAATATGTTTACTTGATCAAATAAAAATGGCAGCATCTGTTTATAAATCATGATTATACAGAGTCACTTAATGACTCAATATCTTCTTCCGAGAAAGAATGAATTGTTGTTATGGTAGCCAGCAATTGTTCTAAACTCACGTTGGGTCCTGTGATGTCGCTGTTGCTGTTGCAGTGCTGGCTCCTGCAGGTCCGGTAGGAAGGGCGGGGCTTAGAGCTGGGGCCGCTAAACTGGCCTTGGTGGACTCGTGGTAGGTGAAATGCACCATGGCGTACGGGCAGACTTGTCGGGGTCTCTTTGCCATGTCCAAATCCCCAAACTCATAGATGTAAATCTACAGGTAACATAAACACCGACATATTCCAGCATTAAAAACTAATCAATTACACTTCAGAATAATTTCATTATTTAAAGATTATTCCAGCTATATGGTCAGTTACTTCAAACTTGAGATCTTGAGGTTTGTGGGTTAAAACATAATTTTAGCTGCTCTACTGTAGTGAAGTTCAGGGCTGATAAAAGGAGAATTTCAGGGCCTGATCAAGCTATCCAGAGGATGGGCTGACTTGTATTCAAATTCTTTCCCTTAATTGCAGCATTTCAGGTTACAAGGTACTGTACATATTCCTTCCCAATGGACCTGAGATGGTCTCAGGGATACTTCAAGGGGTCATTCAGGAGGTGTAAAGCTAACGTGATCATTACTCTCAATTGGGTCATTCCACAAATTTGGAGCATGATTTTGGAAGTGTCCCTCATACACCAGTGAAGTCCATCTAGTACACATATACATGATATCCTTCACTTTGATAATTTCTAAATCAGTATGTGTGTATTTCCCTGTTCAAGGAGCAGATTGACTTCATTCTCATTTGAAGAACAGCAAATGTGCACCATCAAGTATTAGAGATAATGAATGGTGCGAGTTCACTGATGTAACAATGACACTGTCGCAAATCATGCATTGTACCAATCACACAACATTATACTAATATTAATATTAATATTAATATTATCATCAAATTGAATACAAGCCTCAAGGTTGAAAAACAAGATTGCAGTAAATGATTTGTTATTTTCCGAGAATTCATACAAGCCACTTCACATGTAGCTTTCAGACGAAATACTGCAGTATGAAGGAGTACAGTACATGCATAATGAATCTTTCCAAAATAGCTCATGTGGTCATTTTCACCAAACTCATCGTAACTTGCTATCAATCGTAGGAGTTATGATGCATTGCAGCCCTAAGTAGTAGGAAACAGGGTTATCCATCGTAAGTCGAGTTACAATCGATCAAGAGGCTTCATGAAATCGACCCCTGCTTCGAATACAACACATCTTAGTGTGATATTAAATGAATTTATCTTCTGGGAAGGCAAGCATTATTCCTCTTAACCCTGAAAAAAAAAAAATCTTGAATAAAAAATATTGCAGCTAACACGTTCAGAGGAATTATTCTAAATGTCACAATCGTTTGAAATTCGTAATTTCAATAATGTAGGTGATATTTCTCTTTTGTTTCCATAAGATTTTCATTCTGAATGACTTTGTTTTTAATAGTGATTTTTCTAAATTCTCAATATAGCGATGTTTACTGAATGTCTATGTGGATATATTGCACAGCCTTTACCATGATCAGCGTTAGAATGCAGTGACCGTATGACACAATGAAGCCCTATTGTTCATCCAAACAAAGGCTTCCAATCAATGATTAGAACTGTCCTCATAACGCGTGATGCAATACCTTGGAGCAATCAGAACCAAGGTCAGTTAATATTAGGAGGTCTGCTTTAAAGGTTGATGTGTGTACAGTACCTGGGATGCGTCGTAGGCCATTGTTGTCTGTAATGACGTTAGCCTGGTCAGATCAACAGCGTTAGCCTTCGCCACGTGGCTGTCATAGTTGGGCATTGGATCTAGGCTACTGGTGTAGTTCAGTGGCCTGGATTTGACTTTACCCTGGGAAAAAAAGTTCAGAATTAAGGTTGTATCTTATCAGTCATGCAGGGTTAGACAGCAGGTAATTCACATTCCTCCATGCACAAACCTGGGGCCAATTTCAAAGAGCTGCTTAAGCATCAAAATTTGCTTAAGCACCAAAAACGTTGGTAAACAAATCAGTCTACGAGCCAAAACTCCATGTGAATGTTATGCTTAGCATACAATGTCTGAATACAAGTCAAAAGTTGTAAACATCACATGAAAATTTGGTTGGCAACCCTGTTTGATCAAGGAAGAATTTGGTAAGCAAATAAATTCTGTGCTTAAAATGTGCTTGAAACTGGCCCTAGGTTAACTTGAACAGAGACAATAAGTCAAGTGCGAACAGCAGTCAATGCTTAAAAGTGGCACATGAATTGATGTACACGTATCTGGGCCCAATTATATGGCTTTGCATAGAATTACATGTATAAGCATAGAATTAGCACATAATATACAGAAGCAGACAATATAAAATCCTCTTCCGTGGATAAACAAGCAATTTTCAGTTGTGCGGATGCGTAGTCTACAAGACTAAGGATTTCTGGCTAGCTCGGGTCACATAGAAAATTGGCGCTGACTCAGTAATTAGAAAATGATGATCGTAAGCGCAGAATTTAGCTGTAAGCAGGGTCATGAAATTGGGCCCTGGACAGCAAGATAATAAACACAGGTTTCAAATGCACTTAGGACTGCTTTGTTTGTGTGTGACAATCTTCAAGTTTGGTTATAATTCTATTACCATCACATTAAAAGTCCTTGTGTCAAAATACAAAATGAGGACTGGGAATTTTTTTTTACCACTTTTCATTTATTCAATTGACTTTAGTAAAATCTTCCCGCCCCCCTCCCCCCCCCCCCCCCAAAAAAAAGCCCAGTGCAGCAGGTAATGGCTTCCATCAAACTGAACTCACCTTAAGTATTTTCAGGACAATCAGAATTCCCTGGTGACCAGAGATAAGCCCTTCCCTTTTGATAATGTCAGAGTACCGGGACAAATACACACCTACATGTAAATGTAATAAAAAATATATACCAGTTGAAATGTAAATCAAACAATCAATCATTTTTATTAAAATGATGGCCTGAATATTATTATATGACGCATTTTGAAAACAACATGATCAGAATAAATTCTCTCTTCACAATATCCAACATGACCAATGGTACACTTGGGACCTGTTTGTTTAACACACAGGATCCCAGATCTGCGGATCCACATCCTGTGCAGGGTACGCTAAAATGGGATCCGGATCAGCAAGATCCGCGATCTTGCGTATTAAACAAACAGGCCCTCTTACATGGATTTCTAATCAAGTACCAAATATGCTTGGAGTTAAGAGGGCCTGACGCGTTTCAATCCTAGCAGGATCTTCATCGAATATGCCTGATTTATAATATTATTATATGCTCCATGTGCATTTCATATGTCAAATGAAATGATTTGTTCTATTGCCATTGTTTGGGCAGGCTTTCAAGCATGATCTTGCCTTTGTTGTTCACCAGGAGAATGCAGAGAGGTAGGGGGTACATTGATTGCAATGGGGATGCAGGAACTGGTGATATTACCAAGGTCAAAATTACCAGGCTGTGTTGGCTATTGGGTGGATTCTGAATTGTGAGAGTTAGACATTATTGCTGCGAGTTTGCCAATATGGCACGCACGGACCAAGTCTGTGGACTGTGCTTAAATGCATTATCATGGCTATAACAAAAAGTATTAGAGTTGTACCTTTTAAACAAATGAGGACCCGTGTCATTCTGTATTGGTGTCATACATGCTGTTTTCAATTAATACAAATTGGCAGATTTTATTTCTTTTGGCCCACCTCTATCCTCTCTTTGTGGTTTCCCAGCCTTGTTGCATATTTTCAATATTTTCATGGTCTTTCAGATACTCTCATCCACTTATGTGTATCTCAAATTGCATGCTCTTGTCATTTTGAGAAAGATCCTGCTAGGATCGAAACATCAGGTCCTCCTAATATTCTGAGCATTTTTAATAGCCTTTGAGAAAGATCCTGCTAGGATCGAAACATCAGGCCCTCCAAACTCCAAGCTTTTAGCCTTTGAGAAAGATCCTGCTAGGATCAAAACACCAAGCCCTCTGTATCTCCAAAGACTTTACTTTGGTCAACATTTAGGGCCTAAATTGACTATGAACATTTGTTTTTGTTAAAGTCAATTCCAAACAAAGTATCTGTCAATGAAACTCTCTAAAATCATTCTTCTAAAAAGAACCTTCATATGTCCTTTACAAAACTAGGCTTGAAGCTAGTGTAACACTTGGATTGGTACTAGGTATATATGAGGAGTAGACCTAGGTTTGGTGTTACTTATTACTGATGATAAGAGTACACGTAGGTAGATAGAATAAAGTATACACTCCGAACACGAAGATAGGGTCAATGGGAATCTTTATTTATTACCCAGACTAACTTTGTGCAGGAGGCAACTGATACATGGTGGTGGTCTTAGGTCGATGGAGACGACCAGGTAGAACCAAGTAGAAGAAGAGTATGAGTGAAATTCCAAATACGGTGACATAATAGTCTTGGCATCACTTTCTTGGAATGGTGGTGACCAAGGCCTTGTGGGGGCCAAAACACATTCCTAAGAAAAGGAGTCACTACCAGACATTCATGAAGGTCATGCATACAAAGTTACAACCAGCATTGTCTCATGGGGTGGACATTAGGGGAACTGTTCACTTAAGTTAAAGGTGACCATAGAAAATTACATTAAAATATAAGGATTAATAAATGGATTGATAAATACAGGTAAAATCCTGGCTTACACTAGTACTGGGCCATTTGACATGCTTGATGCCCAAAATAAAATGAAGGGATTGGGCCACATGACGGAGCCAATATACACTGTAAGGCTCAAGCTTTGCCAATGAATCTCATGCCCATTATCAAGATCATCAAATTCAAGATCAAGATCAATCCCAAGCCTAACCACAAGGCTAATTTCGTGGAGGTTCCACGATGCACTATGCATGCATGTACACGTGCTATCCCTCATATTATAGTGCTTTCAGGGATACAATAACCTGCCACCTTTATTTCAAAATGCTTTGGCATTGACCGTGGCTAACGTCCTTAATATATGTCTTCATTGAACTCTGAACAGACAAAAGGTCTCTGTGACCTTGGCTAGGAGCATTCCCTGTCAGGGTTGCAGGCAACGTGTCATATACATGTAGCAACAGAAATATGGTCAGCCTTCAGCCACGTTGATTGATTTTCAAATTCCAAATTTAATATTCCTAATAAGTGTGTGAAACTGTGAACATGCACACACATGAAGATGCCTGCATATAAAGTGTACACATAGTCGGACACATACATGTAATTGTCACCTTGCACTTACAGTACCTATAGACATCTTGTTCCCTTGGCCTGATTTGTTTTCCCTGAAATTCACTGGCTTCCTTTTGTTTTGGTTTTGTTTAGCGAGATCTTTCTCCAGGGCTTTTTTTATTTAGCCTTTGAGAAAGATCCTGCCACAACGGAACATCAGGCCCTCCAAACTCCAAGCATTTTATACATTTTAGGTCATATATTGGTTGATGAGCTGTTTGCAGCAGTTTATTACTTGTATCATTTATTTTGTTTGTTTGTTATATATATTTATATATTATGTAATAGGCCAAGTAAATGCATCCATTTTGGAGCTGCATACTGATTACTCTGCATTTTTCACTGTTAATGAGGGTGGTAGTTCACTGCAAATATCATGACTGGTGCAGACCTATAACGCTGTGGTATGTGGGCACCTTAACAGCATTGTTGGTTTATCAATGGCTTTTGTATGGGTAAGCTGGTACTATGCTCCCGGATACTTGTTCAGATAAAAAAGTACATTATGTTTAGGTAAGTAGGGCGCACAGAGCATTGTCGAGCACGCTCTGGCCTACATGTAGATGCAAGTTAAGGAGCCCACACAGGATAGGTGATCATATTCAAATCAACATTCCTTTACTGTAGTCATTATTCTCCAAACTGATTTAAACAAACATTTGGCATGTATAGTACTTAGTAGGCCTATACACATACATGAATTAGTAGGGCTTATGAAATCTTGTTGAGCACAATCAGGCCTATGTAAATTAACACATCATTGAGCCAGGAGCGGATCCAGGATTTTCCAATAGGGAAGGGGGCATAGGAGGTGTGGAAATAAATGGACCAATTCAATGGCAACGGGTGACTGTGATTAAAGCTAGCAGATTAGGGTGGGTCTGCCCAATTAATTTTGTTTCTCCTCCCCCATGTTGTTGTTGTTGTTGTTTTGTTTGCTTTTTTGCTGTAAGAAAGGGGGCATGCGCCCCGCCCCCACTAAATCTGCCCCTGCTCACCTATAGGTGATCACATCTGAATCAAAATGACTTAACATACTTGTACATGTCATTTTTCAATGTCAGGATAAACACAATGGCATGTTTGATAATACCAGGGGCCGATTTCACGAAGCACTAAGATTGATCTTAAGTGTGAATTCATCTTAATTGCTAAGCAACTTGTGATTTCACAATACAAATCACTATGGTGATACTGCACAACTCATCTTAAGATCAATCTTAGTGTTTGGTGAAATGGCCTCAAACAGACATATAAATACATACAACATGCATGCCTTCACCACCAGGCCAGCAGTAGCCATGAAACTGCACCATTAATGCTATTATGAAACATGGTGACTCACCCACACAATATGGCAGTGCAGTTAATAATGCACTACATGTAACAATACCATTATTGTGCATGCTGGTCACAAGTCACTAGCTTTGCTCAACACAGTGCGCCATTTCAGTTGTTAGATGTTGAAGTTGGGCATAGGCCTCTATTTGTACACTCCACCCCCCCACCTCGCCCCTTCCGCCCACTCCCCTTGGATCAGCCCTTTTGCTGATTCTGCGGCTGGTAATTCTTTCCTGCAGTCAGTCCGCACTGCACACAATATCCGTTCCTTTTATATGCAGCGTATGCACAGGTTTTCGGAGCGTGACCTCTCCATGAATATTTAATGAGCATGGGACAGTCTCAGGAAAACTGTCATTTTCTTTGATTTGAAATACCCTTTTGTCAAGATATTTCCAGATTTCTATAGATGAATAACAGCTCTTCAATCCAGTATGCAATATTAATATGTTTTTGCCAATTTCAAGTACAAAAATGGACGTTGTTTTTTTCGTTAAAAAACGAAAAATTTTGGCCCTGAAAACATGGTCCTAACTATTAATTTTCAATGGTACCACAACGTTCTTTTGTACTCAACAGAAAGACCGTCTTATATTCTATCATAATCGTGTATTTATTGGCATTAATATCATTTAGCTGAGTCAGGGCACGCATTTTGCCAACACTTCTCACAAATCAACACGAACGTCCGTTCATGAGAACGGCGCCATTGCTGTGCACGGATTTCCTGATGTCTGATTGGTCAACCACGCTACGTCACACTTCTCCACACACGCACGTACCCGGATGTAAAGATCGCGGTACGGTGTGCATGTTAATTGTGGGAATTAATGCACAAAATTACTATGATATAAAGGCTAGCTCATTAGTCTTCGGAAAACAAATCTATGGATTGTGGACAAGTTTATATTCTATCTAATATATGAAAATGATACTTTTAGAAAGTAATATTTGTTTTTAAGACGGACACTTTCAGGACACTTTCAAAGTGATGATAATGCCAAAATCAGAAAGCTACGGGTTTTGATGGGGTTTTGAACATCTGCTTTGTGGAGTCCTAATTAACTTAATGCACACACACAATAACATATGCAAGTGAACAAGACATGATTTCTTTCTATCAACAAATTAATTTATTAAGTCACATCCACTGCTCATGCATGTTTCTTGACAATGTGTAACTTCCGGCACTTTTATTTTATTTCTAAATTGAAATTACCATATTCAGGTGTAGAATTAAGTTGTAAAAAAATTATAAGTTGAAATTTCAACATGGCAAGCTACATTACTAATGAAAAAAGAAACACATTGGAAAAATTACAATATTATTAAAAATAAAATGAATAAAGCATGACAAGGTTATGATGGAATTTCGTTAAGTTTAAGCTAATAAAAACATTTAAGCTAATAAAAACACACACAAATCATACCCGACAATATAGGCCAAGAAACTAAATGAGACAAATACATTGTCCCAATGGCAAGCTTACATTACATTAAAAAAAACAGTGCATTAATATAAAATGTTTACATGACACAATATGGCATAGTTTAGTTGAATGTTAAGGTAAAAGGAAATTCAGCTGCATAACTTATACATGTGTATCTTTAATAATCACAACAAAGTTATGATGGAATGTTTCAAATTTATGATGAAGTTTCAAAAGTTAAGTTAAAAAAACCTACAATCATACCCGACAATATTAGCAAAGAACCTTACTGAGACAAATAAAATTTCCTGATCGACAACTGCATTAATATAAAATTTCTTACCCATATGTTGGCAATGTTTACATGAAACAATATGGCAAAGTTTATGGTTGAATGTGAAGTTTAGAAAATTCCGCTGCATAACTTAAAGTTAATGGAATGTATGCGAGTGTTTTTTTTGTACATTTTCTGGCAACCATAATTT
This sequence comes from Astropecten irregularis, assembly GCA_963971285.1. Lineage (NCBI taxonomy): Eukaryota > Metazoa > Echinodermata > Asteroidea > Paxillosida > Astropectinidae > Astropecten > Astropecten irregularis. Next base: position 3,043,387 of record OZ020244.1, on the reverse strand, counting down.
CAACAAGTACAAAATTATACACTAACAAATTCGCTGGAGAGATATTGAGGTAAATACTTAATGAATCACCTAATACAAGAGCATTAACCTTCCGAATCGGTTGGGACATTGCCTGCTGGGATGGCAATGGCGGTTTGGGGGGTCTGGCCACTTCAATGGCCGGCCTGACCTGCATTGCAAAAAAAAAGAAAAAAAGAAAAGAAAAGAAAATATAAGACATATTACTGGATGTTTACCTATTATACTATAGTGTTCATCCTAATTACCGACCTTCGCCAACAATTACTACTGACTATACAGACAGCTGCTGACAACAACTGAAAATAATAATTAATATTGCTAAAACATGCAGACCTTTCAGTTTCATAAAACTGCCCAGCAATGAAACCAGTACGGGTTACAAGCAGATAATTAAGTGTTTGTTGGGCAAAAGCACATTTCCTGCCTGAGTGGTATTGATTGGTCGCCAAAATTATCATGTAGTTGTCGGTTTTTGCTAGTAGTTGTCAGTTGGTCGGTAATGAGTATGATTGATAATAATTGTTGGGCAAGTTTTATACTCTAGCTCAACAATTTTAAAATTTTAGTAGAAAGAAGACTTGCAAACTACAAACGACCCAATAATGCAACAAACTAAAGCAGGTTAACTTGTACCGCGACCAAATCGTACGTGACCAACTTGTACGCCGCTAAACTTGTACAGCCACCAACTTGTACACCGTGCCCCTAACCTCGTACGCCAACCATCTCGTATGATGGTCGACCAACTTGTATGCAACTCAAGTAATTTACAATTTTTCGAGATGTTGACTTATTTTTTATCGGGACTTTCTGTGGGTTTTCATTTGAGGGATGTTTTTTTTGTCTTTCCGGCTTTCCTTTTAAGGGGAAAGGCCTGCAATTTTTTTTTCAATGGATCACAGGTTTCTTTTTTTTTGTAGAAAATTTTTTCAGGGATTAGTATCTTTAAGGGAAAAAACTTAGGAAAAAACTGACATTCCCGTTTATCCTTCAAGTTCAAAATGCATAACCCTTGAAATTCAGAGAAAAGTCATTTCATTGGAAATAGTGTACGAGTTGGTCGGCGTACGAGTTGGTCGGCGTACGAGTTGGACAGCGTACGAGTTGGTCGGTGTACCCATACTAGTTGACCAGCATTCCAAGAAAAATAAACTCACTTGACTTAGGCCTACTTAGGTAGGCTAGTCCCTATGGTTTTTTTCCATTCGAAAGAAAAAATAATAAATGAAAACACATCATGATGGTTAATTATCATTATTTTGATTATGATTACTATTATTATGCTAGGCCCTTTTAATTTAGGCTATAGCCTAGGGGCCTACTAATACTGCTAGTGCTATAGGGAGGGGCCTATTTTTTTTTTATTAATATTAAAATTTCACATTTTAGTTGCAGATGTCACATGCGCATGCATGTAGGCCTATGTAGCCTAGGCCCACAAAAAGGGTATGTGTGTACGGTAGGCACATCATGCACTTTGTATACAAATGGATCAAAACCTACACGTAAATTGATGAAGAAAAACGAAATCTCGCAAAACAAAAACGATGTGTAAACAGTAAAAAAGTGGCCGCCACAAGTAAAAAATTATATCAAACTAAAGCTCAACGAACGATCTTTCGAGTTATAGCCATAGTATTTCCTCTTTTTATTTAGCTGAGTCAGGGCACAGCAAATCAAATCAGGTCTAAAATCATCCGTAACAACACCCGCTAACTTCAGTTGCCAAAAAAATTGCTAAAACACCGTTCAAACACAACAAATTTGGTATCAATCGATTCAGAAAAAATGACACGTTTACACTTACCACGCCATCTTGGAAGCCAACTAAAGATGTGGTTGTAGTGCCGTGTGCAAAAACATCGTTGAACTCTCGCATTTTAACGCGCAAATCTCGCGGACGAATCACGCGCTGTGGCTGTGCAGATAAAGTTCGGGATTTGACCTCATTACAGCACGCAGTGCGGACTGACTGCCTGTGGAGCATTGTTATTGCACTATTGACAGACATGTAGTGTACATGTATGTAGGTAATGCATTCCAACAGCAGAAACTACTGGCAGGACCACAGTGTGAAATCACCAAACAAACTTGTCAAGATTTGAAACACCAAGTGCTACATTTCAAGTGCATCTTGGACAAACTTCCATGCCTCAGATATCGCACGAGGCATTTTACTGGCAATCAGTTCCACGCACTCTCCAAGAAGAAATAGCATTCATCTTTCAATTTTCATATCTTGGAAATAATGAGAAAAGTCTTCTTTTTTTTAAATGACTTTTGTTTCCTCTTGAATATGGTGTACTGTAGCTAAGTTGGTTGACTTCAAGTTGTCTTTAAATGTTACCTAGTGTGGCATGGCCCTAACTACCTGGCCCAATGACCTAATAAAATGAAAGTCGCTCGTTTTGGAGCGCTGAGTATTTGGTACTCACCCATTTCTGAGCTTCCCAGGGGAGCGATGTGACCGCCTGGCGCATAAACACCTTCCTGGCATATCTTCTCCGCCTGAGTAAACAAAATGGTAAACAAACAACATAGTAAACAAACAACAACAAATACCATCATTAGTTATCCAAACGAGTTTAACACCATCATTGAGAATTGAACACAGAAAAATTGACTAGAGCGGGATTCGAACCAGCAAACCGGCGATGTACAAACTGGGCTACAGTGTACATGTTTCTAGTCCTACATGTATGTTGGTGGTGTCCCAATCATCTTTGTTTGTTTGCCAGTCTGAAGCCATGAAAATACTAAATCGTGGATTTCCTCCATCTACATATCACATCTACAATAGGTTCATGGAAAGTGTGAATGTGTTCAGTGCACCTTCCCTTCATTCTTTTCCAAAACAAGTGTCCAAGGGTCGATTTCACCAAACTCATCATAACTTACTATCAATCGTAGGACTTATGATGCATCGCAGCCCTACGTAGGATATGATGGGTTACCCTTCGTAACTCAAGTTACGATCGATCGTAGGACTTCATGAAATCGATCCCGGGGCTCTTTTGAATAACAATTATTGATGGTCATTTATGTCCACTATTGCAATAGATTCATTTTTACATATAATTCATCTTTTAGATGCATTTTGAAAAGTTAGTGTCTATGCTTGCTATTTCAATTTCTGTTGTTTGATCATGTCCCTTGTGCTTATATAATAATACTTTATACTCCCAAAGAAGAATTCTTTGCTTTCAGCTATATTTGATTTTTGGTCAGTTGCATTCAGTATCTCCCAGGGCATGTTCTGACAAAAATTTCAAGGCAATCCATTCAGTCATATTTCACCGAGCAATTACTGATTGTCTGGAAAAGTCCATTTTAATGCCATTACAAATGAGCGACATAGATGGTTATCTTAGTGAGTTGTGATCTGTGTGCTAAGATAAAAAAACCAAAAACATTGCCACTTATTTGTAATGGCAGCAAAATTGACTTTTCCAGACAATCAGTAATTGCATGAACTGAAATGCATTGAAATTTCGTCAGAACATGCCCAAGATACTGAATGCAATAGATTACAAATCAAACAACTGAAAACATATTGTCTTTTTATATTTTGTTTAAAATAGGTATCGTTTTGTGGGACACACTGTAGGCCTATAGATTATTTTTAAGTTAATCTATTTATTTGGTTTTATCCTATTCCTGTAATTGGCATATTGTTGCTGTATAAAGAATATACCCCAAGGAACATTTCAGATTCACATGATCTGCAATGATGTAAACCTGTGATGTCTCAATTTTAAGAAAACACTTATTGTACTACCAGGCAGAAGCCATCAAAACAAACACATGAAAGTTTAAGACACTTTTAACTAAAACGCAGGACCCCAACAAAATCTGTGCATGAATTAAATGCTAATATAAGATCAAATGACCTGTTACTGTTAGGTAATTCCACTCAAAAGGGTTCTAATGGTTTTGTGCACAGCAATATTACAATATCTTGATAGGAGTAAAATGGTAACAATTCTGTAGGGCGTATTCTTGCAGAAATAATGTTTCAATGCACTTCATGTAAACCTGTTGAATTATGCAAATATCCTACAATATGCAACACTGATTAACAAAAAATGGAAGTCCACTTAAATATTTAAAAGCAATGCTATACAACAACTCCGTTTCCAGCATTGAATAATAGCACTGGAAATGAATAATTTGTCATCAGAATTGTTGGTAGATGATTCTATGAAATAAACAGACCCATGATCGATAGCCCTGCCTAAATAGGCCTATCTGTTCGGCCTATGATGTGTCAAAATACATGTCTCATGCCTCATACATGAATACACATATTGTGTACGTTGGTACAGTACTGGCATTGGCCATAGGGAGAGAAACTTTAATAATTGTTGGCCCCAGCCATCAAAAAGCCTTGCCAGGCCTAGGCCTTCATGCCTGAAATCCTCCTCTTGTCAGCCCTGAAAATCAGGACAGCAGCGCTGCTTGAAATCAATAAAGCCTGGCTTCTGGATACTGTCCATTCCAAAATTAATGTGGACTTTGTCAATGATGTTTATGTCTAGTACACCATCCAGCACACATGGGCTTGAAGTTGATAGTTCAAGGCTAGGGATTGATGCCCAAGACCCCAGGCAAAGCTTGGGTCCTGACATGGCTTTTCAGTGGCTGTGCCCAACCAGCATTAAAATGTATCCCTTAGTCAGGCAATTGACAAATGAAAACATTCAAAAATTACAACAAAAATCAAGTAATGCTACCCATGTGGCAAGTTAGATTTCGATATCATAACAAATAAAATTGTGGAGCTGGATTACAAGGGGACAAGCTTAAGATTGATGGTAAATCAGACCTGGGCAATTCCAGCGTAACGGACATGACAATTTCACAGTTTTTGCCTTATTCAGAGGATCATAAAGTAGGATTGGCAGTTTGCAAACAATTTTAGTTAGGCTTATCAGACACATTTAACTATCAGTGACATATGTAGTAAATTTTATGTAATTTCATTGAACAGTTGTAGAGAAAATACACTTCTTGTTACCGTAACGGACATGACACCAAGTGGCATTTGGTGTCATGTCCGTTACGGTGCATTTTTCTCTACAACTGTTCAATGAAATTACATAAAATTTACTACATATGTCACTGATAGTCAAATGTGTCTGATAAGCCTTATTAAAATTGTTTGCAAACTGCCAATCCTACTTTATGATCCTCTGAATAAGGAAAAAACGGCGTAATTGTCATGTCCGTTACGCTGGAATTGCCCACCTGTGGAATTTAATTAAACTGCATTCTAAGCAAAATGGCAGTGATTTCAAATGGCAGTGGCTTCTGACTGGCAACCAAACACAGGTAATTGATAAGTTGGAACACTGCCAACACAGGGCTAATAACTCAGTTGATAGAGTGCTGAAATAGTATTCTGGAGGCCACAGGTTCGAATCCCCTTTCCTTTGTTCACCTATGAAAGTCAATGGCTTTGAAGCTTCGCAGCTGGCCTTTTGGGGAAATAAACCTTTTTCTTTTCTTCAACTGGGCAATGTATTTCGGAGAGTGCAGGTTCGAATCCCTGTTCAGTCAGTTTTCTTTGTTCACCTTTGGTATAAAGCTTCAGAGCCGGACTTTTGAGTGTACCCTTATTGAACTACAGTGACAGTAACATAGCACTTACCGTTATTTTACTCTCTGTTGCAGTGAAGGCATATGACTCCATGAGCTCCTTGTCAGTACGACCGTCTTCCTTCATTTCTTTGCGCCGTTCAAGAAACTGCAGGAAAATACATTATAATTGTTTTTAATTTGGGAGAAATTAACCTTATTCATTTTTCCATAGAGTGCGTTGTCACAAAGGAAAGAAATGTTGAAAAGAAATCTAATGTGAAAATGACACAACAAGTGAGAAAAAGAAATAAAGGGTTTAAAACACAGTGTGTAATCGGCTGCAATCGTGGCCCCTGTTGTTCCTCTTTGTGGTTTGTTAGCAGTTCCATTGGTTTTGTACATGCTTTCCAATCGTGGGCCTATTCGAAATCGTGGACCCTATTTTTTTCCACGGTTTGAATATTATGTGCAATAAAGTCCCCTACACACATTCCTGCTTCACATACTGTCCGAGGACAAGGCATTGTATTTTCTTTTGTCCCTGTGCATTAATTCACTCCCATAGACTAAGCATGCATTTGAACCTCTGAAGATGATTTTGAACAAAAGATGTCCAATCGAGGAAAAGAATGGTTTCATTTTATCCTCCTGTACTCAATCCAAATGCAGAGGTTGATTTCACCAAACTTATCGTAACTTACTAGCCAGGACTTATGATGCATTGAAGCGTAAGATAAGATACGATGGGTTATCCTTCGTAACTCGAGTTATGATCAATCGTAGGGCTTCATGAAATCGACCCAGGACACATTCACACACATAAATTCTTTAAAAAAACAAACATATTCAATCGTACCGTTTTGGTGAGTTCTTCGTTGTGAATAAGCAGTGCCTTGGAGAAGGTGAATCGATTGCTTGAATCCTTGCTGCGATATTGCTTGGTGATGATTGGTAAGATGTCCTTCAGAAACTCCCTGGATTGCAACGACACCTCTTGAAACAGACCTGAAACATTAGATAAGGAGAACAAACGTCTGTTTAATTAGTGTGCATAGTGCTTTAGCATAAATCAAAGACTTGGGGCGATAACGAAACGGAGGCTCAGGCTCCGTCTCAGGCTCCATTTCATGAATCCATTCTGAAATAACTGGTATCAATATAGAGGCATTTGGCTGCGGTTCTGAAGTAGATTATCTGGTTTGAAAAGGAAAACAGAGCTTCAGCTTCAATGAAAAACCACAACCTAGATTTTCAGCATAATGTCAGAGCTGGAGCCTGAGCCTCCGTTTCGTAAACGCCCTTGGTTTGATACTGTGACCCTAAATGACCCTTTAACTACAGTGGAATGCCACTATAGCAAACACCACTATACAAAACATTTGGCTATACCGTACCGAACATCATTCTTGGCTCCCAGTTTTTGTGTACAACACATACCCAATATGGTTCTTTAAAGCACTAGACCGAACAACCACTATAACGGACCATCTGTGCATCCTGCAATGTTCATTATAGCATTCCACTGTACAAATTTATGCTATACATGTGTATGAGGTGTTTCATTTGCCAGTTGACAGTGTTTCATTTGCCAGTTGACAAGAAAAGAAGTTCTCGAATAAGCATCAATTAGCACTTCTAGTAATACTTAATAGCTTGAGAGACCCTTGCCTAGAATTTGTACACAAGTACCTGTAGGCCCTATGTTTAGCATACTTTGCTTTTTGTCAAAGAAATACAGATTCATGAGCAAATGTATCAAGGAAGATACAGTAACAGTAACAGTCATCATTGAAATGTTTCAGTCCCATACAGTGTTTTTTTCAGTGAAAAACGCCCAAAGTATTTTTAAACTCTTTTCACAATTATTTTGGATCTTTAAAAGATCATAATTAGCTGTTCCGACATTTCGGATGTCGGAACAGGTTTAGTTTTCGTTCTGGTTTTTATTATTATTATACCTTCGCAATTTTTGCTTCCATAGCTTTGTGTGATAAGTTTGTTTATTCCTAATCTTTTATAATCTTTTTCTGGTAAGCTTATGTGTGGTATATTATGAAAGCTTATAAGCTGAAGTTAATCCTAAGACTGAGTTTGTTAAAATTCTTAATTAATTAGTCATGTGACAGTCATTTGAATATTTAATTAGACAATTTTGTTCGCAGCATATCTCGAGAACCACAAATGCTATGGAAATGATTCTTTTTGCAAAAGCTTTGTTATATCATGTAGTTGTGCATGCTGCCACGAAATTTAGTGTGACGTCATCATGACGTCATCAAAAAAGCTGATTTTTGATTAGCAGTATATCTCGAGAACGGTAAGTGCTACAGTAATGATTCTTTTTGCAAAAGCTTTGTTATATCATGTAGTTGTGCATTGCTTCGAAAAATGAACATGATGACATCATGACGTCATCAAAAAGCCTGATTTTTGTTTGCAGCATATCTGAAGAATGACAAATGCTATGGTAATGATTCTTTTTATAAAAGCTTTGCTGCATCATGTACATGAGTATGCTGCCATGAAATTGACCGTGACATCATTGTGACGTCATCAGAGCTTACAAAGCTGATTAAATAAGTCGGAACAGCTCCGTGTTCGTCCACGAACACTTAAATGTCTAGTTGTTTTTGGTCATTGGTTAAAACTCTTTTCTGGATAAATAAATCCCCATCTTTATAAACTGTTTATAAAGTTATTTAAGTAAATCTGTGAAGACTTCTGTTTCGGTATGCTACAAAAGTATGATACCTTTAAAGGGTGTTATAGGCATGCTATACTTCAGCAATGGGTGACACAAGTATTGTACACTGGTAAGCAATACCACCTTAACTCCTTCTGTACACCTAACTACAATTCATATTGTGTACACAAATCCAATTAGCCTGTGTATGTCAACATCCTTACAAGATTTCTGTGTACAGGTAAGGTCTGCAGCTGAACACATTACCTCAGCCATTGAGTCTCACTGATGTTTATTTGATAAAGCCAATGGTCTCCTTAAACCAGTTAATCTCTGAATAAACAGTGCCCAGGATACTAGGGTTGGTTTCCACTTGGTATGGGAATTTCAAGATCCGAATTTCAGCATTTTGGTGTGATTGTTATCTAAATCCAACAAAACCACAAATTGTATTCCCACTTAAGCTTGATCCACCTTTTCATGTGTACAGTTGGAAAGGTCAGAATTGAAATGATTTGCTTCTAAAGAGAGAGAGAGAATTCAATATCACCAATGAAAGCATTGCACTTCCACTTGATCATGATCCACCAATTGCCAGATCTTATCTCCCAATTGGGAGATATATGTATCCTACTCAAGTCAAAAGGTGGATCTGATCCCGATCAACCCTTATTTATAACATGTGTATAATGGTCTGCAAATACCTAGTACCTCTACATTGTCAATTAGGGGATCAGAACAAACATTTTTTAGAAAAGGTGGATCAGATCTCCTAATTGATGGATCTAGTAGAAACGCGGGACCTGTTTGGTTCGCCGCGGATCCTGGGACCGATTTCACTAACGTTTGCGATCATCCTTAAAGCCCAAATCCATCGCTAAACGGAAAATTGCTACACAAAGTAGCGATCGATTTTCCGTTTAGCGATGGAATTGGGCTTTACGATGATTGCAAAGCATTAGTGAAATCGGCCCCAGGTCGCCATATTTGATCTTACAAATCAACGTCCCAGGCAGGGTCTGCTAAAATGCGATCCAGAGCAGCTTTTGTGTGCCTGATCACTGATCCTGTTCCTGACACAAACAGGCCCGAGGTCTCTGACACTTTGAATCCTTGATTCCTCGATTCAAAGCCTTGGAGTATCCTAGGGTCGATTTACAGGTCTAGGGTCTCCCAAGCCACCATTATAGACAGACAGAAATTTGAGTGTATACCCTGCTTGGCTTTCTTCCTTGGAATGACAAATGGTTTGCTTAGAGGTAGATATGCCGCCTTGGCATCGGTAGATCCTGAGGAGTCCCGCTCTCGTTTAGCTGGCTTTGTCTTCTTGGAAACCTTCTCATGATGAACATGCTCAGTTCTTTCTTTGACAGTCTTTGCGTTGTCACCACTCGAGTTCTTGTGTTTCTTCGATCTTTTGATACTTGGCGCTGTCGGTTCATGTGGGGACTTTTCTTTTCTGAGCTTTGTGAAAGAGTCCAGCTTCATCTTTTTTAATACGGGCGGCTTTGCTGTTTGTGTTACTGAGCCACGTTCCACCGCTGAAGGATTTTCTTTGATACTATCAATGTCAATGACACATGCTGGTTTGCTTTTCAGTGAGGAAACGTCTTTATCATGCTTTTCTTTGGACGGTGCTTTGACAGAAATTGGGCTTTTCAGAACAGACAATGAAACCGGCTGTGATGTTGCACCCTCCTTACTGGAATCATTTGACAGTGTTTCTGAAGGCAATGATAGGCCTACCGATGGAACAGTCTGGTTTAGGCCTACTTGCGTTTGCAACAACGGTTGGCTTGTGTCTCCAATGTTCAATACAGACTTTTGTTTTACTGCTGGCACAGTTAACGGTGGTGGTTCAATGGCTGTTGGAACCTGAGGTTGTGTGCCCAGTCGCGTTCGGTCTTCATTTTGATTTGGCAAATTATTCACACAAGCAATGTCAGAGGAGATTTGGTTGCCTGTGACGTCTGTACTCTGTTCTTCGTGGTGAAAGTGTGGCAAGCCATTGGGTCCAGTAACATGAATTCGGTCGAGTTGGTATTCTGTCTCGAGACGACTTTGCTGTGGTTGTTCAGCACCCACTGTCAGCGGCAACACGCGTTGGCTACCCGTAGCCCCAGCATCACGTGTAGGGTCACCATCCCTGATATCCACGTCGCCCACGAACAGTCCAACATTCGCAATCCCGTCCACTTTACTCGCGGCATTTTCAGCCCCCGCAGAAAAATTCAGCTTTTCAAACAGACTAGCCATCTCAGAAAAGACACCTCTCAAAAGCACATCTCAAGCACAAATACATAATCCAACTGTTTCGTCTGTTTTTATAGGTCAAAACTTAGACACATTACCACTCCTCCATTCCTGTACTTGGCTTGTTTACCTCTCTAGTTAAACGTGTTATATCAAGCGTATGCGCTATGTACGTACGAGACAGCAAATTTCGGATACTTTTTGGTTGAATTGTTGAAGCATTTAATATTTTATTCCGCAACATCGCTGGATGTTATAGAGGGCGCTATGCAGTTTTGTGAGAGTTAAAGTTTTTTTTTTTTTTTTTTCATTTTATTTGTAAACAAAAACGATGCATTGTTTTTGTTATTTATAATTTTCATTTTATATATCTATCTCTTTATTCAATTATCATCGCGGAATGTGTTTTTATCATTCGTACGAAAATAACAAAACAATTAAATAAAGTATAATAATTAATATGATTGAAATATTTATATAATAAACATTTATTTATTAAAATAATCCATTGAATACAATTATTCTATAAGAACATTTATCCCTACACTTCCAAAAGCATGAAACAAATTGGATAAATGGGTTAAAACCACAACTTCATAACACAAAACTAATTGCATGAATGATTGATTAACACAAGCTGTGGGGGCGTGGCACTATAATATCAGTCAGTTATTGCATGCCCCGCCCATTTTAACCACATGGGTTTCGATATAAACGGGAATTGTTATTCATTTAATAATTCATTCAACCTCCCTTCTTTTTGTTCGTTTTTTCTTTCTTGGGCTTCTTCAAATTAGAAAACTACCCACAATAATATTATTGGTCCAATTGCATGCAGAGCTAGCTAAAAGTGTTTAACAGGTGTTTCTAATTCTCTTTTCTGCACAAAATTATTCATAAGTATAAGTGAAGCTTGTTTGGGTACAAACGACGACCATACAAAATTACACCCCTACAGACAAACATTCCAACCAAACTTTCCCCCACCGGCGTGACTCAAACACAATTCAAGTATTTATCTATACTTTTCTTTTCTCTTTTTATACCGCCCGCTCGCAATCGCCTGAATAGTTGAATAACAACACGAGTTCCATTATAAAATTCTTCAACAATTTTGTTTCTACATGAACGATATCCGTTCAATGTTGTGGGAACGTACGCGCTGCGCTGGTCGAGCGCTGGCGAGGTTCTTCGTTTGACCCCTACACCTTGACCTAGATTACTGATGCCTGTTCAAGTTCAATGACATAGAATCTATGACATAGATTATCAGTTTTGTGTTTGTTTGCTTTACGGTTGTATATTTTGGGGGATAAGACGCACATTTGTTGTTTTCAGCAAATTATAAAGCTGATTGGCTAATCGCTAATTGAGCAATTAGCCAATGAGTCAAATTGAAAGTGTATTGAACTTGCAAATAGACGAGATCGTACTCGTGAAAACGAGGTTGTAGCCTGTGAATCGCCATAAGTACGTACGTAAACTCTAAGATTGGAAGTAGGAGGTTGACGCAATCTTGGAGTGAGTGAATGTCGTCTGCTTGTTTGTTGTGGCAGGTGAGGACAGTGTGATTGTAATTTTAGAGCTTGTACTTTGTAGGCAAATCTCTCATTGTTATAAAGTCATAATCTACGGGGAAATTTTTGGTGTTAGGCCACTTTAGGTTTATTTCACAATCTCGTGGACGGGGATAAAATCACCTGAAATGAAGGTGGGGTGATCATTTATATATATAGGCCTATTCATAAATTCCATAATGATGCGTTCAAAATGTGCATGAGGGGCAGGCCTAGCAAACCAAAATAGAAATGTTCACAGATTTACGTATAACATTCAGGGTATGACAATGATGCTGGTAGAAACATATTGTGAAAATATTTCTGCCTAAAATGGTGTATTTTACCAGAAAGAATAAAACCAAACACCAAAAACATTTTTGGACTTTGCAAGATCAAAAATCCTTCTTTATGTTTTAAAAGAAAATTGAGTCTTGTTTACACTAGTCTCAGGACTGGGATGTCCGATTGAGTTCAAATTTTCACAGTCTTATTATTTCATTTAGGCCTACTGCTGGATCAGACAAAGTGTGAGTGCAGGGGCCGATTTCAGAAAGCTCTGCGACGCGTCGCATCTATGCGGTGATGAGTCCATAGAGAAAGGATGCGTCTTTACTCTGCGACGCGTCGTAGTTTTGTACATGCCCTTTTGTATATTTGCATGGATTGTTAATTCTTAGAGCTAGGTAAATATTTTCTGCAACGTAATTTAAGTGCAAATTTCTCTCTGATTTACAAAATGTGCAGATGTTTCAGGTACGTTAGAGCAAAACGTGGAACAACATGTCAGTGGAGATTGATCCTGGTAGGTTTCCATGGTGATAAGCATCAGTAAGATCTAGATTTGAGATGTATGACTTTGATTTACACTTACGGACCAAAACTAGATTGTTATGTAAATGACTGGTTTGTGCTCGATCATGGGATGGATGACATGATCCTCTCACACGTCACACAGCAAGGACTATGCTTAGACAATTGACAATCATCAAATAACCACAAGGGAAGCTGCCAAACGAACAAGATAATTGACTATTAGGGACACCACCAACATAGAGCTGGGTAGCTCAGTTGGTAGAGCATCAGTACGGTATTCCAGAGATCACTGGTTCAAATCCAGTCAATTTTTTCGTTATTCACTATTCAATGATTGAAAAAAACCAAATGGCAAATGTGGATCGGTTTTTGGAAACACCATGTAAGAATCGTTCTTCGGACTTCTCGTAAGGTCTCAATGTTTTGACTAGCCTGCTCTAGTCATCATCAGGATTGAAATGAGGGATGTGAGGTCCTTATATGGCAATGTGTGGCAATGTGTTTGTATATATTAATGAAGTGTATATTACATCAGTACTTGTATTTTTTTGTTAGCCTAAACCTTTTATTTTTTATTTGACTTCAGACTTTGCCTTAGGGCTACGTACCAACCTTCATGATGCGGCATATGATGGCCACGTGACGCAGCTGACTGAGCTGATCAAGCAAGGAATGTTTGTCAACTGTTCCACTATAGACGGAGTGACTCCCTTGCATGAGGCATGTAGTCGAGGGAATATAGAATGCGCCAGTATTCTGATACAAGCTGGGGCACAGGTAGGCTGACAAATCAACAAATTCAATTTGGGTATGAAACTATGGGGTTTACAAAATGGAGGCTCAGGAGTCAGGATCAGGCTCAGGCTCAGGCTCAGGATCAGGCTCCATTTCATGAATCCATTCTAAAATAACTGGTATCAAAATAGAGGCTTTTGGCTACGGTTCGGAAGTAGATTATCTGGTTTGAAAAGGAAAACAGAGCTTCAGTTTCATTGAAAAACCACAACCTACATTTCCAGCATAATTATGGACATATAAAGGACATCCTAGAAAAAAGGGCTTTTTAAGGTATTTCAATAATACATGAATTCTAATGCTGTTTTATAAAAATTGAAATGATAAAGATGTGGCATTGATTTTGATCTGCTTTTTATCATCTGATATGCATTAGGTGAATGCATTGAATATTGACGGTTCAACGCCACTGTGTGATGCATCAAGTTCAGGGGACATTGGCTGTGTCCGTCTACTCCTGCAGTCTGGAGCAGTGATTAACCCCCCAACAAACATGTGCACTGCACTGCATGAGGCTGCCATAAGAGGTAAATGGGGGAGCATCATGGGTTTGGCTGGGCGGGGCTTGGTGACTGGGCTGGGATTGGCTTGACAGAACTGGAATAGGCTAGACTTGACCAAGCAGGTTTGGGCATGACAGGACTGGGCTAGGCTGGGTGAGGCTGCTCTTATTAGGCTTGGCCACACTTGGCTGGGCTAGGTTTGCTTTTGGGTGGGAATGGAGTGTTGGGCTGGGCTGGGCTTGTAGGGTGTGTTTGGTTGGAGTAGATTGGGCTTGGTTGAGCTAGCTTGGTTGTGGCTGTGGCTGGTGTTTCATTGCTGGGCTGGGGCTTACCTAGCCGAGGTATAAAAACCTGATTGGCTTTGCCTGTGGCTTTATGGGCTGGGCTAGGCTTTCTTTGTGTTTGTCCTTGGTTGGAATTGCCTGACTTGGGTTATGCTGGGGTGAGTTTGTTACCGATAAGACGTGGTTGGTCAGGGGTCAACTGCAGTTTGGTTTTGTTTAGCTTAATCAAAGAATGTTGTAACCATGCGTTTGCTCATAAACACAGAAAACAAAAATATCAGTGATGAAACATCAAAATTGTGTACATTGGTTGTGTTTCTTGCTTACATCCAGGGCATATAGCGTGTCTGACAGAGCTCGTTCAAGCAGGAGGTAACATGAAGGCAATGGACGGTCACTTTGGGACACCTCTCCATGCTGCTTGTCATCACGGCAGTGTCCAGTGTGCTAAGGTCCTCCTTAAAGCAGGTAGGACTTCTAAACATCTTATGCGCCAAATTACTTGGAGAGAGTTCCATATCAGGAAGATAAAGTATAATTCATGCTTGATAAAGTCTAGTAGTGAAAGTAAATGAGTCTTTGTTCCTTGTTCTGTGCGAATGTTTCTTCTCTAGGGTCGAAAGTCAACGCTCTCAAGATTCACGAAACTCCTCTCCACGTCGCAGCATCTTTGAATAACCCTGAGCTGGCCTTGCTGCTCTTGGACTTTGGTGCTGATGTCCATTACAGAGATAACCGGGGTCGGAGACCCATTGACCGAGCGGTCAGAGGGAGCCTAATGGCTCAAATACTGCAGCATCATGCAGGTTAGTGAGCTCTTTGATGCTGGGATAGATTTCTAAGGACTGTGATGTAATGAAGGCAAAGGAAGTTCCCTTGTCTATTTCCTGGAAACAGTGTGGATAGCTCCATTTCGTGAATCCATTCTAAAATTACGGGTATCAAAATAGAGGCTTATAAATTTGGCTGCGGTTCGGAAGTAGATTCTTTGGTTTGAAAAAAAACAGAGCTTCAGCTTCAATAAAGAACCACAATGTAGTATTTTCAGCATATGGATTCAAGAGATGAAGCCAGAGCCTGAGCCGAAGCCGAGCTTTGAGAAAGGCTTCTGGGTGAATCTAGGTTGGTTTTAACATGAGTTGAAGGGGAAGAGTCTAGTGATGTCGAATTCATTTGTTTGGATTACAGAAAACGTGGTGACTCTATCACAGCTGTGCAGGCTTGTTATAGTCAAGAGTCTTGGACAAGAACTCTCCAATTCAGTTTGTACCCTCGGCTTACCAAGAGCCTTACAAGAGTACCTCAGCTTCAGCAGAAGGTAACAGTGGGCAGAGAAGGCATGATGGAGAAATCAATTCAAATCATAGGGTGCATACCTTGCATTATGGCGTGCTCCTGTGCCGAAGTGTGTGTTCCTCTTCAGTGTGTGGAGTTTAACTTGTAGACATTGAAGTACTTTTATCTAGCCCTTTGCCAGGAACTTGGCGTTTTTGTTTCTTGACCTATGGATAAATTCATGGGTAGACTAGGTTGGTTTGATGAACAACCCGCAGCCCGTTTCACAAAAACAATTGAGCTCTGGGACCGATTTCACTAATGCTTTGCGATCATCGCTAAAGCCAAAATCCATTGCTAACTGGAAAATTGATACGCAATACAGTGATCGATTTTCCGTTAAGCAATGGATTTAGGCTTTAGCGATTATCGCAAAGCATTAGTGAAATCGGCCCTAGATGGATAATGCTATACTGTTTGATTATTAGAAGTACTGTACTATATTAACCACTATATGAAGCAGGAACGTTTTTTAAAAAATGCACAAGTTATTTATTCACGTTTTGTACATAAAATAGCACCTGTAACCATATACTACTATCTAAATCATGAATGAATTAATATATTATATTAAAAAAATTAAGGGTGTACATTACAGTCAGAACTTGGGCTAAATCAGTCAGTTAGATACCCGATAGAAAAGCACAGGTACCTGTGTGTCTGTTTACACAGAAATTAGCCAACTGCTGAATTTACATCGGCAGGACTGTACATCTACAAATAACAATAAACCACTTTTATACAGCGCATATCATAATCATCTTATGATGTCTCTATGCACATAATTCTATTATTCCCAATACCCAGTCACCGGGCTCATACATACATTCCTGAAACCATCTAAACTCCCTGGCTGCTGTAAGGCTTATCAAACCAAAAAGCCATCTCTACCCTCACAGGTACCCATTTACACCTGGGTGAAGAGGAGCAATATATGACAAAGCGTCTTGCCCAAGGATACTGAGCACCACTAACCCATGGCTGGACTCGAACCCACAGCCTGTAGAAGTTTACCACAACACCTTGAGTTTGAAACGGCAACCCAACAGACCACAGCACCCTACTCAGATATCCACTTCCAATACACAATCAAAAATAATATGTGGTTAAAGAGGATATGCCGCTCAAGAATAATATTAAATGATAGTTTTCAACTGTCTGATATACAAAGTGTTGGACAAACCTCTCTTATATGTCAATAAACTAGTAAAAATTTGCGTTTTTCCTTATATCGCCCAAATAGGTAATACTGCACTTCCATATGGTAAATTCTACAAATATTCTTACAAATTAGAAGCCAGTATTGTGTACACACATCACCATGCCTATGGACATTATAATTATTCTTGTTAAAAGTTACTTAAATACAGAATATATTGATTCCTTGGGAATAAACAAACACGTTCCTCATATTCTGTACATGTATACTATTAAGTACTGGCTTATTTTGTAATTTGGTTTGTCATTATAAAAGCACTTCTTCTGTTTGGTATTTAATCTCAAATTCATTATTCGCCAAAATTATATTTGTGAGGTAGTACTTTGCAGAAAAAAGAGTCATTGTTTATAGACTGATTTTTATTTTTGGCATATTTCGTTTAGGGAGAAAAAGTTATGTAATTCAAGTTTTATAAAAAAGTTAGAGTTATAGGGTATGTTCATACAGCCTTTTATTTAAAACCAATTGAGTTAAACTCTTGAGTTAAATTCTTGAAACAACCTCAACTCCTTGGGGATATACAGTACATCCCCCCGGCTGCTGTAAGGCGCACAAAGGCTAATCAAGCACAAAGCCATCTTTACACTCACAAGTACCCATTTACTGAAGAGAAGCAATATGTAACAAAGCGTCTTGCCCAAGGATGCAAGCACCACTAACCCATGGCTGGACTCGAACCCACAACCTGTAGATTGACCACAAGATCTTGATTACTAGGCCACAACACCCCACATGGCATGATTTCTAAATAAAACCATTATCTTCAGTTCGTATTGAAAACTGATGGCCATGTGAAATTGTCATTATGAGCACAAATTTATAGTAAAAACTAAACTTGATTCTCAGTCTGATATGAATAATATGCGAGAACACTGTTATGTTCTTAATATACATTTACATATATCTGTACAAAAAGAAATACCCTGGACATAGTTGAATGCAAAATGGGAGACTAGGTCAAGTCTATTTGTCATCCTGCCATTACAAAGGCATTGAAACATCACAAGTTCGTCGAGTTGTTGTCAATTCATAATTTACATGAGTGGTTACATCACTGATCACATTCAACCCAGGAGAGGGTGCTATACAAGCAGAGTGACAGCGATAGGTTCCTATCCAATTGTCTTTCTATCCAATCGAGTTTCTATCCAATGGGGTTCCTATCCAATGGGGCTCCTATTCAATGGGGTTCCTATCCAATGGGGTCCTATCCAATCGGGTTCCTATCCAATGGGGTCCTATCCAATGGGGTCCTATCCAATCGGGTTCCTATCCAATGGGGTCCCTATCCAATGGGGTCCCTATCCAATGGGGTCCTATCCAATGGGGTTCCTATCCAATGGGGTCCTATCCAATCGGGTTCCTATCCAATGGGGGCAGCGTAAGTTGTTTTCTCCTTGGCTCTGGTAGTACTAAGCAACACATTGCTGGGATGGGCAAAACTCATTTGCCAAGGGACTAATTGGGGTCACATCATCTCAATGAGGAACAGCTATAGGTGGGCATTCCAGATGACTCCAGTCTAACCTGTGACATGTCTGCGCTTGAAAGCAAGAAGTTGCAGGTTCGATTCCTGCCTGAGCAGTCGTACCTCATGAAGCTTGCAGAAACTCTAACGTGTTGAGTTTGCAGTAGAAATAAACATAGCTACATCATGCAAAGATGCAACAGCACTGACTTTAATAGCCTTTGAGAAAGATTCTGCTAGGATCCTAACTCCTAAATCCAAGCACTGACTTGTCACGGTAAAGATTTTTCTTGTGTCTCAGAGTGTCAATATGCATCCACAAGTTGGAATATTGTCAGATGCCTGATGATCATGCGTTCAAAAATTCCCTCATTGCGCTGTCAAAATCTTCGTCATCAACCTGATGGCTGACATTGTTGAAAAATTCAGCAGTGGACAAACTCTCTTCCTGCGGAGCCTGGTGAATATACCTGCTATCCTGCGGCCATATGCTGTTGAATCTCTCGAACCAGTTGGGCTCCTCCTTTTGGAATTGCTGCATTTTTTGTAAGGCAGCGTGCAATGCTGCGCCTTGCTGGCTCGCTGTGGCATAGTTACCTTCCTCCAGGTCTGGAGCACGCAGCTGGGTCGTAGGGGACCCCTGCTTCATGCTGTGAAGCTTGAAGAACAGGATGTCCATGTGCTTCATCAAGCAATACACCGCATTGACAGCGAGGGGTGCGGGGATGTCATTCCTTGAGGAATAATCAAAGTACGCCACGCAGTACCTGTCGGAGAGGCCGATGGAACCGGTGTTCCTGAGTATAACTGACATGGCCTTGATGAAGATGTCGCTGTGTGTGGATGCCATCGCGGAATGGGCCTTCCATTGGGCTTTGGTGCCCCTGGAGCACAGGAGGATAACTTTATCAGCCCTGTTGAGGACGTACGTGATCCATTCATCCACTCCTGTGTAGGAAACAGAATTGATTTGTTTGTCAGCAAAGTCCTCCCAAAGTGATTACGAACTTGTTCAGGGATTCTTAAGTTTGTCTCCTTCAATGAATTAATTGAGATGCAACTGGGTTTTTTTTTTTACTTTTTAATTTCAAGATGTATCCGGTTTTGGCAGACCCAATTTCAAATTGTTCATCAAACAAGGTTGGAAAATATGTTAAACTTTCATTTGATACTTTGACCAAAAATAGTGAAAACCATTTATGACAATTCACTTTAAAATAATAATTTAAAATGATACAAATGCTAGCCCAGCCTCCATTGAATAAAAATGGAAATAATTATGAATGATGTCTGTTTAAAGAAAAGGCTTATATCTAAAGTTAGTGACACTTTCAATTTTTAAGTATTTTGTAACATGATAAGTTATAACCCAATCAACCTGATATTGTAACCTAATCTAAATCTAATATTATTAACCTAATATTATAACCTAACCTAATACTATAACCTAACCGAATACTATAACCTACAGATATTATCAACCTAGCTACTATTATTACCTAATCTTATCTAAACCTAATCTTATCTATTAGGCTAATCATAACATAACTAAAATATTTTCACTGAAAAGAATAATTTGTTTTATCAATCCTTTTGCCCCCCAAAATGCATGTTTAAGTCATTTAACAATTTCAGAATGGCCACAAAATTGATATGTGATTAGGAAACTGACATGCATTTTTAAAAACCTACCTCAACCTTGATTAAGTACATGTCTGTTACTTGGTAACTTTGCCATCGGACTTGTCACTATACTTCAGCTACAAAACTACCAGTGTTTGAACGAAGCAGCATTTGTATTCCTGTTCCTGCTTGGTATAGGTCTTGGGATGCTGCAACCGCATGCTACATCTGTGAGGAGGGGGCCGGGGGCTGTCTGTCGTTGGCTGTGGGGGACGCCTCTACCAGCTGCCTACATCACTACCTCCCTTTAATACACTTCTTCTATGCAAACCTGTATTAAACTGAACAGCGTGCTTGCTAGACCTAACTTCTGTGGTCAATCACACCATTAACTAAATTATTTAAAAGGTATTTGCCAAATACACACACCCTTGAATTGCTATTCAAAGCAATATGGTTGGAATTCGTTGTACATATGTTATATTGGGTCAAACTGAACTATTAACTGAGATGCACTTTAAGGAGTTAAAGAATCTAAATTTTTGGTGTGTGGAATTCGAAGAAATAATCCAGCATATAACAAAATATGGCTGAACTACGCCTGCTACCGGTATTTAAATTGGCAGTTCAAAACTCATGATAA
Organism: Astropecten irregularis; assembly: GCA_963971285.1. NCBI lineage: Eukaryota > Metazoa > Echinodermata > Asteroidea > Paxillosida > Astropectinidae > Astropecten > Astropecten irregularis. The sequence continues at coordinate 3,022,608 of OZ020244.1, read as the reverse complement.
GTGAAACTTTTTCCTGTGTAGCAGAAAATGAAGGCTCCCCAGTCATGTTGAAGATGATATCATATTCCTAGTAGTCTAGTTATAGGAGTGCCTAATGTCACATAATGCCTCATAATGTACTGCCTACACAATCTGCCTATAGGCTTAGTAGAGTTAACATGGAAGTAGGGCCCAATTTGTATGGCTCTGCTTACTGTAAGCGTAGAATTGGCGCTTACAGAAGCAGGAAATTCTGTGCTTATGAGATCCTATTTCATGAACTAACAAGGAATTTTTAAATGGGCACCTGAATAGTTTGCGTAACTAAAGAATATTCTTGCTTACTCAGCTAGTGTAGAAATTAAACGCCAAACCAGTAAGCATTGAATGTGAATCATAAACGCCAAATTCTGAGTTATAGCAGAGTCATGACATTGGGCCCAGGGGTCGATTTCACAAAGCCCTACGATGGATCGTAACTCAAGTCACGAAGGATAACCCATCGTAGGGGGCCTATGCTACATATGGTTGCAATGTATCATAATTAAGTCCTATACGTAAGTTACGATGAGTTTGGTGAAATCGACCCCTGGTTTCATCGTGTTTACGAAACGGAGGCTCAGGCTCCATCTCAGGCTACATCTCCATTTTGTGAAACCATTCTGAAACAACGGGCATCCGAAATTAGAGGCTTTTGGCTGCGGTTCTGAAGTAGATTCTCTGGTTTGAAAAGGAAAATAGAGCTTCAGCTTCAATGACAAACCACAACCTATATTTTCAGCATATGGATGTCAGAGCTAGAGCCTGAATCTGAGCCTAAGCCTCCGTTTCCTATTAAATGCCCTGAGTTCCCAGCACAAGAATATGGTATTCAGATTTGATATGTTATGCCACCATACCTCTGCTGTGGATATCCATTGTGCACCACTGCGGTAGCGCCACGTCACAATTACACAACTCTTTTAGGAACAAGGCAAATTGATGGACTACTTCCTCGTGAATTGGATGATCGTTGGAGCTGAACAATGCCACATTGATTCTCCTCTGAGGATGAACAATCTCTACGGTCTTTTTATCTTCTGACAGCGGAAAACCTGAAAATAATTGCACATCAAAACATAGTACCTTAAAGTGGAATGCCGCTACACCTGCTACACCAAACATTTGGCTCCTAGTTTTTGTAAAATTTAGGATCTTCAGAAGATCAAAAGTCCTGTGACAAGATACTGAATACTGTGGGTGTTATTTACTGTTTTCCGTGGAAAGTTTGCATTGTTCACAGCAAGTCTACTGTTGATTATCATGTAATCAACTTGTTAATATAAAGACATTTATTCTGATTGACTTTACCAAACGAAGAACTGTAATTTTAACCCTGATTCCAAATCTACACTTAGGTCTAGAAATACATGTGAAGGATTCAGGATTCTAGACAAAACTATTCTGTTTCAGGACTTTCACTAACAGTCTTTCACGTAACAATTGGAACACTTTTTTTTTGCTGTTTTCCTCTGTTTCCAATGATTGTTTCCAAATGAGATGAACATTTTATTCCATGACAAATCAAATTATGAACACAGTGCAGCTGTTCTATCAACTTTACCAAAATATGATAGTACCTCTTCACACAAAAAATTAGCCTATAAATGCTTTTTATTTTTGTTGATTTGTTCACACACAAAGATGAAATACCTTCAGGGAGAGGGAGGTCTACACTGGGTGAGGGTGAAGGAGTGGACATCTGTGCCACAATGTTGTTGCTGAAATTCCCATCTTTCAAATGAACAGAAAAATATTAATGAAGTCATTCAAATATCATTAAGAAGGTTTACGATATGGAGGCTTAGGCTCAGGCTCAGGTCCGGTTCCATTTTGTGATTCCATTCTAAAATAACGGGTACCAAAATAGAGACATTTGGCTGCGGCCCGGAAGAAGATTATCTGGTTTGAAAAAGAAGACAGAGCTTGAGCTTCAATTAAAAAACCACAACCTATATTTTCAGTATATGGATGGCAGAGATGAAGCCTGGTCCTGAGCCTGAGCCTCCGTTTCGTAAATGCCCTGGGACTCTATCTGGCAATAACCATGTCAATAACAGAAATAAAATGGTGAAGTGGTTTATATGTACATTGGAGTTTAGGAGAGAAACTTTTAATACTGGTCAGGTCCAGCCACTGAAAAGCCTGAGGTACATCTCTCCCGGACATCCACAGAGGCATTTAATAGGATGTGCAATGAGGCACTTCCAAGGACATCCACTAAGGTACTGTATTGGACATCTTCGGAGGTAGGCCTACTCTCAGGCTCAATTAGATAGAGATAGAGACTGTCTATTGCATGACTAGGACAGGCACAGAGGCTCTTGTTGGGCATCCTCTGAGGTAATATGTCTTAGGCACTTTGATATCGAATTTGCACTGAAACACCTCCTATGGCTTCCATTAAGGTACAGACACATTCCTAAAAAAGGTACTTACCATGATGGAAACACCTCAATGCCCTACACAGCCTGCTCTGAGGATTCTGTTTCTGCCGCCAAAGCACCAACAGCAGGATCAACAAGACAGCTACCACAAGGCTTCCGACGATCGCACCCACAAATGCCACAGTTGACACTATATAATGACAGGAAAAAATGAAACAAATGATACCGATTCACTGCCATACGCTCCTCTGCAACATTTCTGAATTAATACAGCACCACCAATCATGTTTGCGGTGACATTTATGTATTAATCTCTTTTGAGAAAGAGCGTGGCTTTGAGAAGAGTCAGTAGCCCAATGTTTCAGGCAGCGTGTGCTCTGCAATTTCTTGCTAACACATTAATCAGTCGCATTCCGATCCACACATCTATTAGTATTGATTCTAATAAATCATCATGTGGATTGGTTGGCGGAAACACCATGTATGGCCTAAGAATCGTTTGTACTTTCGGACTTCTATTTCGTTCACACTTCTCGTATTAGAGAATAAAATAGAAGTGCGAAAGTACGAACGATTGTTACATGGTGTTTCCGCAAATAAACCGATCCACATACCAATTGTCACCATGCAAAGCCTCAAATCTTTCTTAATCAATCAATCATAATAAACTTCTGACAAAAAATACAACTTTTAGATTTAAAAGATGGTCTGAAAATATGCACTGTTAGTAATTGGGATTGTAAGTTTTGTTAACAGGACAAAAGAGTGTTAATAGCATTAGGACACATGCACTGGCAACATCATAATGGGAGGAGCATCAAACATCAGGGGGAGGGGCAAATAAAGGCATCAAGGGTCTTGAGAAAAGTCTAGGAAAGGGGCTCGAAGGTCTTGGGCGGGGCACCATGCAAAAGTTATTAAGGGCAGGGAGGGGCAACAGGTGTCCTAAGGGACAGTCATCAAAATAAATCTCAGGGGAGACTACCGATGTCTGCATGGTTCACGAGGGTGAATACAACCCTGGGAAAGGGCATCAGAGGTTGATGAAAGTGAAATTGATTGATTAACGATTACAAGCCATCACATGACAAATAATTGGTATTTTTCACCTCATTTGGTTTGGACAAGCAGTGGTAATTAACAATAATATCATATCATCCACAATGGAAATGCAGAGAATGGCAAGAAAATTCAAGTAGAATTTTTCATTCTATATCTAGGAATAGATTGAGTTGGATAAAAGAAAATAGGCCAAGGGTCATGTGGCATATATGTGATATATCAATACTTAATTGAAATCTCTGCTTGCTACTTCCCCACCGCTCAATAATAAAAAATGTCAAAATTCAACCTAGATCTAAAAACAAAGACAACAAACTCATCGGATTGTAGGCTAAGTATTATGCAGAGGGATCAGCTTCATGCATTATAAGAACATGCAAGAAAATCATTTCATAAGAGAGCTTAGTGGACCTTTGCATATTTGGCCATGTTTCGAAAATCCGTGATGGCACTGGCAGGAATAGTCCATTCCATTTATGGCAGGGGTGTGACGATGGCAGGTTCCATTACCGCAGGGGTTCGGAACGCAAGGATCCACTGGCAAAGTAGCAATCAATTCAATAACGTCTCATTTTCAAATGAAAACAACAACAAGAACAAGAAGCACAAGGACAAAGTTGTAATCTGAGAAACGGTACATGGGAATTATGCAAAGAGATGTTTTAAGGAAAACTGACTGGATTAATTTAAAGGTAATATCATACTTTGGTTTTTGTCGAAGAAATACAGTACGTTTCATGGCAAAAATATCAATGAAGATACAGTCACAGTGAAAATAAACCTGTGAAAGTAATCGGTGAAAATGTCAGACCCATGCACATGGTGCCCACTTTTTGAGAAAACAGTGGAAAATGGCCATAATATTTTATAAATCTTTCCTCATTTATTTCTGATCTTTAAAAGATCAAAAAATAATTTTGGTAATTGGTTTTACTCTTTTCTGGATAAATACAGCATTTCAGGCACAAACATTGTTACTGTATGTTCCTACACCATCACCATCTTTATACCTAGTGTAAGTTATAGGTAAATCTGTGAAGATTATTGTTTCAGTATACTACCAACGTATGATACTTCCTTCATGTCATTAAAAAGTGAACAAAGAAAAACTGACTGGTGCAGGATTTGAACCTGCGACCCCCGGAATACTGTACCCGTGCTCGACAAACTGAGTGCATTGATAATGATGTTAAAGGCTAGGACTACATTTTGTGCTGTGCACGAAAAGTAAATGGAGTGTTGGCCAGCGAGTGTACACTGCTTTTGCAATAAGACAGGAAGATGTTTTTGTATTTTTTTTATTCCTTGGTGCTTAAAGAGACTCTGATGGCCCCAGTTCATTTATGTGCATATGATTTTGTATTTCAGTTTGTCTGCCTCATTTGAAGGCTTAAGTTTTACAGGGACCAATTTTACAACAGTGCAATTGCATATTTTACATTGTAGATGTACACTAGTGTGGACATTGCAAGTTGGCTTGGACTTAAAGCTGACCAACAGATCTAGGTGAGTCCACTATAAGTCCACTGACCACTGCATGCTTAATGCAAATTCAGGACAAATGCATATACTGTCCAAAGAAGGCAGTATATGAAGAAGGATCACCATATACATGGAGGCCAGAGAAAAATTAAGACAAATATTGATCCTTGTTACTGCCTATCTGGAAGATCAAAGGCTTATTACACACAAATACTAACTTAAGCATCTCCTGTACTTTATATAAATATTCATATGCACAAAAGAGTACACTCACACTGGAATTTGTATCCTTGTGGAGACATGGCTTAAATTTGTTCTCGTGTACTAATGAACACTCTCTGAAGAGCAGAATTGAAATTGCTCCTATTTGAACCAGAATCATTTTCCTTGGTTGAAATTCATGGCGAATGTACTAAGCACACAAAGGCTAATCAAGCACACACAAAGCCATTCTTACCCTCAAAGGTACCCATTTACTCCTGGTCATTGGGGAAGAGGAGCTATATGTGACAAAGTGTCATTGCCCAAGAATACAAGCACCACAACCCATGGCTGGATTCGAACCCACAATCTGTAGATTGACTACAACAAGCCAGACCACTAGGCCATGACAACCCACCCCATATTATATGTATATGAATTACATATGTGGATTTGTTCTCATCAGACTGGATGATGACTAGAGCAGGCTAGTCGAAACGTTGGGACCTTACGACAGAAGTGCGAACGAAATAGAAGTGCAAAAGTACGAACGATTCTTACATGGTGTTTCCGCAAACCGATCCACATATCTACTGTCACCATGCAAAGCCTCAAATCTTTCATGAATTACAAAGGAGAAATGTAGTTTTGGCCATACAGACTCATTAAAAGACAACAGAATGGAAGAGCATAAAAAAGAGGCCAGCATTACCTTGGCAGGTTCCATGAACAAACATTAATCCCTCATTGCAGGTGCATGAGTAGGAGTCCTTGCTGACAAAGTTACAGGTGCCTTGGCCGCAGGGATTGGTAGGGACTTGGGTAGAATAGTACACAGCCTCGCATGGGTTACCTGAATTAAATGAGAATATCAGGGATAATTTCTGATTACACATGAACTTTGCAATCATCAAATAACCACAAGAGAAACTGACTGGATTCATTAAAAATCTTGAACAAAGACAAATTGACCGGAGAGTAATTTTGAACTTGCGATCCCCTGGATAGGGCGGGGCATCAACGCTTTACCGACAGCCCTTTGTTGATGGTGTCCCAAACTGTCAATTATCTTTGATTATTTGCCAGTCAGAAGCCATGAAATCATGCACATACAGCTATATCCCAAAAGGATCATTTAATTGATGCACGTAGCATTAGCACTGCTGTGCAACGGTATATGGGGAATCGATTACTTGTAAAAGATGTGGTTTGCAAAATGCAGTTCCCGTTCTGAAAAAAATAGGTCTAGGTCTAAGTCCTAGGTCTTTCCCCCAAGCTTATTTCCACACTACAGATTATAAATGCTACACTTCTCCTAGTCAGCAGTCTTAACTGATTTCAATGAATTATATGGTGGTCATATACAACCCCAATTTTGAACTTTAAAATCTTTGAAGAAATTGGTACTGATTATAATGTTAAGGTCTGAAACATCTTATATAAGTTGCTCTGTGATTCAATACAGGAGGTAGTTAAAAATAAATGTTAATTTTTTAGAGCTTTAGAATTAAGGTTTGCAATGAGGGCACATGGAATAAATGGATCAAACTTACTGACACAGGCGTGGCCGTCCCTTATGAAGCCTGGTTTGCATACACAGCTGAAGTGATTCCCATTCGGTTCACAAACTTCCAATGAACTACATGGGTTGGTAAGACATGGGTTTTCTGCAAAAGCACATAAGTGTGAGTTGCAATCAGAACAGTAGGAATGACCACGGCATCATGACATTGGCCCTGTTTGTCTCAGGCAAGTGATCAGTGATCTTGGAGATCCAAGTCCCATGTAGGATATGCTAAAATGGGATCCGGATCCGGAAATGCTAAATTGGGATCAGGATCACAGGCCCAATATTAACTGATGCCCTGCAAGTTGTAGATGATATGTTGTAAAAAGAGAACTGACAAAATGCAGGCCATATTTACATGCATTTCAACACTTGAATGAATGGTAACCTTTTCAAAACACACTGACACTACAGATACATATTTGGGCAAGAAAGCCTCAGAAAGTCCTGTTGATTTGCATAGAGCAGTAACTTTTGAATGGTGTTTATCTCAAAATCAGTTGCAAGTGACTAATTGATGGAAAGATCCTGCTAGGATCAATACATCAGTGCCTTCTAAATCCAAGCATTGAATAAGAAAAAGTTTTTATAATATAATGTGATTCCACTTTGATATCGCTAAAGTTTATACAAATTCAACGATTAACTTCATTGAAGAGAGACTTTGCAGGTTTCCTCAATTGCATTTATGAATATGACCATTGCCTGAGCTCTGGTTATTTGCCGGAAAAACTGAGATGTGACTCTAGGTTAATACAAAGGATGCATTTCTTACCGATGATAGTCAGAACACGGGATAATGTGATACTACATTGTGCATCAGTTCCGTCTTTTTGGAAGCATGTGTTTTGAATAGGCGATGGAATGACCTGAATAAAACAAAAATGATTAGAGTCAATGTACTTATCATTAAAGTTACAATAGTCAAGCATGTTGCGCAAAGACTATACATTTGAATATAACATTTTGAACAAATATTGAGGGCGAAATTAAGGCAAAAACCAGTCCTTCGTATTAAGTCCTCCGTATTTGTAAGCCAAATTCCATGGCACTTACAGAAACAGACAAGTGTGCTTGAAAGATCATATTTCACAGACAAGCAACAGATTTTCAGTTGTGGGAATGGATAGTTTGCTTAACTGGGGATTTCTTGCTTGCTTGCGTGAGAGAGTTGTCTATGGGGTTTAATTTCAGACGAAATGAGATGAAGAATGAATTCAATTCATATTACAAAAAAGGGAAAGCCCACATCATGAACCATTCTTTACTTTTATTCTATATGAACAATGGACAAGATAAATGAATTACTGTAGCAATTCACAAAGCAGGCATGCAACTCAGACAGAAACCAAAAACGAGAAAATTTTAATCATTTCAAGACTTTGAAACAAGGAAATCAGCTGGTTCAAGGAAAATGACAAAGTTCTGGTGCCTTTCTCAAAGCCCGGCTCCAGCTCAGGCTCCGGCTTCATCTCTGTAATCCATATTCTGAAAATGATAGGTTGTGGCTTTTCGTTGAAGCTGAAGCTCTGTTTTCTTTTTCAAACCAGAGAATCTACTTCCGAACTGCAGACATAAGTCTCTATTTTGATACCCGTAATTTTAAAACGGATGCAGGAAATGGAACCAAAACCGGAGCCAGAGCCTGAACCAGAGCCGAGTTTTAAGAAAGGCCCCTGATGTTTCATGTCATTCAACTGGTGCTTTCATACAAAGCCAACAGATATATCCTGATTTATGTTCGAATGATGACAATTTGTCAGTTTTTCTTCCACGGTATTAAATTATAGGATGGCAGTGAAATGAATTAAAATATGTCTAAAACTTACCGTTACTACTCTCTGGCCGATAGTAGCGGCTTTCAAATCCACCTTGACGTAGGTGATATCTCTGCCGTATGCAAACGTCTTGAACTGAGTTTGATTGGCCTGGAAACAAATTTAAGTCAGAAATTAATAAACCATTTCTTGCTATGACAATGTGATTTATATTTAGGTCGTTTTTTTCAACAGTAAGACTCTCGCTTGATTTTCTTTGGATGTAAATGATGGTTACATGTAACTTATACGAGACATATACCTGGGAGGGAAAGTTTAATGCTGGTTAGTCGAGGCACTGAAAACAGACCAGGCCTGGCCTTTGCCTTGGGTATTTGGCTTCTTTAATCCCTAGCCTTGAACTATCAACTTCAAGCCCAGCTTGTGTCCTGGATCATAGTTGGCATAAACCTGAATGACAGATTGAGTTCACATTGATCATGGGCAGTATCAAAAAGCCAGGCTTTATTGATTTTAAGCAGCTCTATTGTGTTGAAGTTCTGAGCTGGCAAAAGGATTTCAGGCCTGAAGGTCCGTGTCTGGCCAGACTTTTCAATGGCTGGGCCCAACAAGTATTTAAATAAATTTCTCTCTCTTAAACAAAAAATTATGCAATGCAGTTGCACATAGCAGGCGCGGTTCTTAGAAAATGTGCTGTGTGGGCTATAGGTTGTTTTTCTACTCCCAAACGTAGCAGAAACAAATGTTAGAAGATGAAATCACATGCTTAGGGTCCAGCCCCCAAAATAATGGCTCTTCAAGCCCCCCAAAAAATATTGGCTCTAGAATCGTGCCTGGCATATAGCATTTTATCAATGTATCAAGTGTTAACAACTTTTCTGCAGAGCGATCTTGGATTGGTACTTACAATATCCACTTTGACGAATCCAGCAGTCCACAGATTGATACCACTGGTGGCATTCTTGACCGAATGAACTGCCATCTTGAAGGCATCAAACTGACAATCTTCAGGCCCTATCTCCATGGCTACATACAGGTCACGGTAGTATGACGTCACAACGAAGAACTGAGGCATCCAATAAGAGCAGAGTGCTGCAAATATACACAATATCAACTCAATAATGTAAATAACAATTAATATCAACATTGTAATGTTGATAAGACGGAATCTTGGTGTGAGACTAGATTTAACATTTGACATTGTCTGACCATGACATTGTGAATCATATTTGCAAAGCAGCATCATTTGCCTTGCACAAGATTGGGACAATTAGGCAGTTTCTTTCAAATAAATCCACTGAGAGACGGATTCATGTCCATATAGTGTCTCATCTTGACTTCTGTAATGCTATTTTATATGGCCTTCCAGATAATCATATAAAAGAATTACAACAAATTCAAAATTGTTTTGCAACAATTACATTGGCTCCCAGTTAGATGTCGAATTAATTTTAAGATTTTGACATTAGTTTTCATTTGCATACAAGAACTGGGTCCGGCTTATTCACAACAACTAATTAAAAAATTGTCTTTGGCTGCATCCAAAATTAGTTGTCTAGCCTAGGGCTAGGTCTAGGTCTGGGCCCATTGCAAATGCATTGGAATACGCTGACTATAGCCGAAGCTGTAGCTCGTCTGAAACTCGTTTCGGACAAGGCCTTAGTATAGCCGTCAGGCAGTTCACACATTTGAATGTTTATAAGCTCAGTGATTTGTGATGTAAGTAACACAACCATTCCTTGAGGAATAAGGACTGTAACCCCCTAAGAGAATAGTTTCACCATACCACTCACTGTGTGGCACATTGTTTCTTACCGATGTCTGGTGGGGGTTCCCTGGTGTCATCCTCCTTGCACAAGAAGTCATGTGGAATTGAATAGCAAGCTAGAAAGTGCAATGAAGATATAAAACATTGTCATGTATCAAATAACCTTTTCATTAGTAAGGGAGAGAAACTTTAATTCTGGTCAGGCCCAGCCACTGGAAAGACTGTCCAGCCGAGGCTTTGGGCCTGAAATCCACTATCTACTAGCATTAAACTTGACAAAAGCTGCTCCACGTCACAGGCAGGCTACCCAAAAATGGGATCCGGATCAGCAGGATCACTGAATGCATGCCTCAAACAAACAGACCCCAAGTACACTCACATAGCATTGGCATAATATAATACATTTCTTGATGTAAGTTAACAGGTGGTTATAGTGTTGTTAAGATTCAGTGTCCTATTTGCCAATATTAACTGGACTGTATGATTTTTTTCGTGTACATACATGGAGTCCTGTAGTGTAACGTCAGCACAGTGTCGTGGGGATCTTTCCCACTTGTGTCCATCAAAGGTAAAGTCCTGAAAGTGTAAGCGTACACCATCCCTGGCTTCTGGCCTCGAAAACAATCCATGAAAAACTGCAACTGTTGGGAAAACAGCATACAGTGAGGAAATTGGATTATTAAACTTTTCCATCAAATGAATCCTCTGGTTATTTTAATCTAATTATCATTTTTGTTATCACTCCAATTGTTTCCGTGTTTTGTGTCTATCTGTGCGTGGTGTTTTGTGTTTGTTTTTGTGAGCTCGCCTACCACAAGCTAACGCTTTTTTGGTCTGAGCCCCCATTTCCTTACTTAATTATTGTTTTTTGTATAGGTTTGTATTATGTTAATGGAAATGGAAATACACTAATCAATATTTACAAAATTCAAAAAGAGAAAACATTTACTGATCTTGATCTTCAGTGCACTGCCTGGGTTTGCCCAATCTATTTGCTGAACCCAAAATTGAGTTCAATTTTGGACAAGAAATCAGAAACTATTTGTTTCTGGATGTTTCTCTCTTGAGTTCAAAACTGGAATAAATTATTACCACTGCTGCGCACCACATGAATCTATATTAACTGGTTCACTTTCTTGAAATATTACCTCAATTTGTTATAACCACCCATGGTGTGGACCAGGTTGTTGGGGGGAATGTCAAGATTTCTTTAAGTTAGCTCCCAAGAAGGAAGTTCATGGATGCATGATCCCGGACATCAACTCAGCAGTGTACGTACATGATTTGCCTCCAGCTTGGTTTTCTCAATTAGGAGGTAAACGTTTCAATCATTTTGATAAGTATTGACAGAAAACTAAATCACTTTGGTGGCATCTAGTCTGTCTTGGGCCCTTTTCCAAACCTCTGGCTCATGCACCAACTCCAGCTGCGGCTCAATTTCGTGTATCCATTTTAAAATAACAGGTATCAAAATAGAGGCTTTTGGCTGTGGTTCGGAAGTAGACTCTCTGATTTGAAAAGGAACTTCAATGAAAAAGCACAACCTATTTCTTCAGCATATGGATGACAGAGCTGGAGCCAGAGCTGGAGCCAGAGACAAAGTTTGGAAAAGGGCCTTGATATCAACTATCCTAATATATAGTGATTATGCCAGGGGAAAAGGAGAGAAAAGTGGAAAAAAACTCTTTTCAAGTTAAAAGAAACTCTTTCCAAGTTTGAAGAGATTCTTTTCAAATTCCTTTCAGTTGTCGATATTTATACAAAATATTGCATCACTTACAGGGTTGTTGTTCCGATCCAGCACGGCATCCAGACTAAGAGGCTGTACAAATTCATAGGCTCGGCAGTACATGTCCTTGTAGTCGTCAGAGTCTGGGCTCAGACTCTCCATTGAAAACAAGATTCCTGTGACTGTTCCAACCCCTTGAGTTTGAAAAGAAAGCCAAAAGGCAAAAGCACAATCAATGCAAAGAATGTGGCTCGTGACTTTATGAATCTGGATTTCAAAGGTTTGTCTTCAAATCAACAGGTTTTTTTTCAGAAATCATAGGGAAGTCATAGTTTCAATCCAGTTTATGCTGTTGTTAAATGACATCATCAGTTTAGAAGGGAATTTCTGTTGACAAATAATTGCCAATGCTGTGCATATCTCTTAAATGATTTGGGATATAGCAGTATGTAAGTGGTTTCATGACTTCTGACTGCCAAACGTACAAGATAAATGACTATTAGGGATGCCACCAACATAGGGCTGGATAGCTCAGTTGGTATGAGCGGCAATACGGTATTCCGGAGGTTGCTGGTTCAAATGCTGCTCCAGTCAATTTTTTTTTCTTTGTCCACTCTTGTTCACGATAAAAGTAGGTTGTGCTAAGTCGTAAAAAAAAAAAACAAGGCATGGTTGTGGGACTAATCGCAAATATTTTTAGGCTAGTCCTGATTGGGGTTAGCCCCAAAGTGCTGAAAAATTGTGTCCCAACGACGACTTTTGTCAGTGGGGCTAGTCTCGAAGGCAGCCCCTCGTATCAACGTACCCAGTGATAGCTTGCTAAGTGGTATAAGGTACACTGGTTAGGGGCTTGTAACTAGGAAAACCATAATAGACCGGGATCAGTTCAGTAATGACACATAAATTTACTCTGGTTTGCTGTATATGGCATCAACCATATTTCCATTTCGAACGTTATTAGAATACCGATATTACAGAAGCATACCTTCCTCCGTCAGCTGAAACGTAAAGTTGACGCCACTCCACAACCCCGCAAAGTATTCATAGTATGGGTCTATAAACTTGAACTCTGTTGTGTAGTACGTTGCCTCCACATTTGCCAGTGGAGGAGGGTACAGGGACCCATCATCATCTTCAGTGAGAGGGGCCAGTGGATTCTTGCAATATTGCACACCTTTGAGAACAAGAGGAGAATTCAATTTTAAGATGGCTACAAGAGATAACAGGGCAGCCAACCAACAAACAAACAAACATCCCAACAAAACAAAGGGACAGACAAATGTAAGAAATCTCAGGGACAAGCAATTCAATGAGAGAGAACTGAGCAGTAGCTGAGTCCCAGCTACTGCTAAGTACTCTCTTTAATTTTTAATTGCTTGTGACGGTGGACAAATTAAACCCCTCAAAATCCACGGAAACTCCTTCTCAATCCAGTCTAACATTTTATCACAGTTTTCACGAAGGATCAAATTTGGCAAAATCAATATTTTTTTGAAGTTCCTCTTTTGGCCAAATTCAACAGACATCTTGGTAAACTCATTTTTGTTAAAATCAAATCAAATCATAGAGATCACAGAAATCCATGAAGGGCAAAAATCACCAAAATCGCATTTCACGTTTTCACGAAGAGACAAATTAGCAAAAATGCACGTTGTTGACATGTATGACATTTAGCGTTTTAACAAAGAGACAAAATCGACTGAGCACACGCAAACAAAACGACACGTGTGCTGGCCAAACTATGAGCATGCGATTTTTCAATTTTCAGTGTGTGTGTTGTTATAGGGAGATTTTTCATTTTCACAAAGAGACAAATATCTATCTATATCTATAGATAGACGTTAATTACTTTACAAATAAGGGGTCTTAATGATGTACTTTTAATTAGTACATCATATCAGTGAGAGTTTCGAGCTTCAAATTGGCATCAAAATATCATAAAAATGCCCTCTAAAAGTAGGGGAAATATTCAATTGAAAAGATTATTGACTATTAGGGACACCACCAATATAGGGCTGGAAAGCTCAATTGGTAGAGCGCCTGTACGGGCTTCAGGAGGTCGCCGGTTCGAATCCAGATCCAGTCAAGTTTTGTTTGCTCTATTTTCAATTTAAAAAGGGTTAAAGTTGATTTTCTCAAAACTATGTTTCAATGCCCAAATTTGTCTCTTCATGAAAATTTTTCTCTTTATTTGATCACCCTGTTGGACAGAATTGCTTGATACGCACCTTGGTCATTGACCAGAACTTCCACATCCAGATATCTGCACTCCTGAGTCTCACCAGTTCTTGTCTGTAAATTAAATGAAAAAAATTCCCATATTTAGGAGGGCTTGATGTGTTGATCGTTTAATAGCAGTATCTTTCTCAAAGGATAAATGGTCAAAATTAGGAGGGCCTGACGTTTTGATCCTAGCAGAATCTTTCTCAAAGGCTAAACTGTTATAGTTAGGAAGGCCTGATATTCCAATCCACGCAGGATTTTTTCTCAAGGGCTAAATGCTTAGAGTTAGGAGGGCCTGACGTTTCGATCCTAGCAGGACCCTTCTCAAGAATAAATTTATTGGAGAAAAATAAGACAGGTGCAAAAGCAAGCACTGAAATATCTAACGATAGAAGAATAACTTTCTCAGTAAAATGGCTTGGGTTGTCGAACTGATCACTTGTCATCCTGCATTACAGCAATATCTCATTTTAATCATCAAATAATAACCACAAGGGAAACTGACTTGATTATTTAAAAACAAATATCAATGACTTAAAATCACATTTTGTTAACACTCATCCCACCCACCTTGTATACGTGCCAAGATCAAATGACATTGCCAATTTTACGTCAATTACAAAAACAAAATTCTACAGCCATGGAGTTTGGTAGTAGGTTCCATGTACTTTCAAAGTCACTGAAACTACCGAAACTACAAATGCAACAAATAGCAAACGGAAGCATTCAATGTATACAAGCTTTGCATTAACAAAAGTTCACGGTCGCTATCACGGACATTGTTACAAGCCATGTTATACAGCTAGAGTATGCAACAGTAGGAATGTGAAATATTCATGTACATACACATGTGTGAGAACACTGTGCAGCGGGCATGTACATGTACTCTGCATTCCCACGCACTGCTGGTGATATCTGCATCATTTCACAAATTGAAAACTTGCACAGTAGTACTACGCACTTCCAATTATTTATGCAGAAGAAAAAATTCTAGGTATTTTTTTACGCTGTTGAACTTGGGGGTTGGGCTGTATATGAACAGAGCAGAACAGGCATTTGTTTCATAACAATGGAAGGCATCCCTTACAGAAGGGAAACTGTTTGCTTGCAATAAGGCCTTCAAATGACAATTTGAGAGTTTAAATTTTCTTGGGCTATCAATGTAGTCTATTGTAAATCTGATTAGATTTGTGACTACACCTGTGATCTCATTGCTTGTTCATTAAGCATATTGTTATTCGATGTTATTTTGAAAAATAACATTTTATTTTGTTGCTTAAACTTTGTAGATATATTCTTAACTAGCAATGCAATACTATTAGCAGGTATGGCAATAAAAAAGTAGGCCTACTATTAGCATGATTTTTTAGTGTCCCTTGTCATTGGGCTACATTCACATTCAAGAAAAATTATCTCAACTCCTTGGGGAGTATACAGCCAGTGCTGCAAGGTGTAAAGCATCTGGGCTGTAAGGCTTATCACACATTAAGCCATCTCTACCCTCACAGGTACCCATTTACTCCTAGGTGAAGAGGAGCAATATGTGACAAAGTGTCCTGCCCAAGGATTCAAGCACCACTAACCCATGGCTGGATTCGAACCAACAATCTATAGATCGACTACAAGATTGACTACAAGTACAACACACCTGCAGACCACTATAGGCCATGTCACCCCATAACACTAGCTGTTATTCATCAGTTTGAGTGATTTGTACTGACTTCTACAGATTTTTTTCTGGATGTATTCAACTCTTTATGAAAGGCAATTTCAATTTCAATATCGATGGACAAAACCGCACTGCTGGTCAAGGTCGTACAATATAGTGAATAGATTTCTTTTTAAATTCATTTTATGGACTTTGACTTTCAATTCGTTCTTGTTTTGAATATGTTCCATTCAGTCAACCAGTAGGCTTAATACCGGTATAGCATTTGCAAAGTCATCCCTGTGGGTAGGCCTATAGTTTGCACTTTCTATCTTTTTTTTTTTTCAATTGTAGTTTCCCGGCATGAGCATGCATGAAAATCAAACTTTCATAAACACACAGACTACCTTATGTGGGATTCAAAGCTGAAATAGGATTTGCCCTCTTTTGTTGTTGAAATTTTTGATAAAAATGCAATGAATAATTTAATTTGACTGCAAAAAGCACTGCAGGAACCCTGCATGCAGGATGGAAGAAAGAAATTAAATTCATATTCTTTCTATCTTGATTGGAATTAGGAGGGCCTGACATTTTGATCCTAGATCCTGCTAGGATCGAAACATCAGACCCTTCTAACTCTGACCAATTCTTTGAGAATGATCCTGATAGGATCGAACCATCAGGCCCTCCAAACTCCAAGCATTTTACATATTTCAGGTCATTATTTTGGCTGATGATGAGCAGTTTTCTGTAGTTTTTTACTTGTATTTTATTAATAATATTAGGCAAGAAATATAATTAATATAATTGAATAATAAACTACTAATTACGACAAGTGGTCACCAAAAGCCTACTAACTACGAAGGCCGGACACTTGCCCAGCAGTCTGATGCCAAGAGACAAAGGAGGAAAGCATCAAGCCAGGCAGGCAACTCCCATCCTGCAGCCTTTATCTGTATACAGTGCCAGAGGGACTACCACTCTCGCATCGGGCTGGTCAGCCACACCCGACACTGTTCCCAAACCAGACCAACAACCCAGAATGCAGGACCATGTCTTGCGAGACTAAAGGACGCCACACAAACAACCATAAATGCATAAACACAGCACTTTGACTTCCCCCACTGGTTGCAAACCAGGGTATACAGTATATACCAGCAAGAAGCAGAGAGAATAATTGGGCCCACTTAGTCCACATCTAACATCCAATCAGAAGACTGCTTGACAATTATAAATGCCTTTATGTTAGCAGGTGGTGCAGCTGGGGTATACCCATGTAAACATAGCAACATGTGCAGGAATACCAGCGCATTCATTTGTCTCATCCATCCCTTTCAGTTTTAGAGAGCTGTTACATAAAAGCAAAGGGTTTAAATAAGAATGGCAACAGAAAGTACATTGACTTTACCAGTTTACAATGACCTTGGTAATTCCAATAGTCCTTCTCTAATACATACAGAAACATTATAATGGGCCAACTCCATCCAATAGGGTGTTCAAGGAGAAGAGACTACACTCAGCTCTTGAAACATTTCAAGGTCTTTTCATACTTGTTTTTATACAATGTATATCCGTGACTCCGTGTAAACCAACCCGGATCTGCCTCGGTTCAACCTGGCAAATTGTTTAACCGGACGTAACGTTCACACTATGCTTCTGGTGAACCGGCTCATAGGAGACGGATCATAGCAAAAAATGCAGTTTGGAACCGGGTTGAGATTATCAACCCTATGGTTGACTCAGAGTTGTTGGAAAAAATCTCAGCATTCGATACGATTCCAATCCCGAGATTTTGGACGGTGTGAAAAGGCGTTTAAACAATAAAGAAGGGTTGGAAATGGAAAAACTCTATCACTAATAAAGTGTCAAAATTGGCCTTGCTTAATTCTCAGTCAGTGCTATAAAACATTGGCCACCAACATCCACAGCCAGCATAATGCATGCAGGATGTTAATTGTTGTTGAAACAATTTGAATTCATATTTGCATATTGTTTTCATTAGTTTACCAAAGGTCCACAATTTTATACTTTTTCTGGAAAGATTAAGACACTGCTATTTCTCCATACTGGCAAATTGTGTATAAATGTTTATTTTCTATATTTTAAAAACATACCTGATACAGCTCAGTGTTTGTTACCAACAAACACAGGTCTAGTTTGATGATTATATTAATTAAAAAGCCGTATCCTCTTTGAGTGATCCAACATGTGCCGTTCCCAGGTTGCAGCATTGCTGTGTGTATCATTGAAACGATCCCTGGGGTGTGGTGGTGTATGAAGGGTTTCATGGCTTTTGACTGCCATACGAACAAAGATAATTGACTATATTGGGGTCACCACCAACGTAGAGCTGGATGGCTCATCAGTTGGCAAAGCGCCTGTACGGTATTCAGGAGATCGCCGGTTCGAATCCTGCTCCAGTCAATTTTTCTTTGTTCACTTTTCAACAAATCATTAATTAACACCTTTCCTATATTCAAAATGTTGTTTTCCATAAAAAGTAATCCCATTATTTCTGTCATTCTTCCTGTTTTAACCAGGAAAAAATACACACTGCAATAACACAATTGTGATGAAACAGAAAATGGAATGCATGCCTATAGTGACTTTGACAACTCCAATGCCCAAGAAATACATATTTAAACAACACTCATCTGTCTGAGGTGAAAAGATATAAGTTAACGCTAATGCACATTTCACAAGCTTATCAATGTATAAAATACCTGTGTGGTAAAGTGTAAGGCTGTGCCAGGTTAAACGTTTAAACGTTTAAACGTGTACAAAGGCACTACACGTTCAGTATTTTAGTAAACGTTTAAACGACAAAAAAAATCCATTGTGTTTTTGTTTGCATTTGTCCCTCTATTTGTCAATGTAATACACTGTACAATAAAGTATTGTTCACGACACTCAACTCCGATTACCAAGTGGCCGAAACTTTTTTTATTTCCAGCAGAAAACACCTCAAAGAATATAACAATAAACTACAGTGATAGCCGGCATAATATTCATCAACCTCCGAATAATAGTTTACTTTGCTTTCCTTGGTTGGTACCCACAGTATATTCAACACATGAATTAACAACCCATCAAACAAACGGGACCAGCGGCTTTCAGGCAACCACGTGCGTGTGAACTTTCAGTAGCTGTCACAAAATGCAGTGTCAACCAATAGCATTGATCATGATAGCCAATCGAGGATCATTATTGGATGAAGCTATAAACCACCAGCCCTTTACTCCAAAATAAATTCACGATCTCACCCCCCCCCCCTTCCTATTATGTCTCCACCTATTATGTCTCCAACTCCTGAACTGTCTCCAGCTGTGTCAACACATCATAATTGGCAGGTCTTTTGTTAAGCTGGGTTCAGATTTCTGGGTCAAGAAAAAAAACACCATGAACGTCTTTTGTCGGCAAAATGGGCCAAACAACAGAGGGATGTATATCTTATCTATGTTCTGTTCTGATCGGAGCAGAATAAAGGCTGAAGGAAAATCTCCAGTTACGTTGACCTTTGCCTATTGGCAGGCATGCGCACATCATACGAATTTGTTTGTTACTGCCCAGTAACTGTGGTTGGAAAGTCAACTCATTTTAATACCTTCAGGTCAGGATTTTATAAATGGCAACTTGGGAAAATTGAAATACTTTTGTTCCTCTTGTAAAGTATAAGGGTCGGAGAGTCACGTCGCTGACGTGACGCCACCTTTCGTGATTTGGGGTTCACGATTAAATACTCCCCCAACAAGAATGGAATAAATTTTCCTGCATCTTAAATTTATCTGCCGCAGACCAACGTTTAAACGTTTAAACGTGTGAAAAAGTTTGGTTTAAACGGTTAGTAAATTAAACGTAGATGCACACCCTTAGTAAAGTGTAATCAAAATGAGATTGGTATGCAAATAGAGTTGAATACATTTTACTGGTTCAAAGTACACATGCCAAAGATTAAACTTTGACTATTTGTCCAAACGCAACTGTACACATCCATTTATAGTTGAAAGGTTAAGTACAGGATTGGTATTACATACCAAACAGAAATGTTCAAAGATTTACGTGTAAATTTCTCAGTATGAAAATGGTGCTGGTAGAAACTTCCTAAATATTTTCACCTGAAATGGTATCCAGAAATAAGTAAACTAAGACATAAAACAGTTTTGATCTTGGGGTAAGATCAAAACCATTCTTTATGTTTTATAAAAAAAATTGAGTTGAGTTTTCACTATTTTCTTGTGACTCAGATGTCCAATTGATCTCAAACTTTCACAGGTTTACTATTTCATTTACATGCAAGATTAGACAAACTGTGAGTGCTGTTCTATGACTTTAACCAATCATGTATTATACCTTTAAATGTACAAGCAAATGGGCCGACTATTGTGGACCTATTACCTAGGATATAGTCAATTATATCACACTTGTTATCTGTTGGTCATTTTGCAGTTACCTCAATGCATCTTTTATTCATGTATTTCATTCTTTTTCTTTATGTTCTGGTCATCATTTAATGATTGTGAAGTTCAAGTACAGATGTACACATCAAAAGTACTTCCCTGCTTTGTGAAAGCAAACTATTTTTTGTAGGAAAGGTTTGAATGTTTTATTTATACTTGCCACTTCTGGGAGCAAGATAATGAGTGAAACTCATGACTGAATGCCAGTTGCAGCTGCCCGTAAAGAGGAACTTATCCAAATTAAATGTCTAGTTTCAATATCCAGGCTGAGAACAATGACGGATGTGTTGCAGACATCAAACCAAGATATGAAAAACCACTATTATAAGTGTGGATCGTGGGCATGCACTTAAACACTGATCCATATATGCTGTCCCTGATCATTTGGCCCATACCATCATGATTAAATAAAATGCATTAGCTCTCTTGCATTTCCACAGGGGCAAGCTACAAATCATACAGATAAAATTGCACACATGTATGATTCCACTGTGCTTATGGGTAATCTGGGTAAGGCACTAGTGACAGGAATGCAACTTGGACTTGAACAAAAAATGAGGAAATTCAGACTTTGTACAGTGTTTTTCACTTTTCAATGGCATAAGAGTGAAGTGAAAAAAAAAGAAGAGAAAATCTGCTTATAAATGAATATTAATGATTTTGGTAGGGAAATAGATAACATGCAAATTAGGCTTGCCCTTCCCAGACATGGATAAGCTCTGCATACTCAGTGCTTGTGGAAATCTGCTGATCCGAGGAAAATTTGCATGCCTGCCTGTAGTATCCTATGTACTAGTTCTAGGGGACCTACAAGTTTGAAAAATCTGCCACCCTTTGTGAAGAAAAACATAAAAATGTAGTGCATCGAACCACATGAACTGCATGGAAGACACACAGAATGAAGCCATAATTGCTTCCGTTGGACTTCGAATTATATTATGACCACACATCCTAACTCATAACGGTAATAGAAACCATTTTATTGAATGGTGCGAAACTCAAAAGTCTAAACTATAGTGTCTAGTGATCGAAGGTCATCCATGCGCTGGAAACCTTGGTGCATTTCAGCTCAGTTTCACATTCTCATCTGGAAGCTATCACCACACAAAGGAGGTGTTGATGAACATAACACAATGCTGGAATTGGATTCATACAATACATAAAAATGCACGCATTTCATCCACAATCCTGTAACTTCTATCACACAAGACTATGACTATATCAGTCATATATAAATATACATTTGAATTTCTGGCCCGATTTCGCGAAACTTCAAATGTTGCGTACGCAACATTTTGTAGCGTAACTTAAGCAACATTTTCCAGCCTTGGTTGCACAAGTTATGGCCGTTTCACGAAACTTACGCAACATTTGTACGTTGCGTATTTACGCAACATTTCGTGAAATCGGCTGATGATTTAGGCCCATTATCATTTTTGTTCTTTTGTAAAATCTGTATGTTTATTTTAAGTTTGGATAAATCATCCTCTTTGTGATCTTGCTGTTTTACGTGTTTTCTCAGTTCTATCTATTAATCCTTTTATTTTATTTTTATACAAATCATAATTTATCTTAGTCTTTCATGACTTGTTTGATATTTTTTGCATAAAAAAACAAACAATATGAATGAAAAAGGGAAACATCCTTAATCTTCAACTTCACTGATGATTTGCATTAGGATCTAACCAGGCCATCACCAATGAATATTAAGAGAAATCAACACAAGAAAGAACTGCATAAAATGCTGTACGGTAATATCAATTGATAACGTACATGTACGCTTAAAGTCAATGGAAACTCAAAGGAAATTACAGAACTAGGGCGCAGCTTTGGGAGGGTCTAAAACAGTATCAGAGATTAAGGAAGCAAAGAGGGAATGTATAATTGAGTTTCTCACTATAATATCAGCTTACTCATGCATGAAAGGTTGCATCCGGATTGCGTGAGTGTTAACGCTTGTCGTTGATTACCCATCCAAGATTTAATTGTATGTACAGCATCCCGACTGCATGGACCAAATGAGTCAAGCAACGAGGTAGAATTTCATAATAATCCATGAGCAACACGTACATACGTGTATACAATGTATGCAAGAAACGAGCTTTCATTTTGCTTGGAGTTAGGAGGGCCCCCTGACGCATTTCGATCCTAGAAGGATCTTCAGTTTATCAAGGGCTTCAATAAGGATCCTGCTAGGCCCTAGCCAGGCCCTCCCAACTGCAAGCATTTTACAAATTTCAGGTCATTATTTTGGCTGATGAGCAGTTTACAACAGTTTATTACTTGTTTAACTTTCATTTTGGTTATAAATTAAGAATATTTATTTTTTTGCTAAGTTACTGAACAGCTGTTTACAACCAATTGTGCTTTATCGATTATGAATCTAACTTATTTACTCACTCTCTTCTGTTTCCTTGAAACACTGTGTCATTTGATACCTGACTAGGTACACATATTGAAGCTATTCTCATGTATCATGCACATCCCACTTGAGTCCTCTACTAAGCCGGTTTGATGGTTTTACCGTTGGGAATATTTCCTTACTGATCAATCTCCATAATCCTGCTATGTGAATATTGCCTGATGCAGCTCCCCAGCAGAGTAATATGAGAGCTTAGAACCTGTATTTTTTGCTCTAAATCTGTTGACAACTTATTAACATTCGGGAGATTTCCACCTGGTGGAACTATATGCTTCAATTTGAAAAAATAAACAGTTTTTGTGTAAAATATTTACCAGGGGTGTGAGTGAGTGGCCACAACAAAAGCTGAAATTTAAAAGTTCCTATAGGGCCTACTTGTGTACATAAATACAGGGCAGGTGTACAGAAAAAAGCTGAAATTCTGAGTAAAAAAAATCTGATATCGGATTTGAATCTGAACTCTAACATCCATGTATTATTAAACATACAGTACTTATGAAAAAACAATCTTCATAATGTACCACAGAGAGTTTACGTAGAAATGGGCAACATGCAAAAAGGGCCTAGCCTGGCATGTCAAAGTCACCACCTAATAATTATATTAAATAGGGGATGTGACAAAGCTACCAGGACTCCAGCTAGTCAAACGTGTGGTAGCACGTGTACTGTGAATGCCCCACATATCTTCTGGTCAATGGTTTTTAGAATAATTTTGCGCACTCCACCTACACTACAGGGGCCCATTGTGTGTATGTGATTGAATACGAGCAGTAACTGAACAATGAAATATGTATTCAATCACGTAGTTCACTTCTCGATGGATTTAGTCACTTCAAAAGTAGCCCTATCATTCTATGGTTCATTCAGTACAAACACTGGCATGCATATTACAATACACTTCAAATCCATGAGAATTACAGGTTTAACTGTCAATCATGCCATGATCTTTAAACGGTTCTGGGGTTGATTTCATCAAACTCATGATATCTTTATACTATGATGCGTTGCAGCCCTACGTAGGATACATTGGGTTATCCTTCATAACGTAAGTGAGAACTTACTCTCATCGGTCCTTCTCAGGACCACACACCTTCCAAGAAGAATGTTGTACATGGTATCTCCGCAATTCCTACTCAATTCATATCTTACTTGCATGGACATTTTAAATTGCATTTTGCTTTCAAGTTCCTTGACGTGTCATTTCAATTAATACATATTCATCAACAGTCTAGATTGTTTTAAGTTCAACAACCTGTCAAATTTCCATTCCTGTTAATAACACACAAAACTCAAATTTCCAACAACAGATTTGTTATGGGCCGAGTTGGTTACATATGACCTTTGAGAAACTGATCGGCTCATCTGACATATACAAACAACCTAATTCTTCCTTCTAGATGGCTTTCTCACTCTCTACACACGTACACTAGTTTGCCTTCATCCCATACTCCACAGAGAAATGCAATTTGCGTCATCCAATCTCCTCAAAAGTAGCCGAGGCCCTCAAGTAAGTATTACAGAAAAATGCGCCATCCAGGATATATTCACATGTGGGAATTCATCGGAAATACATTGTGCTTACTTTTCATCCTTGAAATGTTTTTTGACAGGTGATTCCATGATATTTCCTGATAAATCTTGAATTATTATGTTATTTGTCGCCAAGTATCAGCCCAAGGCAAACACACTTGCTGTCAGAAAAATAGCCTCTTTCAAGAGAAGGCTACTTTTTCTGTTTACCGGTATCTATTTCTACTTTTCTACCTCCATGCTCATACATATGTTTTTCTCTTTCAATTTTGTTTCATTTTATCGTTGTATTACTTTTCTCTTCTTACCTTACTCACTTTTCATTTTTATGCTGGGCTTAACACTAATCAAAGGGTCTTTCAAATATGGAATAACCTTTCCATGCATGTCCCTCAATCCTAACCAAAAACCATAAATTTATTGGGAACACAAAGTATGCCCAATCTTACGTATCATTTCGGTCTGTTGAGAAGCTAAAAGATTTCGTTCTAAAATGGAAAGGAAACCAAACAGCAGCTGTGAGGTTTTACGGTGACTGCACAACACCAAGGTCAATGTGACATTTAGACTGTAAGCACTGAATAACATACACGACTACCATTCACATCCAAGTGTACAATATAAATGGTCACAACATATTAATGCATGCACTTACCGACTGCCAAGTTGAAGGAAACAAGCACATAGTAGTCTGCATGCATTGACAATGATAAATCACACATGGGTTCATAGAGAAAAATCCAAGCACAAGTTATGGTCCAATCTTTCAACGAGATTCACAGGTTTCAATTCATTTGGTATTTTTAAAATGATTACGGTATGTTTTTGTAATTGTAGGGGTAGAACCAGAGGGGGGGGGGGGGGGGGGGGTGGGTTCGAGGGGGGTTTCTGAGAAAAGTTGAATTGGCTTCTTTCTTTTTTAAAATAAGACTTAAAGCTATGCATTGGAATTGCATGGTGGAAGTACTCGGTAAATAAGGTAGGTGTGTGGTTCTGAGAAGAATCGATGTTTAACACTCTATTTGGGAACTTTAATTAGTAAAATAATGGCCCTCTGGCCAGCAAGGCTGCTTGGAAAGTCTAGCTCAATATACCTGATTATTTCAAGTCCTCTAAGTCCCTCAGCATGGGTTTCAGAGTTGTCAGTCAGAAGTAATATATTGCTGCAGTGAAAGGATCTAGGTCTATTGCTGCTAAAGCTGCGACGGTTTAACGGTTAAATGTTTAACAGTATAGAAAGGTTTGGTTTAAACTAAATTAAACGTACATTAGAGTCACAGCCTTTTTTGTTGCACCTTGTCACTAAGTGTTGCAGATTATTTGTATAAACATTAACATCCTCATAAATGCCCCCTTTGTAAAACAGCTAGTTTGGAGAAATGCCATGGTACATTACAAGATTTTTCCTCCCCTTCAATTCTTGGTGCCCAAATGATGGCCAAATCCCACAAGGAAGCAAATAAATACACAGTGCATATATATTTTTTTTTTAATGGATTAAGGGCCAGAATTAACATCAAATGGAATTTTGAACATAAACATTATATAAAATTAGATTTGAAAGATTTAATGCCTTATGGTTATTAGCCATTATGATAACTCCCTCTGACTCATGTAGTTATTTTGATAAAATGTGACATTATAAGTGCAACATGTAATTCAATGAATAGAATATCCCAATCCAATTACATATGAAGCAGCTTGGTGTTAGCAATTGTGGCAAAATAAGTCAATTGTCTGGTAGTGAATCTTTGCCAGCAAGGGTTAAGCATGATCAAGTCTTATGACGCCTAGGTATAGCATCTTGCAAATTAAGTTGCAAGTCAATTAACATGTCACAAGATAGACTCACAGGCACAAGGATACATTTTGTACGTAGTAGGCCTAGCTATAAATTCCACTCATGGCCATGAATCAACAGCTAGTCTGTTAACTAACTGAGTAGATAGCACACCAATCTTATTTTCCTTCCACTTTTATTGGCAAAAGGCTATTTAATTGTACCTCCTACAGGTTTCTGGGAAGGTTTGGTCTTCTTGAATGTGTCACACTTGATTATTATTCCATTTTGCTATAAAAAGGCCTATCTCAATGCAGTACAACACAACCATAGTGCACACAAGTTGTAACCACTCCTATACTGAGCTATGTATTATACATTTCAAAGGTGAATTATTGTGTCTAATCAGGCTTGAAGAATACAGAAAAGAATGAAATATCTATATAGTGTAGTCATGCACTTTTTTTACAACCTCCAGCTAATAAATTATATGACACTTGACTCATACCCTTTTCATGGGCACATAATAATTATGTGGTAAACGTTGCAGTAGGATCATGTACAATAAATAATGCTACCATGTATAGGTATGGTGCAGAAGTGATTATGAACAAAAACATTGTTCACATTCTGTGTGACACCTTACTGTTTATAAGTCGATGTAATTCCAAGTTTTATTTTCCTCCAATTTTTAAAATGCTGTCTTCACCCCAAAGACTTGTATCCGAATAGGCCTAACTAAAATGGCATTACATTAGCAAAGTTTCTTGCAAATGTATAAATTTTGAAGACTATAAACGTTAGATGATTTTGGAATAAAATTAAATACAAAACAAAAATGGAACAAAACATGTGGTAGGCCGCGCATAGTCCCGGGCCTAACCTGAAAATCCGCAAAGCGTTTTATGGGTGAACATTTTGCAAAGTTAAAAAAAAAAGACACAAATCTTTAAAATACTTTATCTAGCAAAGCCCCTAAACATCAATGGCCAATACTTTGAAACCCTAGGCTACCCTTGCCATAAACAAACAAACATTTTAGGAGGCTCTAATTCAGACTTACCGTCCAGGAAAAATCATGCTGACAGGGCGGGTCATAGTACCAGTCCGGTTCATCAGCCAGTGCAGACGGTAGGCAGCCCAAGCTCAGCACGGTAGCTATAATCAACCAGCGGTGGTAACAAGGACCACCTCCACGTCGCGACCAACTGCGAAAACATCCAATGTGAAGCAAATGCTGCGCCATTTCTCCCGAATTTGGGAAAATTCTTGAAGTTCTGTCGAGTTTACTGCTGTCAAAGTTCCCAGTATTTATCAACTTCACGGCGGGAAGTAATAAAATGTCATGAAAGTGACAGCTGCATTGAACACCACACAGCCATTTTGTCCAACAAAAAGTGGTTATCGTCTGCTCTGCGAGTCGTTCACTTTACACACAAAACTGGCGCCGGTTTTGTGTGAATGAACCAAAAAACAAGTTGTCGCATGAAACTTCACAAATTTTGGAGACTACGTGAGCAGCAAAGAACAGAGTCCATGTGTGTTCTTTCTGCGCCCGTCTGTGACACGAAAAAGACAGTTTTATGTTAATAGTTTGTTGACAGACAAACTGAAAATAGAGGTACGTTAAAATGGTCCGTTATATGCAGCAGTGACTAGTGAATAAACATGCCGAATCTGTTGATATATCGCTAGATATTGCCTGTGTGTACACGTCCTATTATACACTGCCTGTTACGAAGCAGAAATCGGGTCAAAAAGATTGGAACACATTACTTGGAATCGGATGAATTTTTGAGAAGCTAACATGTTTTGAAACCTAATGTTTTGAAAAATCGAACATATTTTTTAAGACTCGGATGCATTTTCAAAAACCTAATCAAATTTAACCACCGAACATATTCAAGTTTCGGATGTTTTTGCGAATCCGATCATTTTTCAAACATCGAACATGTTTCCGAATCGGATGCAATTCCAAAAACCTAACATGTTTTTCGATTCGAATTGCATTTTCAAGTTCCGAATGCCCACAAAACAGCCGTAGGCATAAAACAGCCGTAGAGTGTGTGTTAGGTTCACGTAATTTCATCCGAGTTTTCATTTCATCCGATTCTGAAAAGCATCCGAAACTTTTGACCCTGTTCGGGCCGGGTTTTGCCGAGTACCGAGCCCAGAACTGATAGTCTTGCAACAAGACGTCCGGGGAAAACTCCACACCCCACTGGAAGCCTACGGCCAGAGCAGAGCCACTGTTCGCAGTGTTTGGCCTATACAAATCGTGCCACTACTAACTACATGTACTAGACTAGTTGCGATGATCGTAACCCTAGGTCTGACATGGGGACTGGGACCTTAGGGTTACGAGAAAACGTGTTCAAAATGTTTGGGAATGACATTTTGGCCAACTCCTGAAGTACGTCTCCACTTAGTTTTCCACTTTCCAAAATCCAAACACAAAATCTGACTACATGGATCTGATTGGTACTTATCAATGAGTCATATAAAACCACTTTGAATATCGAAAGATCATTATATTCAGAAAAAATGACCCAAAACTTACCGAAGGTGTCGAGATTCCCTCCGTTTGCCGTCAGTCGGCCATTTTGAATAGTGCGCAGTGTGCCATCTCGACCAAATCACGTCATGCGAAATGCCGTTTTGGCTGTTCCACCTTTCAAACTCAAACTCGCAGCCCTATGGAGGGCTCGTGTCACGTGCGTTGTACAGTGCTACACATGGCATATCGCATACAGTGTGTGAGCGTAAGCACAGGTTATTGAATTGACCAGACCCGTGTGCCGAAACTGCCGAATTAAGTTTATTTCCCGCCGCTCTTCTGATATGACAGGTGAAGAAAAATGTATACGGCGTGATTTTTTCCCGACATCCAACACAGGCCGACATCGAACACATGCGAAAATACGATTCATGGAGAAAGAAATGGAGTGTATTATACACGATATATGTATGCGTTTTATACCTCCATGGTTATTTCGTTGCGAGATCTAAATAAAAATATTCTGATCGACCGTCCTTCCAAAGTACCGTAAATCGTAGGCTGATCAGCTTAAAAATCTTACTTGAATTTCACTCAGATATTTTGTTCAATTGGCGAAGTAGAAACACTCTTTTCATAATTATACTTAATCTAAAAAAATATATCGTGAAATCCTTTCGAAACCGACCGCCGATCGCATTAAAAAATTTGCCCACACCGCAGAGAAAGACAGCCTGGTATCCGCGTGCGTATAGCCACAGTTTCAAAGCAAACGTAGTTAACGTACATTGTGTACGTGCACCAGCGAAAGTCTCAACCAGTACATTACACGTGCCGTGGGCTTGCGCGCGGTCGGAAGGCCTACCTCTTTGGATAGCGGCCGGTGTGGCGGTCTCAGCTGACTCCCCGTCTCAGCTGTCTCCCCTGACGTAGGGGGACCAGTTCAGTCCGACACGTGCACGGTCTCCTTGGTCTCCCTTGCTGAGATGTCCCCCCCCCCCCCCCGCCATGACTACAGTAACTATCGCACGGTACCGTGCCTCATATAGCGAGAGATGATTCAATATAACTTTAATGAAGTATTCTTTTGGGTACGTAGAGTGAGCATTCTCTGGCGAAGATTCGTCAATTTATATAAGAGTCAACAGGTCCAATTTAAGGCAAATAGCACTTCGTCCTACATCCTATGATGGGTTTATGTCTACCAAGTCCTGTTAGTCCATCTGTCAGCTTTCAACCTTTTGACCTCGAACTATTAGACCAAACCAACCCCCCCCCCCATTTCTTTCCACATCCCTGTATTCTTTCTCTTTCTTTCTGTTTATTCTCTTATTCACCCCTCCCCTTTTCTTGACCTCCATGTTTTTACGTTAAAACCCCTGTGGTTCAGTTTGTGTTTTTATAGCGTGTCCATTCCTTTCCTGTAGTATTTTGTAATAAATCACAGAAGCAATGCGTGGCCTTCAAAAGAAGGAAAAAACCTGTTGTGTTGTGAAGCATGGAATGCACAGCTCGACCACAGCTCAGTACGGCACTTAAACGGACGACTTTACCGTTGATGTGCGCAGAGATAGCATGACGTATTGGTACTATATTTAGTAAGGGGGACAGTTGAGACGGGGAGTCAGCTGAGACCGCCACACCGGGTTCGTTCCACCGTTACGGACGGTAGCTCACGGCCGGCCGGCTCGGTACAGAATTCGCCGTGGGCTTGAAATGGAAGTGTATGTTGCGCTCGGTCGGTACCTTTTTGGATCGCGGCCGGGTTCGTTACCGTATACGGACGGTGGCTCACGTCACACAGCCGCGGCCGGCTCGGTATACAGAACTAGAACTACAGATTTGCAGTAAGAAATTGTGGTTTTTCCGATGGAATATTCCTGTGATACTTTTTGGAATATGTCCTCACTGTCCTCCCGGGTATGATCATTTTTGGTGTAATTGATGACCGGATATATTTTTCAGTCCACCGTTAATTCCGACCACTGCGGCGATCTGTGATGAGGTGGATGACCTTTTTATTTCTGTTTGATCATGGATTGGGTCGGCACCGAGTTTGTGACTTGCTAACATTTGTCTGTTTGTGGGACCATTCATAAAGGAAATCATTTGAAAATCTTAGCAATTTCCTTCAGTTCATGATGAAAGATTTGAATTATCAGCGGCAGCTTGACATGGGCAAACATAGTCTGGTTCCCTGCCCAAAGATTCCCTGACGACTCTTATTAAAAATCTTAGGTCAGGTATCGGCTACGGTTAAAAATAGAACATGACACAGCTGTCATGTCTGCGCAGGCGCGGAAGCTAGTTTTAGCGTTTACCGAGAATCAATTTTAGCATTCATATTTGCACTTTTGTAAGCACATGCAATTTTATCTGGACAGAATAAGAAATCAAAGGGTGGGAAAAAAACCATACAACAAACTCCTCAAAAGTGCATAATAGGAAAAGTGCTCTGTTGTATGTGAACAATAATTATGCTCTATTTGGGCTAACTGTAGCCGGAATGAAACATATTTACATGACGAGTCTTTTCCTGAACTACGTGACCTCGCGTGACCTGTCGGAAATAGCCGAAAGTCAACGTTACTATCCGAAGTTGAACGAAAACGAGTTCGTAATCATTCGGAATTTTCCGTAAAAGACCAAAACTTGGTCTTTTTGGTCACGTGACCCTCCAGTACACGTAGCCGATACCGGACCCTATATTTGACAGACAATAGTCTGGCGCTTTTGGGGTCCGGGAACCAGACTAGGGCAAACAACCTCCTCCATACTGTAGACGATATGCGTGTACACGGTATTACAGCGCACGTGTTATTCGGGGAACACCCCCTCCATAGGGCTGCGAGTTGGAGTTTGAAAGGTGGAACAGCCAAAACGGCATTTCGCATGACGTGATTTGGTCGAGATGTCACGCTGCGCACTATTCAAAATGGCCGACTGACGGCAAACGGAGGGAATCTCGACACCTTCGGTAAGTTTTGGGTCATTATTTCTGAAAATAATGATCTTTCGATATTCAAAGTGGTTTTATATGACTCATTGATAAGTACCAATCAGATCCATGTAGTCAGATTTTGTGTTTGGATTTTGGAAAGTGGAAAACTAAGTGGAGACGTACTTCAGGAGTTGGCCAAAATGTCATTCCCAAACATTTTGAACACGTTTTCTCGTAACCCTAAGGTCCCAGTCCCCATGTCAGACCTAGGGTTACGATCATCGCAACTAGTACTAGACTTACTAGTTAATGATAATTCCTTGTGGAAAATGGAGAAAAGACCAAATGTGGACCCTTAAACCATGGAGGTAAAAATAGAAATTATTACTGTAGTCACGCTCGTACTATGTACTAGGCCATGATCATTCATGACACATATCGAGTGACGGAGTCGGGGGGTGGGGGGTATTTATAATAAAATGGAGAAAAGACCAAATGTGCACCCCTAAACAATCGTTAATTTTCTTGTGGCTTTTTTAAACCATTTTTTCACACCGGTGATTTAATTGTAATGACCAGGTTTTATACAATAAAAGAAAAATGTCGACCGTCTTCTACCTGTTTTGTAACTTACAAAGAAAATAACGGAGGCCATGCCCATTATTCCTACAAGACATAAGCTTGTCCCTCGATAAGTTTTTCAAGTCCACACGGATTGCGACTCAGTTTTTTGTTTTTTGTTTTCATTTTCAATCAAGCCAGCAATATCGATCCGCCCCTGATCGAGACTGTCGACCCAGCTTTCGTCGATTACTGTTGTAGTTCGACGAACTACACGTTCGATTGGGGCCGACGCCACCAACTCGTACGCCTCATCTCTACGAGTTGGTCGGCGTACGAGTTGACCAAACCGTACGAGTTCAATGGTCGGCGTACGAGTTGACCAAACAGCGTATGATTGGCGTACGCGGGTGGGTTGATCAGCTTCGGTAATAATTTTAGTACAAAAGATGAGACAAACATGGCGACACTAGCTACTAGTGAACCCCTGGCGAGTCCGTTCTGAATCCCTTTTGGCAGCCTAACGTAACACTTATGCCTACTTAACTATACTAAGCTCACTGGCTTTTGACAGTCCTCAATACGCTATACGCTTATAAAATGCAGGATTATGACTGCGTACATGCACTGTAAGAAAGACATGCCCAACGTCTTGTTGCAAGACTATCAGTTCTGGGCTCGGGCACTCGGCAAAACCCGGCCCGAACAGGGTCAAAAGTTTCGGATGCTTTTCAGAATCGGATGAAATGAAAACTCGGATGAAATTACGTGAACCTAACACACACTCTACGGCTGTTTTATGCCTACGGCTGTTTTGTGGGCATTCGGAACTTGAAAATGCATTCGAATCGAAAAACATGTTAAGTTTTTGGAATTGCATCCGATTCGGAAACATGTTCGATGTTTGAAAAATGATCGGATTCGCAAAATCATCCGAAACTTGAATATGTTCGGTGGTTAAATTTGATTAGGTTTTTGAAAATGCATCCGAGTCTTAAAAAATATGTTCGATTTTTCAAAACATTAGGTTTCAAAACATGTTAGCTTCTCAAAAATTCATCCGATTCCAAGTAATGTGTTCCAATCTTTTTGACCCGATTTCTGCTTCGTACCTGTGTGCATGCACATAACGCATGCAAGCATCACCGCTCGTACCAGACGACACCATACGTGATATGCAAATTTTATATTTGCATACAAATTCCTGACCAATCACTGCAGGTGCGTGAGCTCGACATTCATATGTTGCAGTTACTTTGACCCAATCAAATTCCACCGTCGAATTTTGCCCTACATCGTCAGCTTCATATTTTTGGAAATACGGTGCACACAATGGCAGGTGTTTGACGTTTGGGAGTCCGTACTTTAAAGGGGAATTCTAAGTACATATCCCATTTTGAAAATTATTTTACCTCGTCTATTTCGTGCTCAGGTTTATATGAAAAACAAATTGGGTATCTACATTTTGCTTTAAAATGTCATCAAAAAAAGTTATAAAACCGTTTTCACAAAAACAAGCATGGTGCCATATTACAGTGCATTTAATAACTTTATTTTAAATATATGATGCATGACTGCCAATAAATGTACGTTAATTCTGCATAGATTCTTTTGTATCAAAAAAGGACACCACCGACCATCACAATATTTTACATCAGAACATAGCCTCATAACTAAGCATTGTACAGACGTCAGTGGTTCCATATGATCAGGGGCCAATTTCATAGAGCTGCTTAAGCACATTTGCTTAAGCACAAAAACCGTGGTAAATAATATCAGTATGTCAGCCAGAACACCTTGTGAATGTTATGCTTAGGCAAGTCCAAAGTAGTAAACATCACATGAAAATTTGGTTGCCAATCCTGTGACATCAAGGAATACTTTTCATGCTAATGCTTAAGCAGTTCTATTAAATTGGCCCCAGGTAATGGCCAAAATACTCTTGGAACGCAAAATAAAACAACATGGACCATTATTTAGAGTAGTTCATAATTATGGACATTAAACCATACACACAGGAACATGTATTTTCACAATTTTTCTTAGACATGATGACGTGCACCAGGCTATTTAGGTATGGAGCCTAACCCCAATGGTTCAACTGCAGGTGCAGTTAAAGTTCATGTCCAACTTATGTTTACGCTATTAAGATTTATACCATACAACACTCCTGTATGAACTCCGAACACTTCAACACATAGCAATTTTTCTGCTCAATTTGAATTACAATCAAATGCAATTATTAACGTGTTGCAGTTAAAATACCCCAAAATGAAATAAACATGATAAAAATGCACACAATTCAAACCAAATGACAAAAATAAACATATTCAGCACTTCAAACGTGATTGTATTTGCTCTTGTCTCCTTGTCTTCAACATTAGTGGAAAAACATCCCAAGTAAGCAAATCTGTTCTTTGTTGTCTTTGTGCACCCTTCAATCATTTAACATTCAGTCTTTTAAATGTCCCACACTTCCTATGGTGGAAGACTTTCTTTCAATATGAAATATACAGTACAAATCCGAATTATGTACTTACTACTTAAAGGTAATATCATACTTTGGTTTTTGTCAAAGAAATATAGATTCATGGGCGAAAATATCAAGACAGATACAGTAACAGTCATCTGTGAACATTTCAGTCCCATATGGTGCACACTTTTTGAGAAAACAGTGAAAAATGCCCACAGTATTTTTTAAGTCTTTTCTCTTTTATTTTTGATCTTTAAAAGATAAAAAAATACTTTTGGTCACTGGTTTTACTCTTTTCTGGAAAATACAGCATTTCAGGTAGAACAATTTTAACGGTATTTTGCTACCATATCTCCATCTTCATACCATGTAAGTTATAGGTAAATCTGTGAAGATTTCTGTTTCGGTATGCTACCAAAGTATGATATTACCTTTAATAGTGCAATAACAATAACTAATGTAAAATGTTTGAAGATACACATAAGCATGGTTACAAAATAGTTTCCAAATACTAATATGATGTTGTGTTTTGAAAGAAATTCTCAAAATTCAATTAAAGACGCAAGTTTTGCGATAGTTGATGAAATGGTATCTAACATTTTAATAGATTTTGAAGCCTCTTTTCAGATGTTTTGTCCAAGTGCGTATAACCCCAAATACATTTTGTGCTGCAAATAATTCTTAGAAAGAAATGAAAAAAGTGCAAATAAGCTGTACAAAAGCCTTAAAAAAGCACCAATTATGTTCTTCAATGAGTGTTGCTGAGACGTTAAGCATTCCCCATGTAGAATAGATCATATACAATCGCCTTCAATCGCAAAGATCCACATACAAATCCCATGCTAACTTATAAAGCTACATGCATACATGTACCTGGGGTCGATTTCACCAAACTTTATTTCATTAAACTTACTATTAATCGTAGGATTTATGATGCACTGCAACCTTTCTTAGAATAGGACCCATACAATGGGTTATCCTTCATAACTTGAGTTACGATCAATTGTAGGGCTCTGTAAAATCGAACCCTGGATATATAAACCATATATGGTGCAACAAAATTTGTATACTTGTTATCAAATGATATTCCCATGGATAAAGGAATATAGAGCAAGGGAGAAATCTCCCCACACTTTCAATATTACAATTGTTGGAACAAGTTACCCATCCCTTTAATATTTACAAAAACAATTGTATCAATGACCACCTTTATGCAAAGAAAAACAAGAAAAACCAAAACAAATGAATATATACATATACACATGATTAGTATGTACATAACAGATTGATCCTGCAAAAATAAATGATTGTGAGTAGTGGGTTCCCCGTTAAGGACTACGCAGTTATCATATTCGTTTGTTTGTTTGTACATTCTAAATTATTTTCAACCAGTAGTTATTTACAAGGCACAATTCAAAAAATACATCTGTACTGCCAAAATTCAAAATCAAAACACGGTTTAGCTGGTTGCAACTGGAACGAGTGTGAAACGGCACCAGTGTTGAGTGTAGACTCTCTTTGGATAGAAGCCAATGTACGAATTCAAAAATGAAAATAGATTTAGTGTGTGCGTGTCTTAGATTGGCAAAAATACACCGATCTGACGGCACGAAATACCACCCGCCATTACTGCGGTGTCCCCGCCTGCCTTTTGTGTGTAATACGCAAATCCGACTTGCGATTCATGTAATTGGCCCTGCGGTGTATCAGCAGACATACACCCTGCAGTATAGAGTGCGACGGAGCGGAAATTCTTTTGTTGCCTCTCAGTGGTCACAAAAGGTGGACAGGGACACCGCAGTAATGGCCAACGGTTTGTCGCGTCGTCGAATTGGTCTATAATAAACTTCTACGTGATGAAGTTCACGTTCTTCGTTCCTATAGAGATCGTACACATTGTTATTAGTGTGCGCACTGTCGGTATGTCAACACGGTTCGTTCCCATGTGTCTTTGGGAATAATGACGCTAATCATTCGCAATTGGGAACTGGCAGAGTGGCTACTGGGGTTGAAAAATTTACTGTGGAAACGTTTCTCAAAATGAAGGGCCAGTGTAACCCAAAAATTTGCCCAATTCTCAAAACAGTTTCACAATTCTTACTTTAAAATCTGAAAATAATTCCATATTTGAAAAGGGTAAAATAAAAGTTTCCCATCTGTGTTTCATGAGAAACGATAAAGGAAAACTGTCATTTTGTAATGAATACAAATCAATATTCTCTTCATAATAGCACAACAATGAACAACAAACATTAAACTTGATCTAAGTGTGATTATAGTAATAACACTATACTATAACAAGTGGATTCAGTGTGCTGTATGGTATGCAAGATTCAATATCTGTATATTAAGGAATGTTTATGAAAATTTCGACTAAAATTCCGGCTTTGGAAGATTAAAATAGCCACATTTTATAGCAATTTCGCTGAGGTTTTTATATACATACAATGAGGTCCCATCCAAATTGTGTTATTGTTGATGACACACACACATTGATACACCAATACCAATACTTGAGAACACAGTC
The DNA here is from genome assembly GCA_963971285.1 of Astropecten irregularis. NCBI lineage: Eukaryota > Metazoa > Echinodermata > Asteroidea > Paxillosida > Astropectinidae > Astropecten > Astropecten irregularis. The sequence continues at coordinate 2,985,557 of OZ020244.1, read as the reverse complement.
ATGCTTTTTGCAGGCTGTGATGGGGTCACAAAGTACTTTGATCGCTTGAATGAACGTGACAATGTCCCAGTAACAGCATCACGTCACATTCAACCAAGAAAGACTGAAAAAATAAGTCTATTATAAACAGTCCCATAGCATGGGATTCGAACCATTCCAGGGCTGGATTTCACCAAACAATAAGACTATAATCATAAGAGGAGTTGTAAGTATCACCATGGTGATTCGTATTGTGACATCACGCATTGCTTAGCAATTAGGATTAATTCATACTTAAGATCAATCAAAGTGCTTCGTGAAATTGGCCCAGGGGTCTTAGGTTCGAATCCCGCTCCAGTCAACATTATATCAATAACAATACCTATTGTAAATATCTGACATGACCCAATGATTCCTATGGAGTATTGCACGGCATATGAGCAGCATCATCCATGACTGGTACCAACTATGACTGGTACCAGTCAGATTTTAGGTGTGGGTGGGGCGGCATGAAACAATCACTGAAAAGTCTCTTGCTCAGGGATATTTAGCACCTTGACTCCTATTGGCTGCGCTCTCTGATCCTGATTGGCTGGCTTCCCATACACAAGTCCTTCACCACAGACACTGGACAACAACTTGTGTAATATAAAATACGTAGAAAATTAACCATTTCCAAAGACTACACACCATTGTTGATCAGAACTCATGAAGATTGCGTCCTACTTTAAAAGGAGCTTGTTACTGGACGAATTTGTGAAGCACAGATATTACAAATATACATTAAGTTTTACAAACACGGATGCTATACTGTAATGCTTTCGGCCTCAAAGCAGTGGATAAAACAACAAACGTATACAATAAATTAACACCCATCTGTAATCTTTTCATTGACCTAAATATATGTTTTCACCCCAAAACAATTTTTTTTCCCGGTTCATTTTATCGATACAAATGGTTAATTTCAGTTGTTGTCACTTGATGTCGGCACTGGTCAGTAATTAAGATGACTCAAAAATATTTGTGTGACCATTATTTTATGAGGACTTGGGGTTTCGACAGAGTTTTGATCCTTTATCAAGTACAGCTTGTGGCAAAATGCTACGGGTATATTGCTGGATTCAAGACCAGTCTATTCAAAATAACGAACTCCGTACTCCATAACTTTCACCAGATTTTGGATACTTCAGTATGTAATTTTTTTGGCTGGGGGTCGCGAACTACGATTTACATTAACAGAGCAATGCATTAACACCAGCAAAACATGAAAAGGTTTATTGTTAATAATACGTTACGTACCAATATTTGATGGATTTTGAGAAGAATTTGTGAAATATGAATGAAATTGAGAACTGGATGTGCGATTTTTGATAAATTTGTGAATAACGTCTTGTGAAGAATACTATGCTAGATTGAGCCTGTTCTATATGGAAAGACATAAATAGATACAAAAAATGCTTACCACACATAAAATTATCAATTGTGCATTCAACTGCACAGATAAGTGGGCTTGTGTTCTTCAGCGAGACACTTTGCAGCAATTGGTGAACTAGTGGCTGAATACGCAATGCTGAAAAGATGTGGGGATTGTCTCTATGCAAAAGATTAAGTTTACATTTTCCATCCAAGAAATGGAGTTCAGAAAAAATGAACGGACTACAAATACCACAAAATGCTTCAATATTTGTGCTTTTCTTTTTTACAAATGCATTGTTTTAGCAGCATATTCAGTGGCGGACCTAATTAAAGGGGGTTTTGGGAATTGCAACCCCGTATACACCCACAAACCAGTAATATTTTTTATATCAGTAAAATGGAGAAAAGACAAAAAATGGGCGAATTTTTTTAACCACACAATTAATTTCGGTGCAAATTTCAAACCATTTTCACAACTGTAATTTGATTATTTAGCATATATTTTATGCTCTATAATTTGAGAAAAACCTCTACCAGAAAATCTTGAAGAATTGGAGGCCATGGCCAAATTCATTACTAGCCATTACACATCCCTCGATAAGTTTTTCAGGCCCGCCTTCTTCATGATTGCGACTCAGTTTTAGGACTTGATTTCATCAAACTTTTTGATTTTCAACCTCCATATTTCCTGAAAGCTAGATCCGTCCCTAATATTATTGAAAAGCTTTAAAATTTGCAATTTTGCTGATTGATCAGCAAGCATTCTCAATAAAACTGTTCTCAATTCCAGCAAAGAATTTGAATGTTGTTTCACAGGCAGGAAAATTTGCAAGCCTGTTTATTTGCTAATTTCAAGGGATATAGGACGAGCACTGAGCCATAGCCTGGCATCATAGCCACTTTACGGAAGACTGCAGCTGCTGAAAGCTATGATAACCATAACACACAAGTACATTATCTTATACAACACTAATTATAATATTCAAGCAATTTGCAACCTTAAATATACGGCAATGCATGGAGTACAATGTTGCATTGCAATTCAAAGATCAAAGAGGAGTAAAGATTTTACAAAAACAAACAAACAACCGAAAAAATGTCACTCTGTATTATCCGAAGGCCAGCCTTCAAGAAAGAAAAAATTGGTCGACTGTACATGATTTGGACACTAGAGGGCGTGCTGTCATGACCTCAGCATGGCATGTGTCAGTACAGACTTTGCCAACAGCAGGAGGAGTATCCATGGCAACGAAGGCTGTAACCAGGAGGCCTTCCCGCAGTCGGTTGAATTTTCCTGCAGAGAAATTGCAAAGTCCACGTTGGAATGGAGCATCAGAATAGTACCGGTACTAAATCAAGTGTGACTATAAGGGAGAGGAATTTAAATACTCGTCAGGCCCAGCCACTAAAAAGCCAGACCAGGCTTTAGCCTTTGGGCCTGAAATCCTCCTCTTGTCAGCCCTGAACTTGCGATACCGGCTGACAACTTTAGGGACAGAAAGTTTAATACTGGTTAGGCTCAGCCTCTGTCAAGGCCCAGGCCTTCAGGCCTGAAATCCTCCTCTTGTCAGCCCTGAACCTCACTACAACAGAGCTGCTTGAAATCATTAAAGCCTGGTTTCTGGATACTGTCCATGATCAAAATAGACTCAATCTGTCAATCAGGTTTATTCAAGCTATGATCCAGGACATAGCAAGGGCTTGAAGTTGATAGTTCAAGGCTGATGATTATAGAAGCCAAAGACCCAGGCAAAGCCCAGGCCTGGCCAGGCATTTCAGCGGCTCCTCTTTTAAGTCCTAACCATTATCAAAATTATCTCCCTTGCTACATCAATGCTACAATACATGCTAATGCTATTGGAATGCTTTGAATCAAACTGCTGTTATAGTATAGTCCAGTTTGGTATTAAAAAAGGGCCATTACAAAGCTATAAGTCAAATTCCTGCCCAGGTTTAATAATAGGGGTTAGTGTTTGGGGTTGGGGTTGGCGAAGGCGTTAGTTGGGTGCACCAATTTTTAGGTTACTCCTTTAAGAATCAGGATTCCAAATTGGGGAAGGGTGGCATCCGGCAGGCACAGACATCCAGCAAGGGGGCATGCACCCCAATACTCCCACTCCCCAAGGGCTCCCCCACCCTCTGTGTTGCTGTCAAATTTCAGCTTCTATTTCAGGGAACTTACCAAGTCATGCTGGGAGTGACAGGGCTCCGGACGTCGACGGTGGACCTGAGTTCGTAATCTTTGACACCACTGGGAGCTGTTGTAGACAACCTTCTTCGGAGTCAGGCTGATGGGGTTCACGACGTCACACGTGCAGTCCAGATCAGCTATTAGCATCATGAGGTTGCTGTGCGGAATGGCATGAGCGCTGAACGACCTAAAAGAAATGAAAGAGAATTCGGTTATCAAACTTTACAGAATCAAGCCCAGTCTATTATGGTTGTCAACAACCACAGATTCTGGGGTTCGTATTGATGAGCACCACGCTGTGTTTCCACTGAGACAATTATCCCCCTGAAGCAAATTACTGCAACATTTTCACTCCCTTACTGATACACCATTGCAGTTTGTCTCGTAGTAAGGTACACTGGTTAGATGTTAATAACCATAAAGCGAAATTGTGGCTCTACGTGATAACTTAGAAACCCGTAATAGACTGGGCTTGGTTCTGTAATGATAATTTTGCCTCGGTTTTGTAAAGAAACTAGAAATGATCCAGTTCCATGGAGAATGTAGTAATGTGTGGTAAGCTCTTGTCTTGTTTGGTAGGAGCAGAGAGTTAAAGTTGAACTTTGATAAAGCTGAGTGAGACTTACTTGATGCAATCGTCGCAGTTACTCTGAATGTAGCCTGTTACTGGCAGCATGTCGTTATTACTAGTGAAATAGCTCATTTCTTTATCACACGGAGCCTTGATATCTGTAAAAAAAATACACACGCACGAAGCCATGCAATACTTTGTCAGGATTTGAATCAGCATTCCCGGTAACTATATGCGAAAGCTATAGGGCCTGTTTGTTTAATGCACAAGATCACAAATCCTGCTGATCCAGATCCCATTTTAGCGTACCCTGCATAAGAGGATCCGCAGATCTGGGATCCCGTGCCTTATACAAACAGGCCCATAGTCCTTTATTTTTATGATCTGTGCAATAGCGCCCTCTTTTGACAGAATTGATCACGATAAATTATCCCCCTTGCTCTTGATGACCAAATATTTTTATGTTTCAAGTAAAAATTTGTTTAAACCACATTTGACAGGGGAAAAAACAGGAAATCCTGCCTCCAGCCTAAAAAATTTCAATATTTTCATCAAATTAATTGTTTGGAGGACGTCCTAAACTGAATGCCTTGCTCCCCTCACAGCTAAAATTCACAAAGAATCTTGGGGAAAACTTTTCTTGCCTGAATAAAATTATAATTCAGGCAGATTTGTATACTTACATGTTGTTGTAGGTCTACCCTCAACATATGATGCTTCCCAACTACTGTAAAAAATTCCCAGATGTGAAAAAAGCCTGCAATAAAATGAAACAATTTAATACAGTGCAAGCATAAATAATCATAACCTTTATTTCATTTGACACTCATTACATACTCCTTGCAAGTTAACACCTATGGGGCCAATTTCATAGAGCTGCTAAGCACCAAAATTTGCTTAAGCACCAAAAACCTTCGTACATAAAATCAGTATCCCAGCCAAAATTCCTTGTGAATGTTGTGGTCAGCAAACAATGGTCGAATACAAGTCAAAATATCACATTAAAATTTGGTCGGTTATCCCGTTTAATCAAGTAAGACTTTTCAAGCTTAAGCAATTTTTGTGCTTAATAAGCAGCTCTTTGAAATTGGCCCCTGATGTGATTGATGCCTTAGTGTATTCTCTGGGTCCAATTTTGTGGCTCTGCTTACTGTAAGCATAGAACCGGTGCTTACACAAGCAAGAAAATTCTGTGCTTTACGAGGACGTATATCACAGATTATCAAGGAAATTCCAGATGTGCGCGTTCATATTGCCGTAACTAATTATTTCCGTGTAGTCTGTGTAACTAAGGATTTCTTGCTCACTCGGCGAACATAGAAATTTGGCACTAGCCCTGTATAAGCAAGGAACGAGGATCATAAGTGCCGAATTCTGTGCTTAGCAGAACCATGAAATTTGGCCAAGCTTTGCAAAATATCGACCTTTTTAAGAATAAAATTCCAAGCAATATACTGCTGCAAACTGCTCATCAACCAAAATAATAACCTGAAATATATATGCTATACCCCAAAAATATGTACCATGCAACTTGAATTACATTGGTTGCTATGGGATAGTTCATTGGTTGCTATGGGTATAGTACCTTGCCACATAATGTGACACACTCTAAACCAATCACAAGACGGAATCTCTGCATGAGGAATTAAAATACTGGCTATAACTCACTGCAGGATATGAATACTTACAAAAAGAGCTGCTGCAAGAACCCTACCACGAAGGTGCTGATGGAGATCAGTGGCTGTAAGAGAGAGGATCATCATTATTGAAGTAGATGTCACTCTGAAAACTCTTGCAGTTTTTACTTCTAATCTAAAGGAAAAGTAACTTTAAAACTGGATGGGCCAAGCCACTGAAGAGCCTGGTCAGGCCTGGGCTTTTCTCAAGGTCTTGGGCTTCTATAATCACTAGCTTGAACTATCAACTTCAAGCCCCTGCTGTGTCCTGGATCATAGTTGGCATAAACTTGATTGGCAGAATCCAGAAGCCTTCGGGCCTGAAATCCTCCATTTGCTAGCTCTGAACTTCAATGCAACAGAGCTGCTTAGAATCAATACAGCCAGGCCACTGGATGGCTTGCCCAGACTGAAGTCCTGCCCACACCAAGTCTGAGATGTGGCTATTGTTCAGCTTCAAATGGATACAGTGTGCTGCCCATGACCAAAGTTGGATTACAGAAGCTGCAGAGCCTGAGCAAAGCCCAGGCCTGGCCAGGCTTTCCAGTGGCTTGGCCTAACCAGTTTTAAAGTTTCTCTCCCTAATGGTTTTAGCCTATTGCTGCAAAGAGGTTTCATATGCATAGTTGAAATCGTAGTACAAGTAAATGTAAAATATGATGGAGTTTTTATACACAAAAAACACCCTAGGTTATGCGTATACAGACATTGGCTATTGCCAACCTATCCCAGAATTACCCATACCCCACAATGCAATGCATTATTGGATTGGCAACATAACATGCCCATCAACACTCTTCACACTTATTAAATCTTCTTGAATCGTTATTAAGGACTTACATCTAGGAAACGTGACGCAGCGCTGACGTGAGTGACGGCCTCTTCGCACATAGCCTGATAGTCAATCTGCTTAAACCTGGAAGAGCAAAAGAAATAAATGTAGAAAAAATGTTCCATTCATGTTTAAAGGTAGTATCTTTGGTACTTTGGTAGCATACAGAAACAGAAATCTTCACAGATTTACGTATAACTTACAGGGTATAAAGATGGTGATGGTAGAAACATACCATTATAATTTGTCTTCCTGAAATGCTGTATTTATCAAAAAAGAGAGTAAAAGCAATGACCAAAAGCTTTTAAAGATCAAAAATAAAAGACAAAAGACTTAAGAAATATTGTGGCCGTTTTTCACTGGTTTTGGCTGTCTTGGGTCTTGGTCCTTGATTGGTGTATGCCCTGTCCAATCAGGAGACAGTATGCTTCTGATTGGTCGCTTGGGCTTGTGGATTTAAGACCAGATTAGCAGGGGATTATCCTGGGGATTATCCTGATTGGAGTGTTGAATTGTCATTTGAAAGTATTGTTACTTACTCAGAGTACACTCCCTTGTCAAGCAATCGGTCCAGCACTCTAGCATGATCCGTAAGGGACACAAGAGGCATTCCAATCTGTGAAGAAATTATTTTTGCCATAATCACCAAATATAACCACAAGGGAAACTGACTGATGAATTTATTCCTGTTTATAATTAGACAGAAATTTGAAGCTTAGCAAATTTGCGTGTTATTAAGCAGGGCCATAAAATGGCCCAGGTATTCAATCACTTTGACCTCTACTAACCTCTTTCGAATCCTTGGACATGATGACGTATCCATGCTCATCTAGTAAATAGCAACCCACCGACTGCCAAGACAATGAAAGAAAATAATACAGAAATACATACAGATACACAATTGAGTGACTAAAGCCCTGTCCGCACTGGACTTTTTTGGAGCAAAGTTACCGAGACGCTGGGTACTTTACCCATTTTAAGTCCAGTACGGACGTCTCAGGAAGTCTACCTCTCAGTTACTTTTCCCGACCCGCACGGGTATTTCTACCGGCCAACTTCTGCCCAGGAAGAATTCCCGAGACACTTTACCCGAGACAAAAATTCCAGTGTGGACAATGCGAGTCGGGTAACCTCATGAGCCTAGTATTGATAGCACGTGCAAGGTTAAGTTACCCGAGTCAAAAGTCCAAGTGGGGACACTTGTAATATTTTCCCATTTTTCATTTACCCATAAGCTCAGTGAAATCCCCGGGAAAAAGTCTAGTGCGGACAGGGCTTATGCTGGTATATCTTTAGTGAAAACGTATAATCGGAGCTTGCGTTAATTGTAACATTCAAGCTATGCACAATTACAACGAGATAGAATTCTGTATTCTATTAACTTGCCAGTATGGCTTGCCCTTCACCAACAGTTGTGGATCTATTGTGATTAAATGTTTATTAAAATTACATTTTTGTTTTCTTTATCCTTTTCGGATGTAGCAGTGTGTGAGTGGTTTCATGGCTTCTGAATGCCAAACGAAGATAATTGACTATTAGGGGCATCAACGTAGGGCTGGATAGCTCAGTTTGTGGAGTGTCAGTACTGTGTGCGCGGTTCACCGAGTAACTTCCGGGTACGATATTTTGACTCTACTGCGCGCCTGTGAAGTTAGACCAGGAAAGATGGCGGCTGCGCACCCACCTCGGAGTGCAGACAACGCGCACGTTCAATACGAAGCACACACTCTATTTTTTTATTTAAACTCTATGATAAATAGATAAATACAGGTAATAAGCAGATAAATAGATGAATAAATAGATCTGCTGTCAGCACTTGAAGTTAATTGCTGTATGTTGCTTACCTCATTGTAACAGGTGAGTTCACAATGGAATGCCACATTATTGCAGTCCTCCATGAGCTTAATACAAAGAACAAGGTGACAAAATTGCCAATGAAAAGATTGGCAGACTCATGAAATACTGGTCAAAAGTACGGTGGAATGGCATTATAATGAACATGGTAGGGTCCACAGAAATTGTCCGTTATGGCATTTGTTCAATGTTCATTATAGTGATTTTGAAGGTATGATACATGATAGGTAAAGGTCACAGAACAGCACTCACACTTTGTCTAATCCAGCATGCACATAAAATAATAAACATGTGAAAATTTGAGCTCAATCAGACATCTGAGTCTCGAGAAAAATAGAAAAAAACCAACTCAATTTCTCTTATAAAACATAAAGAATGGTTTTGATCTTACCCCAAGATCAAAACTGTTTTCGGTCGTTGTATTACTAATTTCTGTATAAATACATCATTTCAAGCGGAAATATCTTAATAATATATTTCTACCAGCACCATCTCCATATCCTGAAAGATATATGTAAATCTGTTACCATTTCTGTTTGGGTATGTTACCAATCCTGTACCGTACCTTTAAACAACAATGTTCGGTATGTCATATACAAAAAAGCAAACCCTTTATGCTTAAGTTTGATTTGTTGTGCAAAATGTTAAAAAGAATGACCACTTTTAGCAAAATTATGAATGAACTTACCACTAACGTTGTCTGCATGAATAAATCTCTTAGAGATGTTGATAGAATCTGCAGGCCGACAGCTACGACAGAAAAAGGCCACAAGACAAAATTTAACATAGTTATGCAGATGACTCATCTCATCTGCTACAACACAACCAATTGATTGGCCTACATTTGCATACAATTTGAATAGCCGCACCCACGTAATTGAACATTCCTCCAATCAGCTGCTTCGTCTCACCTGCTGCAACACTCCTTTTACCATCTCTGTGGTATGGACTGTTATATGGCCACACCCACTCAACCAGTTGATTGGCTTAAATTTGCATACAATTTGAATAGCCACACCCACGTAATTGAACATTCCTCCAATCAGCTGCTTCGTCTCACCTGCTGCAACACTCCTTTTACCATCTCTGTGGTATGGACTGTTATATGGCCACACCCACTCAACCAGTTGATTGGCTTAAATTTGCATAGAATTTGAATAGCCACACCCACGTAATTGAACATTCCTCCAATCAGCTGCTTCATCTCACCTGCTGCAATACTCCTTTTGCCATCTCTGTTCACGAGGACTGTTGTACTGGCTGTGACAAGTGGTTCCGAACCATCGGACGTAAAACCCTCTGAACAAAGAAATGCAAAATCATTCATGACATCAAACAGATTCAAATTATCGTAAAGGTAATATCATACTTTGCTTTTTGTCAAAGAAATGCAGATTCATGGGCAAAAATATCAAGGAAGATACAACAACAGTCATCAGTGAAATTTGCAGTACGTCCCATGCGATGCCCTTTTTTTTGAGAAAACAGCAAACTAAATTCAAAGTATTTTTTAGATTTATTCATAGGAGTTTTGATCTTCCTGAGATCAAACTTGTTTTTGGTCATTGGTTTTACTCTTTTCTGAGATATGGAGTAGTATTCCAGGGGTTGCTGGTTCGAATCCCACGGTAAGAAATTGTTGTATTTACACACAAGCTGATTTTATACCTGAAAGGCCTTGCAGAGGAATGGAGTAAACAAACTTATCGGTCGGTATTTCAACTGCTCGCTGGTAGTATTCTTCCTCGATGGTGTTCCCATATTCCTGCGCAAATTTGCTGTTATTCAGAGCAAAACAAAAAGGAAATGTCTTTCAACAATGTAACAGTGTTCCCACTGCATTCACAATCATGTAGAATATAAAACATAGTACGGAAAGATTGGTCAAGCGAGGGCGCTATTTATTGAAGGCCATACATCCCGGTTACAAATTTCTTGGGATTATCATATTCACTCATTCAAGTTTGGCACAGATAATACGTGCATTTTTGAAACAATAAGAAAGATGGAGCTCTTCATGATCATAATCTGAAGACAATTTTTGAAGGGCATCCTCTTTTGAGTTTTACTTACCTAGTCTTGGTGGCATGAGGATTTTTGAAGATTCTTGTCATCCCTCCCTTTGTGCCGATAAAGGACAACACAACGCCGCTTCTGTGAAATAATCGACATAAATATTACTGTGGTCAATTAGAAGTTCGCGTAGAAGAGAATGGAGTTTTTAGATCGAATATTCATGTTCCAGCTTTTTCCATCTAGCTTTTGTAGTCAGATGAGCACCAGTTCCTAAAGCAGAGTGGAACCATTGGTAACCAGTGTTGGCAACTCAAACTTTCATGTGCCAAGATTTTACACACAGCATATTTCTGGAAAAAAAGCTACTGAGGTTTTTCTTTGTGTGAAAATTAATGCTAGGAGAAAAACACAGCACAGCAAGGTTAGAATAAGATATGAAATGCAAATAAATTTTTTAATGAAGTGACTCTGAAAAAAAAGAAGCAAAATACAAATGGAGGGTGATTTTATTAAGCACTGTATGCACATTACTATTACAATGTAGTATAGAACCTTCTCTCAATAATGTGATGTTTTCTAAAAGAATAGACATTCTTCTTCTAGGTCTCCTGATGAGGACTAGAGCAGGCTAGTTGAAACGTTGAGACCTTACGAGAAGTGTGAACGAAATAGAAGTGCCAAAGTACGAACGATTCTTACATGGTGTTTCCGCAAACCGATCCACATTAGAATCGACATTCATAACCACAGCAAACGGTGCACGAAATCTAGAAGTGGAGCCAAACCAACGATTGGAGTTTGAACCTACCGAAACTCCACATCAGCGCTTGTCAAATTGGGAGCTTGACTCGTTCCCACAAAGTCCTGGTCTAACTGAGTAACCCCTGGGAAGGTGGTTGAGGGAAAGCTCGTAGACATTGGTATATCTGTTGCATTATCCACATCACCAGTGGTATTCAGATTGGAAGTGAGTGGTATTCCCGTCATGGCTAGGCCTTCATCGGGAGTAGTTGGCATAGGGATCTCAGGAGTGGACAAACTGATTGGGGATGATGTCGTAGCCTCACTGCACATCATCCTCTGGTTGTCACAGAGCGTCTCATACAGAGCGCGTCTAGCTAGAGTCTCATTGGACAATTGTTTTGGACTTCAGAGTCCGACGCACGAAGGAATTTTGGCAAACAATCCCACAAAGATTGTAAAGTCAGGTCAAAAAGCAGTACAGAATGAGATGGAAGTGAAATGAACAGGATAGTTATGAAGAAATTTGAGGGAAAAAAACAATAAATGTCAAAGTTAAGCTACAATTGAGACAACATGCAAACACATTGGGATCCCGCTATAATGAACATGACGGGATCCACAGAAATAGTCAGCCAGGCCTATAGATGATGTTCTTTATAGTGATTTATTAAACAACAATGCTTGTATGTTTTGTGTACAAAAATTGGGACCAAAGGATGTTTGTTATAGCCAATTGTTAGGTGTAGCAGTGTTCCACTTCAGGTTATTCATAGTGAATGTACATGACAGGAATGGTTTGTGGTGACACCACCTACAGTATATCATTGTCTTGTTATTTGTATGTAATGTCTTCATCTTTATGTATGTCAATGTCTTGATGTTTTTATATCTTGAAGAATTTGGAAATGCTGAGCACCTCTGGAAAGCAGTGTTTGCACTTAGAGGTTTCCCCAGGGGTAAATATTTGATAAATAATAATAAACAAGTAACAAGAAGACCAAGGGTCAATTTCATAACCCTGCTTACCACAAACATTTGCTAATCATGAAATTTCTTTCTTAATAAAAACAGGATTAACAACCACTTTTCCATGTGTTTATTTGGCTGTTGTTCACTGACCATGAATATCAATGGATGGAATCTTTAATGATAGTTTGTTTTATTCAGCAAGATATTTTGTGCTAAGCAAATATTTTTGTGCTTAAAAGCTCCATGAAATTGGCCCCTGTGAATGGAGGAATAAATGGGTACTCACGGTGCTGTTGGTGTGTCATAGACGCCCTCCCAGTAGCTCACGATAGGCATTGTAGCATTGGCATCAAATATGACATGGTTAATCAATTCTCGATCACCTGAACCAATAAAACAAGAAATTTCAATTGAATCTACGCTTAGATTTTATAAGAAGAGGGCCAGAGTGTGTCAGTTGGAATGTCCAGTTAGCGCCCAAAGAATTTCTTTTAAGAATTTCTTTAAGAATTAGGGAAAATAAGGATTATGCGGATTGTTAGTTGAATTTGGACAACATTTCTACCCAGGGAAGTGAGCCACTCTGGAAAGACGTTACTGTTACCAAACAAATTTTTCTAAGTCACTAATTAGGGAGAGAAACTTTCATACTTGTCTGGCACAGCCGATGAAAAAAAGACTGGCCAGGCCTGGGCTTTGTCTGGGGTCTTGGGCTTCTATTATCCCTATCCTTGGACTATCAACTTCAAGCCCCTGCTGTATCCTGGATCATAGTTGGCATAAACCTGATTGACAGATTGAGTCCACATTGATCATAGACAGTATCAAGTATTATCAAGATTTAAATTTTATGAATGAAGATCGGAGATTGCTCCGTGGAACTTAAGAAGTGTCTTACATTTTTCGCTGAGTGTGCCTCCGTTCTCCATGGCCACTTGAAGATACTTCTCAAGAGCTTCTGGTCGCGTCATGGTCATCGCTTCCGTGTTGTTCAGATGACAGAAAATCCTTCAGACAAAACGAAAACGAATCAAATATAAAGTTCAAGAAGGTCTGTACAAGATCCAGGCCCAGCCACTAATAACCTTGTCAGGCCTGGACTTTGTTCTAAGGCTCTGCAGCTTCTGTATTATCCAACTTTGGTCATGGGCAGTACACTGTATCCATTTGAAGCTGAACAATAGCCACATCTCAGACTTGATGTGGGCAGGACTTCAGTCTGGGCAAGCCAATTATCAATTATCTTTGTTCGTTTGGCAGTCAGAAGCCATGAAACCACGCACATACCACTACATGTATGTATCCCAAGGATCATTTCATCAACACTCGCAGCAATGCTGCAACCTGAGAAACAGTACATGGGGGATTACTCAAAGAGGATGCAGCTTTTTCATCAATATAATGTCAGCTTCAACTGTGATTATTTGATGATAATATTATTCATTCTTGTGTAACATAAACGAAACCATGACAGCCATTTTCAAAACTTACCAGTTTGCAAGTATGGTGGAGTCTGTCTCATTGTCACCAAACAGATTTTCCAAACCTGCGATAATAATGATAAAATAATTACAATAAGAACAACTTGAACTATCAACTTCATGTCCCTGCTGTGCCCTGGATCATAGCTACCATAACCCTGACTGGCAGATTCAGTCCACATTGATCATGGACAGTATCCAGAAGCCTGTTTTTATTGATTCTAGTAGGCAGCTCTGGCTGCCTCCGAATCAGTTGTCTAGAGCTAGGTCTAGGTCTTCACTCCATTAGAAATACGCAGAAACACCAAGACAATAGACCTAGCCGTAGCTCTGGAAGCCTGTTTCAGATGACGGCCTCTATTGCAGTGAAGTTCAGGGCTTACAAGAGGAGGATTTCAGGCCTGAAGGCCTGAGCCTGGCCAGGCTTTTCAACAGCTGGGCCCGACCAGGGGCCAATTTCATAAAACTGTTAACCACAAAAATTGCTAAGCATGACATTTCTGTCTTAATAAAAACAGGGTTAACAACCAAATTTCCACGTATAGTGTATCACTTGTGATTGTTCTTTGGCTGTTTTTCGCTGACCATGAATATCAAATGGAATTTTCAATGGTGGTTTATTTTATTGGGCGAGACATTGTTTTGCTAAGCAAATTTTTGTGCTTAACAGTTTTATGAAATTGGCCCCTGTATTCAAGTTAAAAGAGGAAGGAGTTGACCACCGGACCTTGTTTGAGTAAGCAGAGGTCTCCTGAAGAACAGACGCTGGCGGTAGCGTTCCCGTTGGTGATCGTAAAGGTCTCAAACCCCATCAGCTGGTTGTGGCCAGCTTCACCGGACAAAACAATACCCAGGCTGCAGACAAACAAAGCAAAAACAGATGAAAATGTAAGCACAGCCATCATTAAAACGAATGATAACACAGTACAAAAGAAAAGGCTCCCATATCTGATGTCACAAAAATCACACAAATTTGTCTGCTGCCCACATTGACGAAATTCAGAGAATCTGATGTTCGGGGAGCTTGCGGGCTGAGAGAAAAATCATAAAAAAAACTCCCTTTCTGTATTCAGTGAGAGATAAATATTTTCTGTCAATGCAAGTAATTTAAGAATAATAGTTCTATGTGGATCGGTTTGCGGAAACACCATGTAATTAACGTTCGTACTTTTGCACTTCTATATCGTTCGCACTTCTCACAATTAGGTCTCAAAGTTTCGACTAGTCTGCTTTAGTCCTCATCAGGAGACCAATAATTGTTTAATAGTTCTAGATAATAGTTCTAACAAACGAGGTTTGTTGAGTGTTGAACATCCTCTTTAATTAGAAGCAAAAGACAAAAGTTTTGATACCTGAATGGCGTTTCAGCCAACGGTGTATAGTAGTAGTAATGATGCCGGAAATGCAGACGTTTCTGTGAAAAAAAAAAGACAAGATAAAAAACCATAATGTTATACAGTAATCCGAACACAAGTTTTTGAAGGCCGTCCTCTTTTGTTTAAAAAGAAAAACTGCGGTGGTGTCAGTATATTATTTTTGTACACCGCCAATCATCTTTTATTGAGATCTAGGAAGCCGGAATGCTTATCATGAGCAAAAGACCTGTTAGAAGGTGTTTCGATCCTAGCATGATCTTTTTCAAAGGCTAAATGGTCAGAGTTAGGAGGGCCTGATGTTTTGATCCTAGAAGGATCTTTCTCAAAGGTGGTCAGAGTTAGGAGGGCCTGATGTTTCAATCCTAGCAGGATCTTTCTCAAAGGCCAAACGGTCAGAGTTAGGAGGACCTGATATTTCAATCCTAGCAGGAATGTTCTCAAAGGCTAAATGGTCAGAGTTAGGAGGGCCTGATGTTTTGATCCTAGCAGGATCTTTCTCAAAGGCTAAAATGGTCAGAGTTAGGAGGGCCTGACATTTCCATCCTAGCAGGATCTTTCTTAAAGGCTATTTTATTTTATATGATTATGGGAATACATTTGGTTGGGAAAGAAATTAATGGATCAGAGGTCGGAATATAAGATGCAATAGCACTTGTAGAAAGCTACCCTGCCTCGACTGATCAAATAACTCTTGAATTGAGAGCAAGGTTTAACTGCGCATGGGAGGTGCAGCAATGTAACTGGGTTAATGGTGTTTTCTTCACATAGCGGTAATAGATTATGACTTGTGATGGATTACATGAAGAAATGGATTCTGACAAATAATGGATCATGACTAGAAATGATTATGACTAGTATAGGATTATAGAATAGTGATGGATTTATTTAAGTATAGAAATGGATATAGTAATAATGTGTTGCGATGTTACCTGCAATGTGTTGCAATATAAATAATAATCATAATCGCTTTTACATAGCACATATTACAATCAATGATGTCTCTATGCTCGTATAGTATTATCCCTGGTCATTGGGCTACATTTACATTCCTGGAACTCCCTGGGGAGTATACAGCCCTAGCTACCATAGGGCGATGCAGGCTAATCAAGCACACAAAAGCCCTGTCTGCAATGGGCTTTTTTTCTGGGGAAACACGGGCCGACAGGTAAATGAAAAGGCGGCAAATATTACCGGTGTCTGCACTGCGACTTTCAACTCGGGTAAAAAATAACCATGCATGTGCAGAAGAATTACCGAGCTGTCAATACTATAGGCTCATGAGGGTACCCGACTCGCACTGTCCGCACTGGACTTTTTGTCTCGGGTAAAGTGTCTTGGGAATTCTTCCTGGGCAGAAGTTGGCTGGTAGAAATGCCCGCGCGGGTTGGGAAAAGTAACTGAGAGGAAGACTTCCTGAGACATTTGGACACATGGGTAAAAGTACCCAGTATCTCGGTAACTTTGCCCCCCAAAATAAGTCCAGTGCAGACAGGGCTCTAGCCATCTCTACCCTCACAGGTACCCATTTACTCCTGGGTGCCTTGGACCAATGCACAGATATTGTCCATTATAGTGGTCGTATATTAATTCAAAGAACCATATTGGGTATGTATTATATACAAAAATTGAGGATCAAGGATGATGTTCGGTATAGTCAAATGTTCAGTAAAAGTGGTGTTCGGTATAGTGGTATTGCACTGTAATACACGGGGCACGGGGTACTAGACCTTTTGAGAAATGTTGGCATGATGAAATACACACGTGGCGATGACACACGTGAACCAAGTATAATATGTCTGAAAGCACCATTGGCGTATTATTAATCATGCTTGACGTACACTAGGCCTACGGCGTATAATTCAACCACACAAGCTACCGGGTAACACAATGCAACACTGTAGCAATGGTATTCAATATAAAAATCCCACACATTTTTTTCCATCTCCCCACTGCATCAACAAAATCCACTTCCAGTCAAATCAAGCGTTGAAAGCGTGCAGTCATGTGTAAGGGCATCGTTACCATGGTAACTGTTCAGCCTGACCTGCTTTGTGGAAAATTGGCATTTTCGCGCTATGAATAAATTGTGTAAACAAAACGAAATGTTGCTCGTATCATAAATAGCTTGCACTCTTTAGACAATGTAAATATGGATTTTTGGGGGGTTATTATTCCTTTCGTGAAAATCGAGACTAAATTATTATAGGTCTTATAATCATTATAATAATAGGTCGGCAGCACTGTAAACAATGCAAATGATCCTTGGGATATAGTATGCGAGTGGTTTCATATGGCGTCTGACTGCCAAACATGGAAAATTGACTATTAGGGCAGGCGCGGTTCTACGGGGGGGCTAGGGGGGGCTGTAGCCCCCCAAACATTTTGTCTAGCCCCCCCCAAAAAAATGCAAGTGAAAAAAAAAATTCTTGAAAATACTCTGGATTTTTTCAGTTATTAAGCGCCTATTACATAAAAAACGTGTTGTGTTGGCTATAATGTGCATGTTTTCGACCCCTAATAAGACATAGCAGAATTGAGTGTTAGAAAAACCCCAAATATTGGGTCTTCTAGCCTCCCCAAAAAATAATGGCTCTTCTAACCCCCCCAAAATTTTGACTCTAGAACCGCACCTGTATTAGGGACACCACCAACATAGGACTGGATAGCTCAGATGGTATGAGCGCCGGTACTGTATTCCAGAGGTAATATATTCAAATACTGTACTTAATGATTCCTGTATACTGATTAAAAAGCTGTTCTTGTCCTCTTGTCATTTAGCTTTTGAGAAAGATCCTGCTAGGATCAAAACGTCAGGCCCTCCTAACTCTATTGCAATAGCATTTAAGAAAGATCATGCTAGGATTGAAACATCAGGCCCTCCTAACTCTGACCATTTAGGCTTTGAGAAAGATCCAGCTAGGATTGAAACATCAGGCCCTCCTATAAACTCGAAGCATTACATATTTCAGGTCATTATTTTTGTCGATGAGCAGTTTGCAGCAGTTTAATACTTGTAAAGATATCAAAATGGACTTGACTTGATTGGAAAGATGCAGTGTAGGATATCAAATCGTTCTCCCTTTAAATTGTGTTCGTTGTTTCATTTTGTGACAA